>OZ035884.1:66178253-66707809 GCA_964034835.1 Muscina levida
CTAAAGCGCAAAAAAGCACCAAGTGAGAATGAAAAACCCCCAGAGCTGCTCCAAACAGACCCAAAAAATTCTGCAGACTTTATCCACCCCTACATAGTACAACACATGATTTGCCAACTCAATTCTGTGAACTGCATGTGAAATTAGCCCCAAAAAGAAGAATTTCTGCATCATTCGTTTTGTCTTCTTACCTGCGATTTGAAGTTAGTATCGATTTGAAGTTAGTACTATCGTATAGGGGAATTTATCACGTTTTAGGCCCTGTTGTTTGACATAGCTCGACAACCACTAGCCCAATTTAGTTGAAATAAATTTTAAAAAATTAAGAATTACAATTCCCTTAATCTGTTCATATATTGTTTTCCTATACAAGTAACACTTTCGAAGTTAAAAATGAATGTATGAAGGGAAAAAATTATTTTTTGCCTAAAAATTTAAATTTTTTTTTTAAAAATACATAAAAAATCCAAAATGGAAAAAAGTTTCAAGTCTAGTTATTTTTTCGCAAAGTCACATAACCTATGAGCAAAATGAGACAAAGATCATAAAAATCGTTTGCTCGAGATATGCACAACATTATTTGGAGAAAACATTGACACCTTTTTCATGATTCTGAGAATTAAAAAAAAAGGAATAAACAAAAGGTTATTTGATTTTTATGATTGCGGTAATAAATGTACGTGGACAATTAAACGGAAAGTGGACCTTTTTATTATTTGGGTTTTTCCGGTGGCTACCTATATGATTTTTTTACAGAAATTGCACCCACATTTAAGGGTGGTCATTATTTGGAAAGTTTTGCACAGTTTGAAACGTACAAGTGCTGAATCAGGTATATAGCCAGCCGCCCTTAAAATATGCGCCCATTTATAAGTACCTGGCAGTAAAATATTCAAAAATACGTAGTATTTATAGGTGTGCATTGATCGATTTTTGGTATTCAGCCAGTGCCGACGAACACGAACAGTAAAAGTGATTTTTCTCCAGTTTTTTAAAAGTGAATAACAACAAAACATAAAATATATCAATATGGAAAACAACAAGTGCCCATATTTGGATGAATATTGTTACGTTTGTGGTCATATCGTCCGAAAAATACAGAAAAATATCGAAAAAATTTGTTTACTGAGCAATTCAAAACCGCGTATTGTAATTATTTCGATGAAGCAGATTTAAGTGTTGCAAATTTTACGGCGAACACAGTGTGCAACAGTTGTTATACTACCCTTCTAAAATGGATTCACGGAAAAAGTAGAAAGTTATCTTTTATGAAGCCAGTAATTTGGGTGGAAGACACAACTGGACATGATGAATCCAGGTGCTATGCATGCGTAAATTTTCGTCCTGGATTAAACAGACAACAATTGAAAACAAAACTATACACTGCTGCATTTACTGCCACACTTCCAGTGCAACGCCCTGCTGATACCGATGCACCTAAACCTCCGAGTGCGGATACTGTGTCCCTGCTAGCCGAAACCGTTTTCACCAATCCGAACGATTCGGATGATGCTGATTGGATATCCGATATTGAAAATAGTGCACCACAACCGCTACCACAAATCGAAATGGATTACATTGTGGCCAAGCTGGGACTATCACAACACGACTCCGAATGGCTGACATCATTTTTGAAGAGAAGAAAACTCACACAGCAAAATGTCAGCGCAACATCATACCGACAACGCCAAGCTGATTTTCAGAAATTTTATTCCGTTGACGAAGCAAATACGTTCACGTACTGCCATGATATCCCAGGTTTAGTGAAAAAATTGGGAATGGATTATATCGCTGGCGACCGGCGTTTATTCATCGATGGTTCAGTTACTAGTTTGAAGGCTGTGCTGCTGCACAAAAAAAATAAAAAACCATGCATTCCATTGGGATTCAGCACAACTATGAAGGAAACGTATGAAGCATTGGGCGAAATTTTGAAGAAAATCAAATACGATGAACACAAATGGAACATTTGTTGCGATCTGAAGGTGGTCAACATACTACAAGGGATTATAGAAAAGGGCGGATATCCAAAATGCTTCTGCTTCCTTTGTAATTGGGATTCACGATACAAAGGAAATCAATATCAATGTAAAGATTGGAAAGGAAGAACTCCCGAGCTCAACAAACAATTAAAATTACGCAATGAACCTATGATAAAGGACCTGGATGATATTTTGTTGCCACCGCTCCACATGAAACTGGGAATAGCTGGGAAATTCGTTGAAGTGGTGGTCAAAAAAGTTAACGGCGCCTTTGACTGTTTGAAACCCATCTTTCCGAAACTCAGTGATGAGAAAATTAAAAACGGTACGTATCGTACTCTGTATTTTAATATTGTCATATCTAAATTTGTTAATTTCTATACATTCGCATTACCAATAATTTTTTCGTTTTTCTTATGTATTTAAAACAGGTATTCTCAATGGACCTGATATTCGGAAATTGATCAAAAGTGATTCTTTCACACATTTGCTTTCAGAGCATCACGACCACCAACATGCATGGAACGCATTGAAAGAAGTAATAGAAGGCGTTCTAGGAAAGAACCGTGTCCAGCGAGAAGAGATACAGCAACGAGTGGACAGGTTGCTGTTTTATTTCGAAAAAATCGGTGCATCCATGACGCTGAAATTGCATTTCTTGCACCACCACCTCGATACTTTTTTGGCACAATCACCTCAGGAATCAGACGAACAAGGAGAGAGGTTCCACCAAGTGACCATGCCATTTGAAAAGCGGTTCAAAAGCAAAAAATTGGATGCATTGCTTGCGGAGGTTTGTTGGTGGAGTTCCACAATTATGCAGTTTGAAGAAAGCACCGAAGATGAAGACATTGAAATTGGTGGACACAGTGAAAGAAACACGCCCTTGAATAGTATGTGTATCTCGGATGACGATACAGACTCAGACCATGAATATGAACAACCTACGAAGAAAACAAGATCATCAGAACCACAAGCGTCAACTTCTACAAGGATGGATATTGCCAATAATTGAAAAAATGTTCTAAATTTTGTTTTTATGCATATTATAATTGCGTATTAATTGCATATTATTTTATTTTCATTTAGTTTTTATAAATAAAATTTTTTTTTGCATGATAATTTTTTAATTTATATTTTTATTTCAAGGGTGGTGGCTATAACTGATTTTTGAAATTCATACCTTTACTCAATTGCGAATAAAAGCGAACGCGTGCATCGATTTTTATGATCTTTGTCTCATTTTGCTCATAGGTTATGTGACTTTGCGAAAAAATAACTAGACTTGAAACTTTTTTCCATTTTGGATTTTTTATGTATTTTTAAAAAAAAAAATTTAAATTTTTAGGCAAAAAATAATTTTTTCCCTTTATACATTCATTTTTAACTTCGAAAGTGTTACTTGTATAGGAAAACAATATATGAACAGATTAAGGGAATTGTAATTCTTAATTTTTCAAAATTTATTTCAACTAAATTGGGCTAGTGGTTGTCGAGCTATGTCAAACAACAGGGCCTTAAACGTGATAAATTCCTCTATACGATAGTACTAACTTCAAATCGATACTAACTTCAAATCGCAGGTAAGAAGACAAAACGAATGATGCAGAAATTCTTCTTTTTGGGTCTAATTTCACATACAGTTCACAGAATTGAGTTGGCAATCAATTAACTGAAAAATGTTGTACTGTGCTATGGATGCTAAGCCTGGAAAAATAAACGGTTCGAGATCAAGTGGATCAAAGGAGCGATAATAAAGCTATCGAAAAAGGATGATGTAACAGATTGCAACAACTGGTGGGGTATCACCCTTCTCAACACAATCTTTAAAGTTGTAGCCACCATAATAAACAATAGATTGCTGCCACTGGAGAAATCACTTCGAGACGAACAAGCAGGTTTCCACACATATTGCACCTGCGTAGACCAGGCCAACATACTACGAATAATAATAGAGCAATCGATAGAATGAAGAACACCCCTGTATATAGTATTTGGCGATTTAAAAAATGCGTTTGGCTCACAAACTGGATCAGCGATATGGACCTCATTAAGAGCGAAAGGTGTACCAACGAAAATAATAAATTTAATAAAAGCGATGTACAGAAATACGAAACTACATGTTCGTCACAAAGGTATGGCCAGTGAGGAATTTGAGACCAGCACCGGCGTTAAACAATGTTGTCCTTTATCGCCTGTCCAGTTCGCCGTTGTACTAGACGAGAAAATGACAAAACTAAGTCAGAAAAAAAGATGAATAGTGTGGGATTTTCATTGCCACCTTGAACACTTTGACTTCCTTGAAGATATTTGTCTCTTGTCTCATAAACAATCTGACATGCAGGAACGAATTAGTACAACTGGCGAAGAAAGCGTGACTGGAAATAAATGAGGGAAAAACATACCACTAGCGAAATTAAACTAGACGATTAACCCATCAAATATGTCGACTCATTTTGCTACCTTGATTGTATAATGTCAGCGGCTAGAGGAAAACGGCCCCGGCATGGAACCCTCAAGGAAGCTGACGCCCTGGGCGACCAAAAAACACTTGGCACAGAACATTAATATACGAATTAAGACAAGTAAACCTCACATTCGATGAACAATAGAAGAAAATGGGATAACCTTGAATAAGCCCTATGTTCTCAGCGGAAAAAATAAAGGAGAAAAAAAATTTGCTTGAGGCAAAAACTGACAGTGTGGCAAGTTATCTATAAAAATATATATATCGTTGGAAAGGTCCAAAGTTGATTCAGAAATGACTGAGTTATTTGCTCATAAGTGGTGGAAGATCCGAAAAACCGAGTTTTGAACCGTAAGTCAATATTTTGAGGGTGTTAGGAAACTTTTATTTACATATTCATGTTGTTCTTGACTAGACTTATACCATGCAATAGATCACTTTCACGCCAGGAGAAAATGTTGATAAATTACACTTTAAGTACGTCAAAATGAGACAGAACACAGTGCTATACTCCGTTTTAAAAGATTAGGTCGAATTCAAGAAATACAGTAGTTTTGATAACTGCCACTCTTTTAGCTACCAATGTGAGATACCTGCCAAAAACCACAAAATTTCACTAATTTCTTCAATTTCTTATGAAATATACTTGTTTAAGTGTCAATTTCATACGTGCCAATTTAAGTTAGCTGCCACAAATATTTGGAATTATTATCCCATAATTATTGATATTTATTCATTAAACAGACACAAATTTTTTATGCAACTGTTGCTAACGATGTATGTAGTTTGTTTTTGTTAGAATGCTCGCAGCCTTTCTATAATTCTCTCATTCTCTTTAGAACTCTCAGAGAATCAGATCAGATAACCGCCAATTTTTGGACTTACCTGCCACAAAATGCGTGCAAAACACGGTGTGGCAGTCAAATCAAAACTACTGTATTGTGTATTGTCTTGCAAACTATTTTTATAATATTTGTTGAAAAGACTTCAAAAACTATCTTAAAATAACATAATTTATTATTTATTTCTAACTTAAAAATGAAATATATCTTGATTTTGACCTATTCTTTTAAAACGAAGTGTACCACGGTGTTCCATTACCACGTAAGGGATGGTGTAATCGAGTGTTTTCTGCTGAAACTTTAGCTACCAACACAAAGTTGATAAGTCGACGTTCATCAATAAATGCTGATTGCATCGACTGCTCAGCAGTTGTTGTCGACTACATTGAGAGGACAGTCGATCAATGAAGGCTCGATACCAGGTCATCCGTATATTAGTCGCGTGTTCTAACCATCAAACTACGTTTGTTTCCATGATTTAAAAAACCTAAAGTTAAAAACAATTTACCAGATATAACATAAATATTTACATATAATTTACAAACTTTGTACATCCCTGTAGTTCATGTGGCTGTCTCCGAGCTGGTTATAATACTAGCCCCTTTATGACACAACCAGTCCGAATGCTAGCCATATGACTGGCCACTTTAACATGGGGATGTCCTACGAGGGGGTGAATTGTCACCAAGAGCCCACAAAAAGACAGTTTATAAGTCGGCTCTTCTTGGATTACCCTGAACTGTCTCCTTATACCAATCATAAATCTGTTCCAAGAAGGTTAGTTAATTAGCTGTGTCTACCAAACCATTCCCTTACTCTATAGTTTACGTGGCTGTCTCCGAGCTGGTTATAATACTAGCCCCTTTATGACACAACCAGTCCGAATGCTAGCCATGTGACTGGCCACTTTAACAAGGGGATGTCCTACGAGGGGGTAAATTGCCACCAAGAGCCCACAAAAAGACGGTTCATAAGCTTGTTCTTCTTGGCTTACTATTAACTGCCTCCTTATACCTGCCAAACCACTCGCTTAAAAAATCCCAAATCATTCCATATTTTTTATGAAATAAAAGTCATTTTATAAAATTTTATAATTTATTAAACATAAAAAAAAATTATTTCGGTAAAAAAACATAACAAATTCATTTTAATTAAAAACAAGAATCACAATTGTAATTTAGCTTTCAACTATTTTTTTAAATAGCGCTTTTTCTGAAGGCGTATTGCTTCACGCAGTTGATTTTCTGGGTCACCGTCGCAATCGTTTGGAATTATTGCTTCTGAAATTAAAATTTACCTATCTGAATAAAGTATAAAATGTTTTCTTTACCTATGAAGACATCAAAAAAGGCTTTCATTTTTCTTAGGGACACCTTGTTTTGTATTCAATGATGTTATTGTATTTACCTAGATAAATAGTAGTTTATAATATAATACATTTAGGGGTATTACCTCAATCTCCGGTTAAAGTGCTCTTTAAGTAACAGACACTTTTATTTGTAGGAACGATAAACTGCCTGTTAAAATTTTTAGTTTTCTCATACTCCTGTTTACGTAGCACGAGGTTATTTGTTTTAGGAAGGCAACTCTGGTGAAAATTCTTTAGTACAATAGGTTTCATAGCTGGTTGCTTACTTATTAACTAAAAACATAACTTCTCTATTTGAAATCAAAATTTATTCTGAAAATTTTTGATAATTCAATTCGACAAGATGGAAAACTCAAATTTTCTATCAACTTGTTTGACATACATTTTTTACTATCCACCATCTGCGACACAAAAAGACAGCTAAGTGCCAGCACAAAGTGACTGTTAAATTTTCCACAGTTTTAGAACCAGTCTTCCGAGTATAGGATCAATGTGGATAGTTTTAGAACCATTCTACAGTGTATAGTACTGCCACTTTTGGGGTAAATTGTCACGATAAAACTACAGGGATATTAAACAAAGAAATCAGAATATATAATTTTAAACATATTCTAAGAGAATGCTATATTTTTAAAGGTAAACTAAAGTTTATTTTTATGTTTTTTATAATACTATTATCACATCTAAATGAAAGGATTTTTCAGTGAAGATCTAAATATTTTGGGATAACAAGAGTCATGCCGGTAGGTTCACCAACTTGATATTATTAATATCCATGAGATGATTTATTTTAACATTATTTGGAAAAAAAAAAATTAATCGGATATGTTTATATTTTTAAAAGAATGGTCAAAAATTGGTTGTTTTCAAGAAATTTGCTACGTTTTAGCTGAAAATAGAGCACTGACTAAATAAAAACTAAACAAGCGAAAACGTTTGTCAGTAGATTTTTGTGAAATACATCTGGCATTAGAAAAGCACAAAGATTAATATGAGAGCGGACATCAACTCTTGTTTCTAACACTCAAGAATATCAAGAATATAACACAAGTTTGTTGTAACATTAAAATGTAAAACAAGAAAAATTTTAATAACAAAAATATTAAAATTTTTGTATAATTAATTTTTTCATTGTTCTTTCAAATTAATTTATCTTGTTGAACTTTCTTGTAACCGATTTTTATCGCTTCCCATATTAAACCATTTCTTCTCCTTATACTATCATTTGGCTCCACACAACTTAGTTATTGTTAAAAATATCAAATTACCTCTCAAACAGGACTTGGCTTACTTAAGCATATTTCCTTGTAAGCAATGAACTTGACCGCAAACTGTTCCTTACACGAAAATATCACCATTTGTACGAATCCATTATGCTGTGGTGTAGTTTGATTGAATTTAGGTTTGTTTGTTGTTATTGTTGTTTTTCACTTTTGAATTCATTCATTCGTGTAAACACTATTGTAGCTCGGCATTTGTCATAGAGGATTCTATAATTCCTTTTGAGCTCTGACAGAATCAAGGGAAAGGACATACACAACAGGCACAAATACCGCCTCAATTCCTTTATCTATTTAGAAGTTGTACACTTTGAAGATTAAAATCAAAGTTCGGATTGAATTGAAATTCCACAACACAGATACACTGCACATAGCAAATAGGTTATGGCTGGTGGGGCGCCATACATACCGATACATAAAGCAGGATGCAACTATAGGATAATAGTGGACACTGGTGCTGACAGGAAGAACTGTAAGCAACAATTAGCAGCAAAACATTGACTGTTTTGGATATTGGTGTAGTATAAATTTTCATTTAACTTTGCACAATTTTTTTAATTTATTCACGTTTTTTTCTCAAGCTCATATTATAAGCATTTCACATTTTTATAAAACACTTATTAGTGGTAATTTTTATAAATTTCTTTGATTTTATTTTTATAATATTATTGCTATGATGTTTTACACTCGGAAAAAATTTGACCGTTGTGCTTCTTTGTTTTATTGTTATTCAAACACGTCCTATACCGTTAATCGCATTTGTGTTTCTTCCATTTTTCCCAGAAAAGTTTCACGGCGACATTGCGAAATCCGGAGTACTTGAGAAATGTACGTCTAAATACGCGTAGTCCATTCGACAAACTGATGATAAACTCTAAATATTTATCAGAATCAACTGAACTAAAGACCGAACTCCTTGCCACTGGCACACGCACATACACAGCTCGGCAACGACTGTGATTTTTTGCATTTTCCCTTATGGTGCTTTCTTTCCTTCGCCGTACGCTTTGGTGTCGATATTCGTCTTGGAGGCGGTTGGGTGTCAGGACATGCAAGCTGTGTTTTTATCTGAAATATTCGTATTGCTGCTGTTCGAAAAACTCCAATTTCATGCGAACGAGAGCCAACGTTCACTTATTGCCGAAGACCGCGACGACGTTGCCGACGTCGACATTGCGTCGCTGTTGTTTGGAAAACAGCTTCCTGAAAACGAAAAAATCTCCCATTTTCTCTACCAATAAATCTCTGGGGGATTCACAGTGGCTGTAGCCACTCTTGTTTATGTTGTGTATTCCCATTCGTTAAGCAGAAGTTCAAAAAGCTTTTCGCAAAAGCTCTTGGGCCACATTCGAACTTAATCTCTTCACCTCAATCAGGGCGCTCTTAAATTCGAACTTAAGAGTAACTTCGAGTGCGAAATAAAGTCTCCACCAATCACCACTTGTTGTTGCTTATCTTTTCGCAGTTGTGTGGTGTAGATAAGTTCGTGGTGGTGGTTTTTTTCTTTCGCCTTCTGCATCAAGCACACGCTGTGTGTATCCTTCGGGCAATGACGGTCGGTGGTGGTGAAATTTTGTGGTTTAGCAGCCGTTTGGTTTGAATTATGATTTTTGTACGTTATCCCATTTCACTTTGAATACGTGTCTCGGTTTGTTTCAATGAAGTTATTGCTTAATTCAATTATTTAGGATTTATAACGAAATGTACAAGTAACAATTGGCCCAAAGCAATGTATGGATTTGTTAACGTAGCAAATGTTTAGCGTAAAACAAATTGTGACAATAAGATATGCGAGCTGCGATACAATTGTTTCGGTAATAGATTTAATGACTGAAATAGATTGGAATCAAAGTATTGGTAAAATTGCTTCCATAAATTGTAGCAATAGTTCCCGCATCTGCTGAATATGTATGATGATGTAAAGGGGGATGTTGATGTGGGGAATAAAAATACCTTTACCTAGGCTTGCCAGATGGTCAGGAATAGGCGGGAATTTCCTGACTTCTCGCGAAAATCCCGAGACCCGAGTATTGAAGTAATTCAGGGGAAAATCCCGACTTTTTAATATTTACTTAGAATAATCAAAGAAACAACATATTAAAGAAGGTACAAAAAAATACTTTTCTCTTATGAACTAGTTGTGTGCACTTAACATTTTTCCATTTACTCATTTCCATGGGTATTAATCTCTTTCCCATCCCTAGCAATTGCCTATCATCTGATTTTACCACAGCTGTTCATAACATTACGACTTTCAAGAAATGTAAATTTTTAGACAAATTGCAGCATTTAATCTAAAAGACTCACTATTGACTTGGGAGAAATTCCCAAAGTTCTACAAATATCAGATGCTGTCGACAATGACATGTTGTACAGCGACTACTGCAGTCTTCGAGCTGTTTATGGAGAATTGCCCAAATATATACTAAATGACAAAATATGGTCACATTTTTTATGGTCACTTGAATTTGTTTAAATTGATCTCATTTATATTTTTCTACTGATAAGTAACGCTTATTGCGAAAAAGTATTGAGTATTTTAAACAATTTATACACGAAAGATAGAAACGAATGTCTTTCAATCTTATAAAGGCTGAACTAATCATAAGATTGAATATTGAATCGGGTGAATCGGCGATTTTCTGTGTCATTTCGAAAGTTACAATTTTACTTACAGTGGAATTGATCAGCCTATGAAATGAGTGTCTGAAAAGGGTTCTACGCATTTGAGGTGCCTACTTATGGGTTAGCAAAGTTGAAATTTGTGTAAAAATCAATATTATGGGAAGTAAATAAAATATTTTTAAAAATGATTAAGAATTATTCAAAAAGATTTAAAAAATGTTATTAATTTTTAATTTATTTTTGAAGCACGAAACAATAAGAATAAGAATGGCTTATGCACAGTTATATGTCATAAATTGGCCAAAAATGCATGTAACACATTTTTGGAACTATGTCTTTGTTCAAAGTTTAACCTGTAGCAAAAAAAGGGGCTAAAACGGGGAGCTGCAAATTTTTGCAATAGGTAAAGGAATAATCAAAGAACCTATTATGAAAATATGGCAAATGTAGTTTATGATAGTTTTTTTATTTTCCATCAAAGTTAAGAGATATTCAAAATATCAATCAACTTTGCTTGATATTTTTCCATAATAAGTACCATAATCGTTGGACAATTTCCTTTAAGAAAGTTGTATTCAATATTTTTTAGAGGCACATAAAATTTTTGTTTTTTGCAACCTCACTTGTTCTATAGGCGCTGTTGATGTACTTTTCCAGAATTTTCCTTAAATAAAATAATACTTATTTTTTAAATTTTTAATTCGTTGCATTTAAATACACTCTTGTACAACATTGAAATTTGTAATAGATTTTTTTTCCATAATTTGACATTCTTCTTTAAATCATATCCGCAAGAAAAACAATTGTACTCAGTCATAGACATATTTTCTCTGAAATAAATTTTATTGCTCATCGAACAAGCAAAGGCATAGCATCAAACCGAGTGTTTTAAAATTATTAACCACAGGCTCTACATTTTTTGGCGCCCAACGTGGGGCAGATACCTAATTCTTAAATAAACCGTGAATTTGCTTCAACAATCTCAATTAAGAGATAACAAGGCGTCTGTCCTTCATTGATCAACAAAAACGGTGGAACAACTTATCGCCGCCGGCAACACAACATATCGTCCGCTTAAGGAATTTCATCGCCAATATCGTCCGCTCGAGGAAACAAATCTGAAATTGGAAACTTGAGGTAAATTCTCCCCGCTGATAAAACCATATATCGTCCGCTCGAGGAATTTCGTAAAAACCTAAATCATCAAAGGTACCCCACCCCCTTCAAAACTAGAAATCAGTAACACAAACAAAATATATAAAAAAAAAAATAAAATTGCATTAACAATTCCATACATAACGGTTTTGAAGTCTTAAGCTAGTCCAAGCAACAGCTTCATTTAACATTGCAATTGTTTTCTTTTTGTGTTGCTGTTCTATTTCGCCATTTCTGCTACAGTCACCGTCGCTGTCGTTGCCGTCGCTGCCCATTCTATCTTGTCTTCTATAACCAATCGTCCGTTTGCCCATCAATAGTTATCTCCAACAGCAAATTCGTATTGGAGTTACAACGTTTCGAATTATTAAGAGACTCAAAAAGGTTCGTACTCTTAATTCATAAACATGACCGATTTAGAGTCTCTTCAGAGACAACGTTCGTCCGTGAAGGCAAATGTCACTCGAACAAAAAACTTAGTCTGCGAGTCAATGAGTTCATCTGAACTTGAATGTAGATTGAGTTTAGTTGAAGCGTACTTCAAGCAACTGCTCTCTTTGCAAAACGACATTGAGACTCTCAACCCCAAAGATAATGCAAGAGCTGATGTAGAAGAATTATGTATTCTCACAAAATCAAAAATTATTGATCTCATGGGCGATAATTATAAGAGAGCAACAGAAGCTTCTTTTGCTATTCCAGCATCTACAAAATCGAAATTGCCTAAGTTACATTTACCAAATTTTGATGGAAAATATGCTACATACAAAAATTTTATGTCAACTTTCAAACAATTGGTACATAACGACTCATCGCTCTCTGACATTGAGAGGTTTAATCATCTACTACATTGCGTGTCTGGCCAAGCCCTTGATACCATACGCGCATTTGAGGTAACAGACAACAACTACAAAAAGGCAATTAAACGCCTTGACGATCGTTACAATAACACAACACTAATTTTTCTTGAGCATATTTCAAACATTTACGAATTGCCATCAATTGAAATCCCGTCCGCTATGCAACTTCGTTCCTTAATTGATAATGCGTCAGCAATTTATTGCTCTTTAAAATCATTGGGAAATGAAAAAGTTATTTGCAACGCGATGCTTATTCATTTAATTTTAACAAAGGTGGATTCAGAGTCAAATAAGAAGTGGAAGGAAACAATTGACTTTAGCTCCTCCATGGGAAGAGTTTACAAAAATTTTAGAGCGTCGTTGCCAATTTTTGGAATCAATTGAACCGCAACTGTCGTCGACGAGTACCCCTTCTCCAGCAATAAGTAATGATAAACGTAATCGTGCACGTCGTCAACAACAAAGTCATTCATTTATGGCTGAAGTTAAAAGAAATTGCATATTTTGCAAACGATTAGATCATTGGAGCAGTAGCTGTTCGCAATTTAAATCTATGGATTCAACAAGCAGATTCGATACAGTGAAGAAACTCGGCGCTTGTATTAATTGTCTATCAGCGGGACACAACGTAGCTAAATGTACATCAAAATATCGTTGCAAAGTATGCAATCGTTCTCATCACACATTACTCCATCGAGAAGTAGTAACGAATAATACAAATTCAACGGATTCGTCCACTTTGGTTCCCCAAGCAATTGTTAACACTCACGTAAATAATCAATCAAGCAGTATAATTCTTGCAACAGCTATTGTGCTCGTTTCAGATGGCACAGGTGGGTTCAAACTGTGCCGAGCGCTATTAGACTCATGTTCCCAGGTTAATCTAATAACGGAAAGGTTTGCAAACATCTTAAATCTAGTGCGCAGAAAAACATCTGTTGACGTTTCTGGCGTTGGAGGCACATTATCAAATATGAAGCATGAAGTTATGTCAACCATAAGGTCTCGTTTCAACTGTCATGAGTATTCCCTTAACTTATTAATAACAAATCGTATTTCTGGATATTTGCCATCCAAAAACATCAACATAGGTGGGTGGAATTTTCCCCAAATCGATCTAGCCGATGAATTCTTCTACAAACAACAACCTATTGATATGTTATTAGGCACCGAATACTTCTTTGACGTACTTTGTGGAGGTAAAATCAGTCTTGGAGCAAACATGCCTACCTTCCAAGAAACTAAAGCCGGTTGGATTGTGACTGGTCGCTACACTCCAAGTGTCCAACATACGACGTGTAAATGTATGGCTTTAAGCTCAAACCCAAAGGATCTTGACGAACAAATTAAATTTTTATGGCAAATGGAAGGAGTAACACCAACAGCAAAAAAGTTTACAACCGAACAGCAAGTATGTGAATCGCATTTTACTGAAACCGTAGCAACTAACTCCGAAGGAAGAATTGTAGTTAAAATCCCATTTAAGGATAATGTTTCGGCATTAGGATCATCATACAGTACAGCATTAAGAAGATTTAATCTTCTCGAAAGTCGTTTAGGACGAAACCCTGCTTTAAAAACCCAATATGTACAATTCATGACTGAATATGAGCAAATGGGGCATATGTCACGTATTTCAAACCCTGACATGAACACTCCCCACTATTTGATACCTCACCATTGCGTGCTACGTCCAAACAGTACTAGCACAAAGCTCCGAGTTGTGTTTGATGCCTCGGCAAAAACATCGTCAGACAAATCATTAAATGATATTCTTCTTGTTGGACCGACAATACAAGATGATTTGTTCTTTCAAGTTCTTCGCTTTCGTCTTTTCAAATATGCTCTTACCGGTGACATCGTGAAAATGTATCGAATGTTTTTGGTACACGAATCGCATCGACCATTTCAACAAATTTTATGGAGATTTGATGAGAGTCAACCAGTTAACGTATATCAGCTTAACACCATAACATACGGTATGTCAGCATCACCTTTTTTGGCTATACGCAGCCTACATTTTCTTGCCGATAAATTCGAGTCTACACACAAAACAGGCGCTTCAATAATACGAGAACATTTTTATGTCGACGACATGCTCACTGGAGCAAATTCTATAGAAGAGTTAAAACAAATCAAAACCGAAGTTACTTACATTTTATCAAAGGGTGGGTTAGAAATTGCAAAGCTTCAATCCAATCATAAGGACTTCCATTCAGAAAACGTCTCACCAAAAAACATGAATATGGAAAAACTACAAATTCACAGCACACTCGGAATAAGTTGGGATCCAGTCAAAGATACATTTCTCTTCGCGTTTAAAGCAGAACAAAAGTTTTCAACTTACACCAAACGATCAATTTTGTCACTCACAGCGTCTGTTTTCGACCCACTGGGGTTAATATCCCCTCTCGTAATAATTCCAAGAGTCTTACTGCAAGACCTGTGGTTACAAAAAACCGATTGGGACTCTAAAGTTCCGGAAAATATAAAAGCTTCATTCATCAAGTGCCTTGACGACTTAAACAACATAAACACAATTTCCATACGTCGATTTGTGTTAGATGATGATTATACTAGATTAGAACTACACGGATTCTGCGACGCTTCCATACGTGCATATGGTTGCTGTTTCTATATATGTACCCGAAATATGTATAACTCTAAAACCACACTTTTTGCAGCAAAATGCAGAGTCGCACCAACAAAAAAGCGTACAATACCTCAGCTGGAGTTGTGTGGCGCTCACCTATTATCAATTTTCTATCGAAAAATTTCGCCATTGCTCGAAAAGTTTTGCCCACGAGTATTTTTTTGGACTGATTCATCAGTAGTATTAAGATGGCTCCAATTACATTCCTCAACCCCGACAACGTTTGTCGGAAACCGCGTTTCTGAGATTCAAGACATTACCAATAACGTTTCTTGGCGCCATGTACCTACATCACTGAATCCCGCCGATCTCATTTCCCGAGGGTGCTCTCTTGAAACTTTAAAGGAGTCCTCATGGTTTTCAGGGCCCGAATTTTTAAAGCATAATGAATCACAATGGCCTCAACCAATTAATGAATACAATGAAGAAGTCGTTAAATCCGCGATTCGACTATCCCTTTTTAAGTGTGAAATAAAAAGCAATTGCATTCTAGAGCTATGCGATAAATTAAGCTCATATGTCAAAACCGTACGCGTTGTTGCGTTGCTAGTCCAATTCGTTCGTGGTACAAAGGAGATAAACAACTCCACGCATTACATTGCATAGCTTGGAATTTGCAACAGCACCACTTCGTTGAAGAAATTAATTGCCTCAGCAAGAATTTAGAAATAAAAACATCTTTTAAGTCGCTTGGGCTGTTTATAGACAGAAGTGAAAATTTCCCCCTCCTTCGCGTAGGAGGTCGGCTGGAAAACGCAACAATACCAAAAAATCGAAAACATCCAATTCTGCTGCCAAATAGCAATTTTGTACTCAATTATATACGACATCTTCACATAACAAATTACCATGCTGGTCCAAAGGCACTTGTCGCTTTCTCTAGGCAAACGTTTTGGGTGGTCAACGTTAGAACTATAGCCCGAAAAATAGTTCGATCATGCGTGAGCTGTATTCGATACCGTCCCAAATTAATGCAACAGGTTATGGGCAATTTACCTCGTGAGCGTGTCACACCAGCAAAACCATTTCAACGTTGTGGAGTTGACTTCTTCGGCCCAATAGATACCTACTTTAAAATAAGGGGCAAGCGGCCCATTAAAAGTTATGGTGCAATTTTTATATGCTTTGTGACGAAGGCGGTGCACATTGAGTTAGTTTCCGATCTATCATCGGATGCATTTATTGCAGCACTGAAGCGACTTATCGGTCGACGTGGCGTGCCTTCGGACATATTTAGCGATAACGCTACTAATTTTGTCGGTGCCAACAACAAATTAACTGAATTAAAGAATGCCTTCTTAAACAACCATTTTCAATCCTCAATAACTAACTTTTGTTCCAAAAATTTTATTAATTTCAATTTTATACCTCCAAGAGCACCCCATTTCGGTGGCCTCTGGGAGGCCGCCGTCAAAAGCGCAAAGGGTCACCTATATCGCACGTTGGTAGGAGCAAGATTAACCTTCGAAGAACTTACCACCGCTTTAGTAGAAATAGAAGCTATTATGAACTCCCGCCCAATTGCAACGTTGTCCAGCGATCCCAATGATATCGAAGCCCTGACGCCTGGTCATTTTTTGATTAATGGCCCACTCAACGCTCTTCCAGAACTACCCGTTCAGTACGAGGACATCAGCTTACTAGAAAGATGGCGTCTTATTAGTGCAGCTAAACAACAGTTTTGGCGTTGCTGGTCTAATGACTACTTAAATGAGATGATTCAACGAACGAAATGGTTTAAAACATCGTCTAATTTGAAGCCTGGAACTCTAGTACTCATTCATGAAGATAACCTGCCACCACTTCATTGGCTCATGGGACGCATTGTGGCAACTATACCTGGAAAGGATGATAAAATACGAGTGGCCGATATAAAAACAGTTAAGGGAGTCATTCGCCGACCCATCCAGAAATTGGCAATTCTTTTAGAGTCTTGAAAGTGGATACTTTCAACGCCGCCGGAATGTTGATGTACTTTTCCAGAATTTTCCTTAAATAAAATAATACTTATTTTTTAAATTTTTAATTCGTTGCATTTAAATACACTCTTGTACAACATTGAAATTTGTAATAGATTTTTTTTCCATAATTTGACATTCTTCTTTAAATCATATCCGCAAGAAAAACAATTGTACTCAGTCATAGACATATTTTCTCTGAAATAAATTTTATTGCTCATCGAACAAGCAAAGGCATAGCATCAAACCGAGTGTTTTAAAATTATTAACCACAGGCTCTACAGGCGCCACTGTGCGACGATACTTAAAGCACAGCCGCGAATAACGTTTTAAACGACAAAATTTAAATTGTTCAGAAACTTTTTAAAAGTATCAGACACTTTTAGATTATTTTTTGGGTTTATTTTGAATGTTGATAGATAAAAGAGCAAAAAGTGCATAAATTTGGCTGATTTGGAGATTGAGCGATGCAATTGATTTCTGGTTAAATCTGTCTCCTCGAACTTCTGAATCAATTGAATCCATAGAGCTTAATTTCTACGTCATACGTTGCAAAGAGCTCACAAATTTGCGCTATAGCAGGAAAATCTTGTTTCTATAGTACTCAAGTCCGCAGAACGCTCGTTAGTATCCGCTGAATGACGCCGCGCCACTAATTCCCTTTAGCTGTTAATTTCCTTTTCCACACCAACCAATAATGGCTGCTCCAGGCAGCTATATATACAAATGTAAACAAACTTTTGGTTTACCGTGTACTTGATACTTGTGGGTATTGCATATTTCAATTTATTCACCCAAAATCACCATACAGTGTTTAAATCTATATACAGTAGACTACGGATAAGTGCACATCGGTTTTCTCGGGACTTTTTGTGCACTTATGCGGTTTTTGCATTTATACAACACTCGGATAAGTGCACAACTATTGCATATATACAAACATTGTATAAGTGCACGATTATTGCATTTATACAAACATTAGATTTTTTTTTATTAATCTGTAACACCAGATCGGTTTAGATGGAATATAAACCTGTTTAATGTTTTTATTTATATTTGGTTTACATTACATTACAAGTTTTTAATATAAACTTATAAAAATCAGTTCAGTTTAAGGTATATACGTATAATAAAAAAATCACAAATTTTTAATTGTTTTAGTGTTTTTCATATTTCATACAAAAAAATTAAAAATATTCAGTTCTGTGCCAAAATAAGAGCTGTTAATGAATCATTGCAATCATATTTTGCAAAATTGTTTTTTGTAAAATACATATTAAATTACACTCAATTCGATTCACCTAAACTACGTGTGCTGAAAAAGTCTGAAATCTTTTATTGAACCCCAGTTTCTTTAAATCATAATCTTCATTTATGTAGTATGAGAGACTTGCATTTATGCATGCAAAGTTGTACTAAAAAAGCAATTTCAGGTTAGCAAAAGTTGTGCATTTATCCGGTTTTTGCATTTATACGTGTTGCACTTATCTGTGTATTTTTGTATGTAAACGTATAAAAATGGCTAATGGCTTCAAGTTCCAGTGCACTTATGCGGTTTTTGCATTTATGCGATGTGCACTTATCCGTAGTTTATTGTATATAAAAATGGTGGCAAAAATGTATAGTAATTCATCAATTGAGAACGGCTGGGCCGATTTTGCTGAAATTTTTTTTAAAAGAAAATTTTGGGAAAATCCTCCGGAAAAGTCGGGAAATTCGAAAAACCGAAAATTGCTGTTTTGTATGGAATTGTGTGCAATTGTTACGAATGGCTTTTTGAATCGAAAAATACATTTTTTTTTTTGAAAAACTCGGAAAATTCCTGGAAAATTCGAAAAATTGTATTATTTTTTTGACGAAATTTTGCATATTGTTGTATGATTTGATAATTTTGGACGATGTAACAGTGAAAAATTTTGGATAATTATTCCGAAATGACTTTCCGAATGGAAAAATAGAAAAATTATCGGTGGAAAACTCGGAAAATTCCAGAAAAAAGTTGAAAGTTTTGGATTTTTCGACGAATTTTTCTATTGTACCGCATGGTTTGATGATTTTGGAATATTTCGGATTATTGTGAAATCTATATGTATAAAAATGGTGTGAAAAGTGTATAAAGTGTATTCATCAAGTGCCGGCCCATTTTGCTTGAATTTTGGGAAAATCCTTCTGAAAATCTGGAAATTGGAAAAATCGAAAATTGCTTTTTTGTAAGGAATTATGTGCCATTGTTAAGGAATCGCTTTTCGAATCGAAAAATAGAAAATTCTTATGGAAAAAATCGGAAAATTCTGGAAAAGCGCAAAAAAAAATTATATTTTTATCGACGAAATTTTGCAGTTTTCGCATGATTTGAAGATTTTGAACGATGTCAAGGTGGAAAATTTCGGATAAGTGTTGGTTGGAGAATTTAACGAGATAATTAATAATTAGATACAAAATATATTATATATTGATTTTCTATGCAATATTTGGTCCTTTTTATAATAAATTAGTTTACGTTTGTTATCCACTTGGATTGCGGGCATTCATTTCGTAACGACTTTTTAGTTTTTTAGGGAGAATTATTTGCTTGGCTAATGCCACCTATTAGACGATCAAACCTTAGATTACGTAACCGTTGTGCAATAATTAGTCAGACAATACACAGTTCATCCTCGCCAAAGATATTGCTTCTATCTTTGCTATCCTTTAATTCCTTGCGTACTGTGGATGGTGTTTTGTGCGCCGCATGGGAGGCTTGCCAAAATTTAAAAGCGATTGAATTTCGTACATTGTTTGCGTTCATCGGCCGGGTTCGATGGATGACATGTGCGTGCTCATGTGCGGCAATCAGCTGTCAACATTGGGAATGCCAGCGCCAAATCGATCGATGCAATATGCATTCGATCGCGAATTTTGACGAGAGCAAGACTTAAGTCGAGACGAACTGACCCAAAGAGTTCGAACAAATGTGCCGCTGTTAAATGCCGAGTACAAAAACATGTACGATTCGCTGATGAAGGTTGTTGACGATAAAACGGGAGGCATTTACTTTCTCGATGCTCCCGGTGGGACAGGCAAGACATTTATGTATTGATTCTGTGAACAATTCTGTCAAGATCTCTAATGACGTTGGCCGCCCATCCCCTGGCATGGCTGCATCATTATTGGAAGGCAGCCGAACTCCAAATTCCGCTTTGAAACTGACGATGAATCTTCTCACGGTTGAAATTGGCAATGGCCATATTCGTGTTGATGTTATTGATATCGTTCCCTGCAAATTTTTTTTACAACGTCGGAAGAGCAACTGATCACATTGCACAAAATTATAAAAATCTCGATTGGATTAATTAACGGGCAGTACTAGCAGCGAAGAATAAAGACATTGATGGCTTGAATTTGATTTTAGAAAGTCAAATCGCTGGAGAACTGCAATCGTACAAATCTGTTTACCGCGTGACCGACGAGGATGAAGCTACCAGAAATCAACCGAATTTTTCAACTCGATTAATGTGCCGCATAATTTACAAATGAAGGTGGGATCGATCATAATCATATTGCGGAATCTAAATCAGCTGAAATTAACCAACGGTACGCGATTGTCCGTCAAGAATCTGATAACCAATGTGATTTAACCGACGATCACAAAGGCAAATTCAAAGAAGAGGAAGTCCGTATCTTACGAATTCAACTGATCATCCATTCCAATTTCCCGTTCGGTTGGCTTTGGCAATGACAATCAATAAATCGCTAGGCTAATCGTTGGAAGTATGTGGGATTAACCTCAAGTTTCCCAGTTTTTCGTGCTGTCAGCAGAACGTTGCCTTTTCGCGTTTTGGAGAACCGCCTTTGTTTTTTGTTTTTGCGGCAGAAAACTAACCGAAAAACATTGTTTATCATACCACTCTCTACTGAGTTTATCTAAAGGCATTAAATTGGGGCGAGACGAAGTTCGCCGGGTCCGCTAGTTAATAATAATATTTATGATAATAAGTGATTATATCAATAGAATCATTATGGCGAGTTTTCCAAAAAAGAGATTACTTACTGATACTACAACAAAGTCAATGTACTTGGATTTAATAATTTTGTCAAAACAAAAAACAGCTATGTCGAGGGATGTCTTTAAGGTTCTCTATTTTTCGCACATTCCTATGCCTTAAATTATTATCAAATATTTCGAAAGAGAATACATGGATATGACATTGTGCGAAAATTGCGGCAAATATACAACACCAATACAATATTCATTAATCTAAAATACAATGTGGCGACATCGAATAACTAGATGTAAACGAAAATACCATAATTATAACATAATCAAAATACGAAATTTCATTATCCGATGTCAAAATATCATTACCAAATGGTGGTGGTATAATTAAATTTCTAGTAACAAAATGTTGATAATGGCTCCACGAAAAGCCCCCCAATGAAATAACCCCCAGGAAATAACCCCCAATGAAATAAAATCCAAAAAATTGGAAATAACACCCAAAAACAGTGAATGAAATAACATCCAAAAATAAATGAAATAAACCCCAAAGCGAAAACGAAACAACCCCCAATATTTGGGAGTTATTTCATATGAAATAACACCCAATGATGAAAATGAAATAACCCCCAATGAAATAAACCCCATCAGCAGCAAAAATGAAATTATGCCCAAAATTCATAAAAGTCAGTTTCACCAAGGATTTCATGAAGTCAATATGGACCATCAGCAAAGTCGCAAAATTATTGATATGAATCGTGTGGATAGTAGATCATTGTAGCCCTGCTCTATTTTTGCAGTTCGGAAGATAATTTGCCTTTTACGTTTGGCTTTTACACAACCACCTCCAGTTTTCACAAGAAAATCAAACTCTCTGCTTTTATTGAATTCTTCATATTCCATTCCAAATTCCATTCTTAGTGTGTGCTAACCGAATTTTGCATTTTGTTGATTTTCTATCCGTCAGTATGAACATAAATGGAAATATCATTCAAAAGATATTCTAATATATTCACAGGCTAAAAGTTTTCTTGTAAAAGGCCTATTTTTATATAATTATATAATTATAACCCCTTAAAGCCAACAACTTTAAAATGAAACAACCCCCGAATAAAAAATGAAATAACACCCAAATTATACACGATATGAAACAATCCCCAAATTTAAAAAATTGGTTGGGTGTTATTTCATTGGAGATTATTTCATAATTTAAAAACCCCAAATGAAGAATGAAATAATTCCCAAAGAAAAATGAAAAATGGCCCAAAAAAATTGGGAGTTATTTCATATGAAATAACACCCAAAAATGTATGAAAAAAATTTGGGGAATATTTCATTTCTCGTTTGGGCGTTATTTCATTGGGGGGCTTTTCGTGGAGCCGTTGATAATATGTGCTGATTTTCATAGCTAATGCCGAGATGAATAAAAATTCTACCTTATCCACACTGAATTATGTGCAGTAATATGATTGCTGTTTATGCTTCTACCTCCATGCTGGATGCATATGACGGCGGTGGATGGATAAATACAATTCAAATATACGTCGCTCCAATTTGGCAGTTTTACGTTGAAATATAAAAGTAAAATAAACAAAACGTCAGTCAATAAATCAATTCTATTCATATCAGTGTGCAAAGTTTCACTTTTCGCTCTAATAAAATAATTTGAAATTTGAAATTAAGTGCCAATAAAAACGTATTCATTTATTGCGGTTGTATATATTTTTCTATCATACACTACGATTTGAGTAGAGTGTAATGTTTGTGGCGACGTTGGTACATTCCGCTATGATTCTAATGCTGACCATTATTAAAATAATAAATATTTCGAGTTGATATATTCATATGTATTTTGGGAATAAATAATTACAAATAAAATAAATAAATACTAAGAATTGTTGAAAAAATTAGATTTGTTCACTCACTACACATTACAACGATAAAATGGACTTAGTACGCTTGAGAAAAATAAATTGTGCATGTTGTACTAAATTAATAATTTTTGTAAGCTTTTCGAGGTTGTTGAACCAATCTAATATTTTTCCACTAAAATTAAATATATAGAATTTATGGTGGTCATTAGAGTATCCAATCGATTAATCGAACAACGATTAATCGAAGATTTTTTTTCGAATAATTTTTCGATTAAGAAAAAATAGTAAATTTCGATTAACGAATAATCGATCAATTTAAACCGATTAATCGATTTAAATTATTTTTAAATAAATTCTTCTTTCTTTATATAAATGTAATATAAATGTAACAGATGATGATATTGTGTTGAAAGAAGAAGAGGATATAATTGATATCAATGAAAATAATCTTTTACCGGAATTGAACGATACTATAAAAAGTATTAAAAATTTAAAAAAAAAATCGAATGTAAACTGTAATATAATTGATGATTTTCTGTATCTAGATAAAACAAAAAAAGATCAGAAAAACTTTTCAATACAATTCTTTCAGTTTCACCAACATCTACTGAAAGTGAAAGGGTGTTTTCAAAGTCAAGCTTCATTAAAACGTAACAAAAAAATCGACCAGAAGCTAAACATCTTAATTGCATATTATTTTTAAAATAATATTTTAGAAGATGTGACAAAAAACTTTTAAAATAAAAAAGATCTCATTTTGTATGTACCGAATTAATTATTATTTTTATTTTACGTTTGTTTTTATGTGTTAATATTATTTTTATGTTTTTTATTAATAAAATTTAACGCCTACATTAAATTTGTTTATTTTTCACGTAAGGAATACTGACATACAGAAATTATTCGAGTTATTCGCTTAATCGAATTATTCGAGCAATTTAAAAACCTTAATCGATTAATCGATCAAATTTTAAATCCCAAAATCGATAATCTTTTAATCGAACAAAACCTAAACCCGATTAATTGGATACCCTAGTGGTCATGTAATATATTTTCGGTTTTGAGCCGTCTCACTTGGAACGTAACATACAATTAGTACAACAAACCTGGTAGTTGGCAAGAATTATGTCGGTCACTTTAATGGAAGGCAGTTCTATTTGAAAAAACTGCTGACACATGCAGAATTTGGATGTGGATTCATAGTCAGAATAGCTACTTTACTCATCAAGACGACATATTTTTAAATTACACTTATTTGTGTGCACTCCCCGACGCATAGTGGCCAATTAGACCTCACTAGCGGCATTTAATTAAAATTTTTAAATCTGAAAAAAACGTATTTTTTTAACAATCGATAACATTTAATTTAATTTAATACGTCTACAAGTGAATTTAAAAGATATTTTTTTTTAAATTTGTATGGGAAGTACCAGAACGGTGGGATTATTCTGCCCATTTCGAAAATGAAGTAACGGAATTGTAAATGGGCAGAATAATCCCACCGTTCTGGTACTTCCCATACAAATTTACCTAGTTTTGGATAATAAAAATTTCTTTCACAACTACTAAACCGACGACCGGAGGATATTTAGATTTGGTCAGTTTATTTATCTTGTAAAAAAAGACACATTACAAAAACAGAAAACACATGTGGCCGTGTTCGCAGTCTTTCACATTACATTTGTACATGTTTTTATGTTTTATGCACGGAAATTATAAAGTTTAACAGTGTGCACATTTTCTTCAAAGAAATTTTTTTCCAGGTCCTATGGTTTTCATGGTATAAGCAGTTAAAGTGGGTCTTTCACATTACAAATTTTGGAAGTTACTTTTGAGGTAGGCAGATACTTTCTAAAAGTTCTGCTCTTATAGACATCGGGTTGTCCCCGTACTTTTGGAGATAAAAGTTGAATAATGAAGAAAGGTAAATGCATTTCAACGGTTAAAATATTTTGCTTAGAAACCTAAGTAGGACTAAAAATATCAAGTCTTTCACATTACATCGTACAAATTTTTGCATTTAAAAACGACTTTTAGTGCTTATAAATGTTTCTTAAAGAAATTTTTTACAACCAAAGACCAATATTAGGTCCTGGGGCTAAGGGATCGTAATAAATATCATGGTTTGGGAGGTGGGTGTAGAGCGATTTGTGACAGGTGGAACAAAACCATGTTTTTATCAACTTTTTATGGCAAAAAAGAAAGGTGTCAAAAAATTCGAAAACAGCATGACAATATTAAACGGCGACCCACACCTGGCCGTGTTCGCGAAAATTTTATTTACAAGAGACTCACGATCCTTTTTTGGCATTTCACTTTCCTTCAGTTTAAGGTTTTCTCTCAATTTACGAGCTTCTGCCCTCTTTCTTTTGAGTTCTTCGTATTTACCATTCTTTTTTAGCTTTTCGATGTAATTTTTTTTTTTTTTTGGTCTTGTGAGTGGATCCTACCAAAAAGAAATTAAGTAATTTTTTTTCTTTCAAGTGGTCTTTCACATTACACACATTTGATGACAATTTAAACTGAGAAACCAGCATTAATCCTCGAAAACACCACCCATTACAGATATTAGGAACTCCTGCTCGGAAAAAGTTTTGTTTTCATAACAAAACAGCAGCGTGGAACCACCGTTATTAAACTTTTACAATTTTAGTCTGTCACATTACACCGAAATTGCGCAGTTTTCATTGCCATCAAATGTGCATATAAATTTTTTTTAATATTTTTTTTTGCTTTCGACACTAAAACAATTTTTTATCTATATATTGCAAAAGAAAACAATGCAATTTTCATAGCAAAATAGGTTGTTTTTACCTTTTTCTGTGACCTATCAATTTTGTTTGAAACCTTAGTTTAAAGCTTACTAGAAAAAACATGCTAGGGTTGCCATTGTTTTGCAATTTTCGACCAAAAAACAGTGTTGCCAGATATTATACACTTCTTATATCATACATACAAAATTTTTTTGTAAGTCACAAAAATGTTTTTCCCCTCTGGTTGAAATTTTCGCGAACACGGCCATGTTCAAATCTGAAGAGTATTTGAGATCAAAGATTAGGAACTATGTTTTTGGGGTTGCCATTTTTATAAATATTAGGAATAAAGAAAATCTTAACATACAGTTTTCAACTTCAAACTTTAACTCCGATTTACTCATAATGTGTTTTTGCACATAGAGCACAACGATTTGTTTATCGATTACAAAGCTGTATTCGACAGTCCGATTATATACTATGGCTGATACGACTTTGCGGGATGACACTGACTGACATGAAGTCTTCAGTGATAATAGGCAAAAATCAGTTTGGACCTTTTTCTACCAATCGAGGCTTTAGACAAGAATATAGTCTCTCAAAGCTGCAGTAAACATGACTGGTACCACCTTTAACCAAAGTCACATGTTGCTAGTGTATGTCGATGACATAGCTATCATTGGCCGTAGACTGTGGGATGTTACTGCGCCCTTTTCAAGCTTTGGGAAGCAGTCGGAGTGGGTCTGGTGATAAATGAGGACAAAACCAAGTTATTTGTTCTAACTGACAAAGAGTCTACTCGTTTGGGATGCTGCGTTGTACGAATGGATGAAAATTTTCCAGCTCGAAAGTAGGGTTGCCAGGGACCGAATTCGAAAAGTCGGGAAACCCGAGACTAAAAAGCGGGATTTGTCGGGACAAATATAAAGATCATATCATATTGGTTTTGACATTTTTTATTAAAAAATATTATTTGTTGTTAAAAATGACTGACTGACAGCTCTTATCAATATTCAATATTATGATTAGTTCAGCCTTTATAAATTCAAAAGACATTCGGTTTCTATCTTTCGTGTATAAATTGTTAAAAATACTAAATACATTTTCTCAATAAGCATTACTTATCGGTAAAGAAAATATAAATGAGATCAATTTAAACAAATTCAAGTGATGTTAATTGCCAGATTTGGTAAAAAATGTGACCATATTTTGTCATTTAGTATATCTTTGGGCAATTCTCCATAAACAGCTCGAAGACTGCAGTAGCCGCTATATAACATTTCATTGTCCACTGCATCTGATATTTGTAGAACTTTGGGAATTTCTCCCAAGTCAATAGTAATGTTATGAACAGCTGTGGTAAAATCAGATGATAGATACCCATGGAAATGGGTAAATGGAAAAATGTTAAGTGCATACAACTAGTTCATAAGAGAAAAGTATTTTTTAATATGTTTTTCTTTGATTATTCTAAGTATAGGTAGTCAATATTAAAAAGTCGGGATTTTCCCCTGAATTGCTTCAATACTCGGGACTCGGGATTTTCGCGAGAAGTCGGAAAAATCCCGCCTATTCCCGACCATCTGGCAAGCCTACTCGAAAGGTATTCGTCAATAAACTCGATGGGCGGCGCAAGAGAGGGCGACCAAAACCTCGTTTTATGGACAGTTGAAAGAGCTGTTATATCACTGAATTCGGTCATTTGTTTAGTGGTATCAGAAGGTGTGTTACAAATCGTTCGGTTTTCTTAAGTCTTACCTTAAATTAAATTTTGGAGCTTTCCGTTAAGATGTTAAGGGAGAAATGTTCTGTGTGGAAGGTACCAGAAAGAGTGGGCCGATAAAGTCCATTTAAAACGCTTCCTACTGGATGTTACACTTTTTGTGGCTCCAATTAAAATCAAATCTTTGAAAGAGACAGCATCAAAAACCTTTTCGACAACAAAATTGTATCTCTTGACATTTGCCTTACATTTTGACTTAATTATACAACCCTTGTCTTTTCACAGTATAAAATTTAAGTAAAAATAAACTTGTAATTTATTATTTATTGTGAAATCTGTATCACTTTTAAAAAAAGTAATAGATTACTCTACTGTTAATTTATCAGTTACCAACGAAAAAATCATATTGAATTTGGACATACATTAATACATTTTATAAGTCATTTCATTTTCTTTGTAACAAATTTTGTATATGAAATTTTAACATTGTTGTTATTTTATTTCAAATTGTATACTGAATATGCTTACCTGAAAAACTACTCAACATATTTAAAAATTCTGTGCTATAATAAGTGACTGCTGATCAAAGGCTGTTAGTATTAGTAAGACTGAAAATTAAAACTAAACATGAAAAATAATGAATTATTAATAATAAATGCCATAATTTTAAATTAATGGCAATACAATAGGAATTTTTTAAACTTTACGGACTGTAACATGTACTGATGATGTGGCCCGACTGTATACTACGTCCGTCTAGATTGTAAGTTTATCTGCAGCTCGTAAACAAATATAAGTAGTATTCACGCCCATATGGCTAAGTGATAAAGTGTTGAAATATAAAAAATCTACTTTAGTCGATTGTGGCCCAAGCGAAATAGATATTTTATGTGTATGTGAAAAATCATTAAATATTTCTGATAGTTTACTACCACAATTAATATCGAAACTTTGATAAACGCTCACCTACCTCAACACCAACAAATACATTAATGATGGGTGGAATTATTGGAAAATTTTAAAGTGATGCATAGCGATGTCTTAATAAACAAAACAGATCATGTTTTAATTAGTTTAGAAGACTATTAATTAATCTATTAATCTTAAACTAATATATACAAATCTCGTGTCACGGTGTTTGTCGGCTTGGCCAATCTTTATGAAATTTGTAGGTACAGTTGGTTGGTATGAAAGTAGGTACCATTGTATTTTCATACCGCTAGGTGCCGCTGGGGTAGATTTATATCGAAAAATTTAATGGATGGACCAATGTAACTGAAATTCAAAATGTATGTTTTTTTGATCATGGGAAAAGTTTCATGTACAAATGGACCCGGTAGATGACGCTGGGGTGGTTTTATATCGTAAATTAGAATGAATGGAGCAACTAAAATTTAAAATGTATATTTGTTTGATCATACAAACGATTTTATGTACAAATGGACCCGGTAGATGGCGCTGGAGTGGATTCATACAGAAAGTATGAACAAATGGTCCAATTTAACTGTAGAATATATGTTTGATCATGAGACCAAAATGTTGGCATATATTTAACCGGTAGGTGGCGCTGGGGTGGATTCATCGAAAAATTGAAATTGAAAAATTTAAGTGAAATTTATAATGTAAATAGATCCAGTAGGTGGCGCTGGAGTGGACTTAGTGGACGAGAATAAAACAAAGAAATGCTTTAAAAGGTTGCGGGGTATGTACATAAAAGATTTGGCACTGCAGGTATGAATAAAAAGACCAATGTTATATGTTTGATTATTGGGCAGAATTGGCTTGACAAATGTATTTTTTTATCCACAGAGCATACAAATGCAATGCACAGACAGTGCACTACAGATATGAATATACAGACGAAATTGTTATTTTCGATCAGTAGGAGAGGTGGTGTGGCACAAATGTATTTAGTAGTGAAGAAATACAATTTTATACTAAGATAGTACTAAGCACTACACATATGAAGATACGGTATGAATATCTATTTTCGATCGGAGGGCGAAGAGCGCATAGCGTGACCCGTACCTGGTGACGATATTATCCCGATGATATACTTACTGTAAACTTTAAAAATAACATTTGAGTTACAGATGTAAAATATGCTAATTGCATATGAGGCCTCCATTCTTATGTTCTTGGACTACTTTCCCTTAAGACATATTCAATTTGTGTCATTAGAGCTTGGTACATATAATAAAATTTTAACATATGGTAATTAAAGACTTCTACTTAGCTTTGATCGAAAATATGAACTTTAACAGTTTAAACAATAGAAAGAATAGAAAGCAAATTTCTTTTTGTAGAAACACGATAGCCCAATTCTCAATTCTTTTAAGGCAGCACAAAGTTTGATTATATCATTTTTCAATTATAAGATAACAATATTGCCACTGTTTTACTTTACATTTACATTTTTTAGACATCAGTTATATGTCCGTTACATTTCAACTACTTCTAAAATATTCAAACGGTTTGGTATAACCCTATCGCATTTTTTTAAGTTTGTATTATTTTAATCCTTTTATTTCGATTTTCAAACTGATTACATATTTTCTTTTTTTTAATTTTATAGGTGTGTTCTCATAGTTTCTTTTTTACCGGCTGTGTGAGTTTTGAAGTGGTGAAATAATGCGCACTAGTTTTTTACGAATTTTTCCCGAAATATGAAATAACACCCAATGATGAAAATGAAATAACCCCCAATGAAATAAACCCCATCAGCAACAAAAATGAAATTATGCCCAAAATTCATAAAAGAGTCAGTTTCACCAAGGATTTCATGAAGTCAATATGGACCATCAGCAAAGTCGCAAAATTATTGAAATGAATCGTGTGGGTAGTAGATCATTGTAGCCCTGCTCTATTTTTGCAGTTCGGAAGATAATTTGCCTTTCACACAACCACCTCCAGTTTTCACAAGCAAATCAAACTCTGCTTTTATTGAATTCTTCCTTTTGAAGAACTCTTACAAATTTAAAAAAAAAATTACATTCTTAGTGTGTACTAATCGAATTTTGTATTTTGTTGATTTTCTATCCGTCAGTATGAACATAAATGGAAATATCTGTAAACATTCAAAAGATATTCTTATATATTCACAGGCTAAAAGTTTTCTTGTAAAAGGCCTATTTTTATATAATTATATAATTATAACCCCTTAAAGCCAACAACTTTAAAATGGAACAACCCCCGAATAAAAAATGAAAGGACACCCAAATTATACACGATATGATACACGATATGATACAATCCCCAAAAATTGGTTGGGTGTTATTTCATTGGAGATTATTTCATAATTTGAAACCCCAAATGAAGAATGAAATAATTCCCAAAGAAAAATGAAAAATGGCCCAAAAAAATTGGGAGTTATTTCATATGAAATAACACCCAAAAATGTATGAAAAAAATTTGGGGAATATTTCATTTCTCGTTTGGGCGTTATTTCATTGGGGGGCTTTTCGTGGAGCCCACAAGAAATACAAACAACAAAAAAACAAATAAAACGAAGTTGAAATTGTAGTAGACTTCAGCCATATGTAATATTTACAGAAAAAAAGGAAACAAAAAATAGAGTAAAGAAATAAATGTTATGCGTTGTATACCGTCTTTATATAATACTGCTCAGAAGATGATGTTGTCTAAATATAACATGCAAAACGAACACAAAAGGTGTTATCGTGTCCCATTTGAAATAAAATATTACATAGTTTTAATTAATTTTTATCGCTATTGATTAATATTGCTGTTGCTGAACATAAGTCATTTGAATGGTACTGTCATAAATCAAAGGTATCGTAGGAGGCACTACGAAATAACCCCCAATGAAATAAACCCCAAACCAAGAAATTAAAAAATCCCCAAAATCAAATTAAATAATACCCAAGAATACAAATGAAATAATGCCCTAAGAAGATGCAATAATCCCCCAAATTTAAAATGAAAGAACGCCCAAAACATACGAGTTTTATTGCGGCGGGGGGCGTGCCCACCACCTCATTCGTCTTTTAATAATGCTAAAAAGAGAGTATACAAACTGATAACGACGTATGCGGCGGAATTGGATTGCGGGCATTCATTTCGTAACGACTTTGTAGTTTTTTAGGGAGAGTTTTTTGCTTGGCTTATACCTCCTATTAAACGATCAAACCTTAGATGACGTAAACGTCGTGCAATAATTAGTCTGACTATACACAGTTCATCCACGCCAAGGTGTATGCTTCTATTTTTGCTATCCTTGCGTTCTGTGGATGGTGTTGTCAGCGCCGCATTTCGGGAGGCTTGCCAAAATTCAAATGTGCTCGAAAACGGACTCAATGCTCGCCGATGCGACCGTATCTGCGTCAGCGTCAAATTAATACATTGTTTGTCATCGGTTTCACATGTCGTCCGTCGAACTCGACTGAATGGTAAAGCTATGATTTTGCTCACGAAATCTACTGCTGCCGATTTACTTAAACAATGTTTCAGATCGTCGTAGATGTCAAGAAGTTAAAATTGACCACGAACATGAGAGACGCATTGGAGAACCTCCCATCGTCTGCTGAATTCTCGAGACAACTGCTGGCGCTTGGCTATGGCCATATTCGTGTTGATGTTTCGACTGAATTAATATCGTTTCCTAAAAATTTGTTGCAAGTTTACATCGTCTCGACTGAACTAATATCGTTTCTTTAAATTTTTTTTGCAAGTTTACAACTCAGCACATTGCACAAAATTATAAAAATCTCGATTCGATTAATTAACGGGCAATGGTAGCAGCAAAGAATAAATACATCGATAGCTTGAATATCATTTTAGAAAGTCAAATCGCTGGAGAACTGCATTCGTACAAATCTGTTTACAGCGTGACCGACGAGGATGAAGCGACCAACAATCCGACCGAATTTTTCAATTCGCTTAATGTGCCGCATAATTTACAGATAAAGGTGGGATCGATCATAATCATATTGGGGAATCTGAATCAATCGAAATTGGGCAACGGTACGCGGTTGTCCGTCAAGAACCCGATAAACAATGTGATATTTGACGATCATCAAGGGCAAAGTCAAAGATGAGGAAGTCCTTATCTCACGAATTCCGATTATTACAACTGATCATCCATTTCAATAACCCGTTTGATTGGCTTTGGAAATTAATAAATAGCAAGGCCAATCGTTGGAAGTATATGGGATTAATTTTGAATTTCCCTGTTTTTCGTGCGGTCAGCTGAACGTTGCCTTTTCGCGACTTGAAGAAGCGCCTTCGTTGTTTGTTTTTGCGGCGGAAAACTAATCGAAAAACATTGTTTATCATACCACTCTCTAATGAGTTTATCTGAAGGCATTTAATTGGGGCGAGACGAAGTTCGTCGGTTCCGCTAGTTAATAATATTTATCATTATAGTGATTGATTAAAGTATGTAGCTTTGTATTTATTAATTATTTGATTGATTGGATTTTAATTCCATAGCCTGATTAAATCAATATTCACACTTCCGTACTTATCAGCGTTATAATGATATTAAGGTAATATATAATGAACTTATATGATAATCAACATACGCCACTTTCATCAGTACATACAAGAAAAACTAACAGCAGAGTGTCATACTTCATTGTAAACATAATTGCAACTAAAGGATAACTATCAACGACCACTAAAATGTGTTGTGTATTGTGGTTACATATAAAAGTAATAAAAATCACTATACAGCGTCTACTCAGTTCTTAAACGAATATAAACGCGTAAAAACGAATATCAGAGATGGCAGTGAGCAGTTCAAACACATTTTAAAGTCGTGAGATTGTAGAGTGAGCTTTCACAGCTTAAAATATAAAAATGGTCGCTATATCCAACCCTGCCAAGTGTCCCTCCGTCATGTGTACAATAGGAAAAATACAAAAAATATGTAGAATAAACCAGAAAAAATCATGGTTAAATGTGACATAATACAGAATTAGAGGAACATTACTTTTTTTACTCTTGTGCAACGAAGCAAAATTCCTCGACGCATTTAAAGGACAATAAGGAATTTAATTTGTTGACACAAAAAATGTTAGAGGGCAATTGATGTGTAGTTGTGTTGAAATACACGGAAAGATTAATTAAAAAATTTAAATTGTTCAGTTAAGCTATAACTTGTTTTTTTTTGCATTTTCCCCCACTGTACGCAGTATAATAGAAAACATTATTATATTTACTTTGATACATAGATGTCTATATACTAGTAATATTAACGGAATATGCCAAAATAACCACATATTTGTTATTTTATATCGTCACTTAAAATGCAAAATAACGTAGCATCAAAAAAACCGATTTTGTGTTTTTAATAGATTACGAATCCCTACATCATGTTACTTTATAAAATTGGCTCTACCCTCTCTAACTGCCCCAAAGGTGCCCCTTGAAGTGTCCAATGTTTGATCGACCCTCAATATTTTCGCAACCTCAATAATTTCTCAGCATATATCTAGCCTCTATCTTCATCCTTTACGGTGGTCTCCATAATTATACTATCACCCTTAGGGATGGGGGTATATAGCATTTGATACGAAAAAAGTGTAAAGCATTAAAGGAGACGAATTAGACCCCAAGTATCTTAAAACCAAGTTCGTTTCAGGACTTTTTAAGAAGACTGAGCTATGCCCGTCTGTCTGGCTGGCTGATGAACAGGATAACTCGAGTAAACCTTAACGGAACGGTATGAAAATTAATATTAATATTTTTCAAAACTAACTATAATTATTGTAAATGGGCTGAATAACCCCACCCCTTCTGGTACCTTCCATACAAAATTACCTATTTTTGAATAATTAATATTTCTTTCATAACTTCCAAACAGACCATCGGAGGATATTTAAATTTGGTCAGATAATTTGTCTTGTAATAGTAGATAAACCCTATGAATACCGAAACCTTTACCACACCCCTTCTGGTAGCTACCATACAATGACCGAATTGATCCTCATAGTTTTACATACATATCTTTTTTATAAGTAAACTGAATTCACTCAAATTTTGCGTATGATGTTCGCTTATGAAAATTAGACTCAGGAATGAATATGGACTATATCGGTTCACGCCTTCTGGTACCTTCCATACAAATTTACCTATTTTTGGAAAATACATATTTTACCCATAACTTCCAAACAGGCACTTGGGGGTAATGAAAATTAGTCGATAAATTTATATTGTGAACGGAAGCAAAACCCTAGAAAACTGAACTATTTGACACACCCCTTCTGGTACCTTACATACAAATGTCCGAACTCGCCCCCATAGTCTTACATACATATCTTATTTGTGAGTGCACTGAATTCAGTCAAATTTTGGGTAAGTTGTACGGTTATAAAAATTGGACTCAGAAATGAATATGGCCTATATCTGGTCATTGATAACGCCTTCTGGTACCTCCCACATAAATAACAGATATTGTCCCTTTTACATACCTACCATTTTTGTATGTACACTAAATTCAGACAAATTTTGCCAAGGAAAGCGTTAATTGAACGTCGATTCAAGAAATAAATAAGACACTTTGTGCTGCCCCTAATTGTACCTCCTATACAAATAAGTAAAATTTTTCACGGTTTTGCTCCAGAAATAGGCGAAAAATAATATATAAGTAATTTTATTTTTATTAAAAATCTAGTAATTTCAATAACTCAAGACGTTAGAAATGCGTTAGAAATGGAAGAAAAAACCGAGTGTAACGCTTGTAAATATAATAAAGATTTGTGTCGGATATGAAAGGAAATGATTTGAAAATATTATAGTCTTCGTACATTAGATGGTCAAAAATAATAGGAGTTGTTGAGGAGAAATAACATTTGGTACAATCACCTTTTTTATGAAATTTGTACAGTTTCATAAAAATCGGTTGAAAATCATATAGCAAAATGTTTTTTTTTAAATATTATTTTAATGGAATTTCGTTGACATTAATTCACCATTTTAAATCATTTTACTGAAAGAGTTTTTGCTGAAAAGAGCTTTTTCATTCAAAATTAACAAAATATAAAACGCACTTGCATCCTTAATTTAAACCAGAGCATATTTTTCAATTTTCAATATCTTAGAACTTAACCTCTGCTTCTTAACAGAAACTTACATGCCAAATTTAGCCCGAAAGCTCCTAAACTATAGGGACATACAGATGGACACCCCCAAAAAGGGTGAGTTTGTATGAAAGGTGGGAGAAGTATTCGTCCAATATAGCTCATCCTTCAACGTAAGCACCTATTACACTGTACGACACGATTTTTCACCCATGATCAAACTGACCAGATTCTGAAAATATAGCTCAAATAAAATTATACGTATCTCCCAGTTTTTCTAGATCAGCTCATTTAAGTTTTTTACGAGCAATTCAATTTTTGGAGCAAAGCTCCCATACAGCGACTCGTAAGTGACTACTTTCTGTTCGCAGAACTCTGCGAGTTGTTAACAGAATTTGATTTGATTTTTTTTAAATGTGTTTTAAATGGCCAGGAGCTCGATCTGACGAAGCAAAAATTTAAAATTTGTTACAAATTTAAAAAAAATTGTGACAATTAACATTTTTGACAATTTGGGACAATTTTAATTTTTGAAAAATTGTATATTTGGGCTTCGTCAGAACCCACTCCTGGCCATTTGAAAAATATTAAAAAAAAGTTCATCAAAATATGTTGACAAATTAAATTTGTGACAGATTTAATTTGTGACAAATTTTAAATTTAGGCTTCGTCGGAACTCGCTCACGGCCATTTGAAAAACATTAACAAAAAAATCATCACAATCTGTAAACAACTCGCAGAGTTCTGCGAACAGGAAGAAGTCAGTTTCGGGTCACTGTATGGGAGCTTCGCTCCAAAAATTGAATTGCTCGTAAAAAACTTAAATGAGCTGATCTAGAAAAACTGGGAGATACGTATAATTTTATTTGAGCTATATTTTCAGAATCTGGTCAGTTTGATAATGGGTGAGACCAAAAGTTTAAATTTGTCTTACAGTGTTATAGGATAAAAGCTTGCATATCAAATTTTAGCTCGATATTACCTATCGAGCCGTGGCATAGTGTTAGAAAACGCGAGATCGGGAGATCACAGGTTCAACTCCTGGCTCCAGTCATCTTAAAAGCAAAATTTTCTATCATTGTTGGCTCCCTTCGAATGATGTCGAGTCATTCGGCATGTTTAGTAAGAGCTTCTCAAATAGTGACGTTCGCATTCGTCGATAAACAAGTAGGTGCCGTTGATTGTGAATCTAAAAATAGAAAGCGTGTTAATTCGCAACAACGCGAGAAGCTATCCCATACCTCATTCATGGGGTGTAAAGGGAAATTAAGTTTAAGTTTTTATTACCTAACCTACGGCTGTAATCGCTGGGGAGATGAGAGTAGTTTTTGACTGACCTTGCTCTTCTTAGAAAGTAGCCCCCGCTTAGAGGATAGAATCTAGCGTGCAGAATGTCAGCAATATACCTCTTAAAGTACGTATGCAATCCCAAAAACTGAGAGTTTGTATTGGAGGAGAGAGTAATTTTTGACCGATCGGTCTCATCTTACTACTGAACCTCTATTTAGGGCAGCAAATCTTGCGTACAGTTTGATTGTTCTTAAATTACTGCTATAATCGCGGGGACTGTCGTACGGACACCCCCAAAAAGAGGGATTTTGTATGGGAGATGGGTGTAGTTTTTGACCGATCAGTCTTATCTTACTACTTAATCTCCGCTTAGCGTAGGAAAGCTTGCATACAAAATTTAAACTTAATTGCCCCGAAAATACGACTGTAATCGCAGAGAGAGACCTCATAAAGGGGGAGTTTCTATGGGAGCGTGGAGTAGTTTTTGACCCATCAGGCTCATATTAGAACTTAACCTCCGCTTTGATGATAGAAGCTTGCTTTCCAAATTTCAGCAAATTTATCATTATATAAATGCAAAAAAATTTATTTAAATAGGTTCATAAATGTACTTTAAAGAAACATTTTTAATTTTTAAAAACCCAAAATTACCGATATTGGTGACCAAGTTACAGAATTCAATAACAACCTTTTTCGCATCACTGTGCATTTTTTGACATCAGAGACAAAATTTCGCTTTCATATAATACGTTTGTTCAGAACTTTCAGCTGGTCATGGCATGATGATTAGAACACGCGACCAGGGTTCGATTCCAGTCTCAGTCATGAACATTTCTTTTATCGCCGGCTTTCCCATTGTGTGGCTTTAGCTTTTGGTTGTCTTCATACATTTGGGAGTTTCATTTTATTCCATTCAGATTTGGAACATGCAATACTATAAATTAATAATACAAGGTTTTATTTTTTTCCGCGTGTAACTTTGCCGTTGCAGTACTAACAAAGTCTTTAACTCAACCTCTATCACGAACAATTAGTAATGGCATAGAACTGCGATAACATCAAGCGTTCCTGTCATTTGCGAGTTGTGCACTTGAATAGCCAGCAGCTAAAAATGTTGCAGCTCCTCTTGGCTTACGTTGTTGCTTCACCCACAGCCATTGCGTTTTATCTTGTAAAATTATTATGACATAAATTAAAATGTACTTAATGGTTTTCACAAATTATACATTTTATGTATGTACGTCAAAGTACTCGCCCTCGCATAAATATGACAAACCCTCTCAGGCTATGTAGTTTTATGGCAGATATGTAAATGTGTATGACTTTAAAGTTGTATGTTAATGGACACAATTACATATGTAATATACTGATGTTGTTGTATGTAGAAAGCAAACTTCACTTGTACAAGGGTATTAACTATTGTTGCTTGAGCATTGTTATGATAATCTGCTTTATTTAAGATTTCACTTTTCGAAGTGCAATGCAATTTGCATTCATTGAAAATTTGTGAGATTTGAGGCATAATTGAGTCAATTATTTTTGGAAATAATGAGGAAACTGTGTTTGAGAGCTACTCATATGTAAATAAAGATATTTATGAAGAACTCGATGTGTCGGCGATGTCGAAAGTGATGAAAATCATTAAATTGGTAATGGTTTTAAAAAACAATTGAGGCACAAATAACAAGTAAGTTAATTACAAGACATAGATAAGAATTGCTACTGATGCTAATGTCAATCTTCTACGAAGAAATTACTTATTTTATATGAAGATGTATACCTATAACTTGGCAAAGTGATATTATTTGGGTGCCGCTGGGGATTCGTGATATTTTTTTATCATGAATAGCGGCAGATAGTGAGCGACGAACCCTCGTCGTTGGAACCCTCCTCCAGGTACTTTACTAGGTATGAAAATACGAAAAATAAAAAGTAACAAACGGAACCCCCCAAATGTTGACGACCCCGCAAACGAAATAAGGACCATGATTTAGGTATATGCATCTGGAACGTTCGGACTCTCTATAGAGAAGGTGCCACTATCCGACTGGCGGATGTCCTCAAAAAATATAAGGCTGACATCAGCCATGGGCAGGACAAGGATCCTCGCGACGTAAAAATGGCGACATCTATTACAGCTGCCATGCCGAAAAGCACGAATTTGGATGTGGATTTGAGTTGGCGAGAGACTCAGACATTTTGTCTCGCGATTCAATCCAGTTAGAGATCGAATCCGCATGAAGGCGAAATATTTCTACATCACGCTGATTTGTGCTCATGCCCCGACGGAAGATAAAGACGATGAGATTAAAGATGCATTTTACGAACCCCTAGAGGAAACATACGACATTAAAATTGTTTTGGGAGACTTTAATGGAAAAATAGGAATTGAAGATGTTCTTGGTCCATCGGTCGGTAAATTCATCCTGCATACCGACACGTCAGACAACGGGTTTAGTATGGTTAGCTTAGCAGCGGAAAGGAACATGGTAGTGAGTGGAAAGATATCCACAAGGCAACTTGTCTATCCTCCGATCAAAACATCAAGAATCAAATTAATCATATAATAATTAAAGGCAGGCATGCATCTAGGGTCATGGTGCTAATATAGGCTCGGAACATTACCGGGTTGCTGCTAAGATGCGCACGAGATTGAGCAGAGCGAAAAACCAAACACAACCAGCTCTACCAACTACTACGACTTAACGCATCTACTTCTGACTTTCCCGATACACAGTGGCAGCTTATTGCGTATTCCATGGCAACCGCCGCAACAACCATGCTACGATATGAAAAACGGCGCTCAGACGAATCCTGGTACGATGAAGAATGTTGTATAGCATTTGAGGAACAGGATGCTGCTTATAGGGCAACGCTACAGCCAATTGCAAAAGAGACAATAAAACAGGCGAGATAGCTATTAAACGAGAAGAAAACGTCAGATAAAGGAACCGAAGAACAAGGATATAGAGCGATACAGGGATAGAGATGAGGCCCGGAAATTTGAACAGAAAGTAAAAACAAAAGACTACGGACAAGGATGGAAATCTTCTGTGAGGACAAGGATTGAAATTTTTTTACATATACGCCGAGTGTGCTGCATATATGGAGAGAACACTTCCAGCAACTGCTGGTTCCAGAAGGTAGCGCACCTGAAGGTATCACGCCAATTGTTGACGACGGCATAAATTACCCACCAATATGTCAAGCAGAGGTAAGAAGAGCAATATGGCGGCTAAAAAAAAATAATAAAGCAGCCTATACCGACGGACTTCTGTCAGAGCTATTCAAGTCCGGTGACGAGGAGCTGATTACGATCAGTTTGGCTTAACAAGTACATGTCCGAAGATTGGAGTCTAAGCGTGTTATTTCCTGTGCTGAAAGGTGACCCAAGTGTGTGCTCCAACTACCGCGGGATCAGCCTTTTACCCATCGCATATAAAGTCCTGTCGAGTGTGCTATGTGAAAGAGTAAAGCCTGGGTTATCCAAACTGATAGGGCCTTATCAGTGTGCCTTTAGACCTGGTAAATCAACAACTGACCAGATATTGACACTTCGGCAAGTCCTGGAATAGACCCAAGGGAAACAGATTGACACGTACCATCTTTTCGTCGACTATAATGCTGTTTCGACAACCCGATACGGCAGAAATTACTTGAACCCATGACTGCGTTTGGTATTCCAGTGAAGCTAAATACCAACGCTGACTGACATGAAGTCTTCAGTGAAGATTCGCAAGGACCTTACGGAACCATACTACACCAAACGAGACCTAAAACAAGGCGACCTCTGCAACATAGTGATGGAGATGATAATGAGAAAATCTGCAGTAAACACGAGTGGCACGATATTCAACAAAAGCCACATGTTACTTTCGTACGACGATGACGTAGACATCATCATAAAAAATTTCCAGTATATAGCCAATATGCGGTTCATAATATATATGGGAATCCCCAGAAAGTATTACTTGATGTGTAATGAATGGTGACTCTTGAAAGTGTGGTCAAACATAAAATGAGTGAGTAAGAGAAGGTGCATGGCTGGTATTTGCGGAAGAGTTTATACGATTTTTATAATCAAGGGAAATGTAAGGGTATCCGAATTTGCCAAAATTAAACATTTATGTTGCAAGATATGCACTTCAACTATTAATTTTCTTAATCAGTGTCGGTACTTTTCATTTTCTTCTAAAGTGGGCGGAGGGATTTATCCAGGTATTGCTTAACAATTTTTTCTCCAAAACTTTATCTTGTAATAGCTTAACAAAAAACAGAATTTGGGCACGATCCCGTTGGGTGTATTGATATTATTACTCGATTTCTAAAGTGGGCGGAATGATGTATTTGTATGGGACATACGAGAAGTTTTGGGAAAATATTAATTCGTGCAAAATTTTAAAACATTTGGTTGCGTCTTTCGAAAGTTATCGACATGATAAATTGGTTCAAAGAAACCTATGTGTTACACTTTTGGGTAGTATCAAATGATATATACCCTCCTACGCGTAGGGTGAGGGTATAATGACCCGATCAGATATTTAAAATTAAATTTTAAATATTAATTATAATATTGTTTTATAGTTCGGTTGAAGATTATATCTATTGGTAATTATTTACTATTACCAATATGTTTTTGTTTAAGAGTATTGAAATGTATTTTGAGACAGTGGGTAAGGCGAATAATGTAATTTCGGCATTCTCTACAGTGAATCGTTCACTCCGTTTGCTGCGACTTTTCCACTATCATCAGAAACTTAAGGGAATAAATGTACTCAATGTAATTGAGAAACTCTGCCCATCGGTGCGAAGGTAGTATTCTTAACACGTTAACTGCCGACTACGAGATAACTCGTAGTTTGCGTTCTCTTCTAGGGTACCAACTACGAGTTATCTCCTACAAATATATCCGTATTATATCAGGGCAAGTATCCATAAATGGCTTCTGGGAAAAGAACAAAAAGTCAATGTTGGCTTGCGTGAACTGAACATTTATTAAAAACAAAATATAAAATATAGTGGAAAAATTCATTCAATATAAGGGGGATAACACAGTGCAACACTTTTTCGGGGGTGAACCAAACCAATATCAAACGGTAGCATTTGACCTCAGTAACAAATCCCTTAACTCCATTTTGCTCCACTACATCACAAATTTTTTTTACAGTGGTTTAAAGTTTGATTTTTTTGGTCAAAAGTCGAATCAAAGAATATGAAAAATTATCTGTAAAAATACGTTTGGGGTATTTCATGTCTTCGGAGACCTATATTAAAACAATCAGGGGAATATTTTCTCGGAACATTTTAACCCTCTAGCTCCCACCCGAATGGGACATTTTTGGCCCAATTTTGAAAAACTGTTTAAAAGTCAACTTTGGACGGAGGTCAAGGATTAGAATCTTCGATAGAAATATTCTCCGGAAAATTTCACTAAGAGTCACCGAAGACAAATAACCTCTATGAGTCAAAGGTTCCAAAATAAAATCAAAATGAAATGTTACTGAAATGTTAAAAAGTCTATTTTTGAGCAAACTGTGCAACGCACTTTTTCGGGAGTGAACTAAACCAATATCAAACGATAGCATTTGACCTCAGTAATAAAACCCTAAACTTTATTTTACTCCACTACGTCACAATTTTTGTATACAGTGGGTTTAAGGTTGATTTTTTTAGTCAAAGGTCAAATAAAAGAAAATGAAAAATCATGTGTTAAAATAGATTTGGGATAGTTCATGTCTTCGGAGACCTACATTAAAATTTTCCAGGGAATATTTCCTCAAAACATTTTAACCCTCTATCTGCCACCCATTTTGGACATTTTGAGAAATTTGACTTTTAAGCTGTTTTTTCAAAATTCATCCTAAGGGTAGGAGCTGGAGGGTTCAAATGTTCTGATGAAATGTTCCTCTGAAAATTTTAATGTATGTCTCCGCAGACATGAACTATCCCAAACCTGTTTTCAAACATGATTTTTCATTTTCTTTTATTTGCCTTTTGTCTAAAAAAAATCCAACTTTAACCCACTGTATACAAAAATTGTGACGTATTGGATCAAAATAAAGTTTAGGGTTTTATTACTGAGGTTAAATGGTATCGTTTGATATTGGTTTAGTTCACTCCCCAAAAAGTGCTTTGCACTGTTTGCTCAAAAATAGACTTTTTAACATTTCATTAACATTTAATTTTGATTTTATTTTGGAACCTTTGACTCGTAGAGGTTATTTGTCTTCGGTGACTCTTAGTGAAATTTTCCGGAGAATATTTCTATCGAAGATTCTAATCCTTGACCTCCGTCCAAAGTTGACTTTTAAACAGTTTTTCAAAATTGGACCATAAATGTCCTGTACTGGAGGGAGCTAGAGGGTTAAAATGTTCCGAGAAAATATTCCCCTGATTGTTTTAATATAGGTCTCCGAAGACATGAAATACCCCAAAAGTGCTTTTACAGATGATTATACCATCACCCTTAGGGATGAAGGTATATATCATTTGATACGAGCCAAAAGTGTAACACATAGAAGGAGTGACTTTAGACCCTAGGTTTCTTTGAACCAAATTCGATTCATGACTTTTTAAGTCGTTTGAGCCATGTCCGTCTGTCTGTCTGTCTGTCCGGTGGCTGTCCGGCTGGTTCGCTCGATAACTTTCGAAAGACGTAACCAAATGTTTTGAAATTTTGCACGAGTTATTATTTTCTCAAAACTACTTACGGTATTGAAAATGGGCTACATGGCCCCGCCCCTTCTGGTACCTCCCATACAAATACATCATTCCGCCCACTTTAGAAATCGAGTAATAATATCAATACACCCTACGGGATCGTCCCCTAATTCTGTACTTAGTAAAGCTATAACAGGATAAAGTTTTGGAAAAAATTTTGAAAGCCTAGCCACGCCCCTTCTGGTACCTCCCATACAAATCTATCTTTCCGCCCACTAGAGATGCAGAAATAATATCAATAAATTAAACGTGATCGTACCCAAATTCTATTTTTAGTAAAGATATAACAGGATAAAGTTTTGGAGAAAAAAATTGGAAGTCTATTCACGCCCCATCTGGTACCTCCCATACACATCTGGTACCGCCTACTTTAGAAATCGATAAATATTATTAAAAGAGCTAACGCGATCGTGCCCAAATTCTGCATTTGGTAAAGTTTAAGCAGGATAATGTTTTGGAGAAAAAATCTGGAAGTGTAGACACGCCCCTTCTGGTACCTCCCATACAAATGTACCACTCCGCCCACTTTAGAAATAGGGTAATAACATCAATACACTCGACACGATCGTGCCCAAATTCTGTATTTTGTTATGTTATAACAGGACAAAGTTTTGAAGAAAAAATTAGAAGTCTAGCGACGCCCCTTATGGTACCTCCCATACAAATGTACCTTTCCGCCCACTTTAGGGATGTACTAATAATATCAGTACACCCAAGGCAATCGTGCCCAAATTTTGTAATTAGTAAAGCTATAACAGGATAAAGTAATGGAGAATAAATCTGGAGCCTAACCACACCCCTTTTCGTACCTCCCATACAAATGTTCCACTCCGCCCACTTTAGAAATGGAGTAATAATATCAATATAATAGAAAATTATTTGTTTTACTAAGGGTAAGGATAAATGTAAGTTTGGTTGCCCGACTGAAACTTTCTAACTGGTTTTAATTACAAATCTGTTAATTTCAATAACTCAAGACTTAAACAATATCTTATATTGGGTGATGGTATTTATCAGTCAGTTCAACTGACTGAAATTTCTGCACTGGTTTTTTATATTCATTGATTTAACTTTTGACCAAAAAATCAAACTTCAAACCACTGTAAAAAAAAATTGTAGTAGGGCAAAATGGAGTTTAGGGTTTGGTTACTGAGGTCAAATGCTATCGTTTGATATTGGTTTGGTTCACCCCCGAGACAATGACCTTCAAATTGTGTCATAGTGTAATTCAAGATAATTTTCTCCTTAAAAAAACATAATTTTTGCTTTTTTATGATACCTGTGATCTAGAAATTGTGTTTTTAGTAATATAATGCAAACAAATCTAATTGTAATTTTTCCCAGTTTTCTGAAAATTGCCGCGGCAGTCAACGTGTTAAAGCACACAACAAGTCAACATCATACACTCACACAAGCTCTTGTCAATGCATGTGCCCATCGGGCACAATTGCACAGAAATTTTGTTGTTAGCATAAGTGCCAACCACGTACTGTGTACCTCCAGTGTCTCGTCGCTCTTGATTGTGTTTTTGTTGACCTAAAAGAATTATAAATATTAATTTTTCAAAAAATCCTGACGTGATGTAATTTTTTCATTATTTTTTACATGAGAAAGTACAAAAAAATTCTCAGATCCCAAAGACCTGTGTACTTAATCTTAAACTGTATGTACGTGTGCGTCCTATGGAGATTCTGCGTAATCTAGTGCAAAATTGAATCTCCTCAATCATAAAGTTAAGTAAATTTAATCATCTCACAACTGGAAATGAAGATGGGCTGAATTTTGCACCCAACAGGTACATTTTGTCACTGCTGCTTTCCTCCAAATATCATAAAATCCTCAAACCGCAACAGACAATTGACATCAATTTGATTCGCTACAATCTCCATGATTAATTAATTCACTTCAGCTTCTCGCGTACGAATGAAGCCCCTTTGTTCGCTTTGGACAATCCAATCATTTACAACGATATGAATTATTAATTGTACAAAATTAAAGTCATAATTTTAGCAGATAGTATATGTGCCAACAAAATGACGGTTTAATCAATTTCCTTTAACGTAACTGACAACAACCATATTTCGGCTACCAAGTAAAATAAAGGCGCACTCAAGGAAAATAGCAAGTGTTGTATAAAGTAGATGGACAACCATGTATTTCTTAAATAATAATACTAAATTTAAAAAGTTTAAATTTAAGATAATCTCTATAGAGATTATATATCCGATTAATCTGATATGCAAAAAAAAACCAAAGATTAAAGACAATTATTAACTCACCCGATTTCTGAAAAATGTAGGAAAATATCTTCCGATATACAAAATTCGAAATTTTACCGAAATTGTTGCTAAAAACGTATGAAGTGGTTGGTACGATGTCTGACTTACTCAGCTGAGGGAAATCTGATGAACGACATGTCGTACCGATGTCTGAAAGATTTCTAAATGTAAATCGTAGGAAAATCTGAAGGGAAATTCGGTCTTTCTTCAATAACATTTTGATGTTTCTACCGACACAGAGTTCCGAAAATGCTGCGAACTCGATCAGATATGTCGGAGCAAAATTAATAAAATGTCTGAGCTTTTGGGTTGCTGGGATACTACTGAGCAACGATTTAACTCATGCTTGGTTCACAGGCCTGCCTGTCTGCATTGACCAACACCAGCAAGAAAAGAAACAATCAACCAGTAAAGAAATTTCTGTCAGGTAAACTGACTGATAAATACCATCACCCAATATAAGATATTGTTTTTGAGTAATTAAAATTAATAGTTTTTTAATTAAAATAATCAACGTTCAGTTAACGCTTACCTTGACAAAATTTATCTGAATTCACAGGATTATAAGTGCGTAAGGGTTCGAAAAACCCGTATCAACGTGGACTTTATAAGCTATTTAGGTTGCCTAGACACGTTCAGATTGAATTAATATGTTGACGAAAGTTGTTTGTCTTTACCAGGGCTACAATTTTGGCGAACAGTGTTAGAGAAAAATTTGGACTCCCTCAAAGTTATGCTCCAAAAAGTAAAAAAATAATAAATTCTTCTTCAATTTTTTTTGAAAAAGGGCAGAAATAACCAACCTTTTTGACATAATTTGTTAATTATGTTAGTGCGCAAAACTCCCAGCTACATTATTGCCGAATACAGTTTAGCGCTATCACGAAGTGTGAGTTAGCTGTTGGACAAAAACTGATGACACCTTTTTTCATGGGGCTCACTGACTTTAAGAATCTTTAGGGGCCCATAAAAAAAAATTGGTCACCAATCTCGCCAAACTGAGTATAGGGTTTTATTACCCTTCGATAGTAGTATCGAACCTATACTATCCCGTTTTTGTATTTTACAAAAAGTCGTCATTTGTTGCATAGTGTTATATTCACATATACTTTTTAAATATACAGATCTTATATTGATTAACCTTAAAACGTTGCAATATTTTATGGTCCACAATAATCTACTTCGGAATCCAATATCAAAATTTTTAATATTTTTTTAAAAATAACCTCAACTCCTAAATCAAGTTTATCGAAATCTATAAGCGATATGGTGAGAGCAAAAACATTACTACTTAGTCTCTCTACAATACTCAACGGCAATAAACTCATTGCTGCATAATTGTCGAAACGAAATTTCTCACGATATATTCATACTTTTGACAAGTCAACCCTAAGATGAAGCTAGACGACCAACATGGCTAATAACTCATATTTATACCATCACCCGTAGGGATGAAGGTATATATCATTTGATACGACCCAAAAGTGTAACACATAGAAGGAGTCACTTTAGACCCTAGGTTTCTTTGAACCAAATTCGATTCATGACTTTTTAAGTCGTTTGAGCCATGTCCGTCTGTCTGTCTGTCTGTCTGTCGGGTGGCTGTCCGGCTGGTTCGCACGATAACTTTCGAAAGACGCAACCAAATGTTTCGAAATTTTGCACGAGTTATTATTTTCTCAAAACTACTTAGGGTATTGCAAATGGGCTACATGGCCCCGCCCCTTCTGGTACCTCCCATACAAATACATCATTCCGCCCACTTTAGAAATCGAGTAATAATATCAATACACCCTACGGAATCGTCCCCAAATTCTGTATTTAGTAAAGCTATAACAGGATAAAGTTTTGGAAAAAATTTTGAAAGCCTAGCCACGCCCCTTCTGGTACCTCCCATACAAATCTACCTTTCCGCCCACTATAGAGATGGAGAAATAATATCAATAAATTAAACGTGATCGTACCCAAATTCTATTTTGAGTAAAGCTATAACAAGATAAAGTTTTAGAGAAAAAAATTGGAAGTCTATTCACGCCCCATCTGGTACCTCCCATACACATCTGGTACCGCCCACTTTAGAAATCGATTAATATTATTAAAAGACCTAACGCGATCGTGCCCAAATTCTGTAGTTGGTAAAGTTTAAGCAGGATAAAGTTTTGGAGAAAAAATCTGGAAGTCTAGACACGCCCCTTCTGGTACCTCCCATACAAATGTACCACTCCGCCCACTTTAGAAATAGAGTAATAATATCAATACACTCGACACGATCGTGCCCAAATTCTGTATTTTGTTATATTATAACAGGACAAAGTTTTGGAGAAAAAATTGGAAGTCTAGACACGCCCCTTATGGTACCTCCCATACAAATGTACCTTTCCGCCCACTTTTGGGATGTAGTAATAATATCAGTACACCCAACGCAATCGTGCGCAAATTCTGTATTTAGTAAAGCTATAACAGGATAAAGTTATGGAGAATAAATCTGGAGCCTAAACACACCCCTTCACGTACCTCCCATATAAATGTACCACTCCTCCGCCCAATTTCGAAATCGAGTAATAATATCAATAAAATAGAAAATTATTTGTTTTACTGAGGGTAAGGGTAAATGTAAGTCGGGTTGCCCGACTGAAACTTTCTAACTGGTTTTAATTACAAATCGATTATTTTCAATAACTCAAGACTTAAACAATATATTATATTGGGTGATGGTATTTATCAGTCAGTTTAACTGACTGAAATTTCTGTACTGGTTTTAACGCAATTTAAAAAAAAATGATATATGGGTATTTCCAGCGGAAGGACGAACGATTTCATAGTAAAATATTTATATATATATATTTAATATATTTATATTTTTTACTTTTTGTTTTTGTAATCATATCATGATTTTGTTGAACTTTAACAAAACAAACTATATATATCGTTGGAAAGTCTCTTATTTCCAAATCCGCTGAGAAACTTAAAACCGGTTCATATTTATCCGAGTTATTGGCTTATAAGTGCGTAAAAGCACGAAAACCCGGTTTTTTACCCGTAACTCAAGATTTCGGGGTTTTTGTGAAATTTGAGAAACAGATTATTGTAGTGCTCAGCAGCACCTACCAGAAAAATAGGAAAAATTTCCCAGGTATAGTTTTTTTGTCGCTCTGTGTTATCCATAGAAAAATGCGTGTGTCCGCAACGCGCATTTAGATTGAGGTAGCATAAAAGGTAAAAGTATTTTGATTGTGAAGTAAGTTGTTTATATAACTCCAATATTTATTATTATATTATATTTATTTCACAAAATAGAATATACTAGCCACATACGAAATTTCGATAAATTTCACAAATTTTCGAAGACACTTCAAGTTGTTGTGGAAAATTGTATGTGTCCGTAACGCACTTTGTATTAGTCATAATTTTGAATACAACATTTTAAGTAAAGTTTCATTGAAAGAACATTATAGTACTGTCCAAAATCTAAATTTTTTAATACGAACATAATCTTCAAAATATTTCAACTTTTCGAGAAAACTACAAAATACGAAAAAAAAACGTGCGTCCGCAACACCAGGAAATACCCATATAAATAACACTCTAATGCTCTTTGTGAAAAATTAAAGGGGTGAAGTATTCCGATCATATTGGTAGTTTGCAGAAGTTGTTCAGTTATGCAATAACTCCGTTTTCGATAAATATAGTAAGTACAAACATTGTATACGGGCCCAAAAATACTAAAAAAAACTGATTTTTTAGTATGCTCAGATTGCATGGGTTTGTTCACAGGAGTTATTCCGTAATACCTAAACTAAAATTTCACTAAATAGAGTATATAATAAACCTGGTCGTAGGGAATGACTTGTACTAAAAAAAGTGAAAAAATTTAACGAGGGATGTCAAATTTTTTGGCAAATACTATTATAGTAGTTTCTTAAGCGGACTGTTAGCTACTACTTTGACTAAGTATAGACAGCGCTATATTCAAAACAGTAGGTACTGTTGGCCAAAAAACTGATGTTAAATTTTTTCGATGGACCCAAGGGTTTTCAAAATGTTTAGGAGCCAAACATTATATTGGTAGCCAATCTAGCCGAACTGAGCTAAGGTTTTACTGAGCTCCGGTAGAACTATCGAAATTATGTAGTCACGTTTGTGTGTTTTTCGAAAAATATGGTTTTGTGTCATAGTGTAATAGCTAATAGTTTGGTATGAAGCACTTTAGTAACAAAATTTAGATAAGGGCAAATAGTTATTTTGTTAGGTTGAAAAAAATTAGCCAAAAATGGGCGAGGTGTGATGGGTGTAAATCTGTCCTCATCGAGGTCATTAAACGGATGTCCTGTGAAATATTCGGAAAATATTCGGACATCAGCTTAGGAAGCTCAAATTATAAAACCAGCATTGTTCTAATACTTAAAAAACATTATCAAATAGCTCTCAAGCGGATTGTAGAAAAGATATTTATATAAGTTTTTTTACACAACATGAAGTTGATGCATAAAATAATTGTACATCATTAGCTCACTTTTTTCGAATTATGCCTATATAGCGCCAAATGAGCTAGACAAATTTCTGCGAGTGTATTTACACACGTGACCACATGCATATGGACAGATTCACCCCCCATAAAATATGTGTATGGAAGCACTCATTTGATAAAATTAAATAATATTTCAAATTTGTTTTCGGTCTTATCTATCGGCTTTATTTTGCTTTTACTTTATGCTGACCAGCTTCACTCTCATCGAGAGTGATATCTTAATGAATCGTATGACCAATGCACGTAATTGCAAATACAGAATGCGAACATTTTAATATAATTAATGTTGATTTCTTTTTGTCAGAATGGAGAAGCATTCCATGAAATTAGCACAATTTTCTCTGATGGCTGTGGGCCAACATCAATCACAAATGCCCCATAGGAAGGCCAGAATATGCAAGTGTTTCGATTGTTCCATACGAACAACTTAATTTCTGAATTATTTATGATTGGATTAAATGAAGTGCAACAGATTATCTTTGGTAATGACATGCATTTTTTCTACTTGAAAGTGATGGAATGGCATTTGACGTGTCTGTTGAAGTGGATGGTGGATATTTGTATAGGTACATAATACTGTGCATAATTGAGGACAACGTCATTTACTATTGTCCATGTCATTTAAGCCCGCTGATATTGATGAACGCACTTAATCTTTTTCATTACGGCAAAATCAATAATAAATTTTACAAAATTACCAGCCAATAAAGATTGATTCCTACAAATTAACCGTGTCTTTTTGACGAAATTTTATACCATTCAATGAAAGAGTGCCTATTTTCAATTGTACGCAAATTAAACAAAAATTTAGTTTTTTCCGGAAAATTTTATGTATGTTCATAAAGGTACGGTCAGATTAGGCAAATATTCGACGAAAACCGTCACATATTTCTTTGCCACAGTCTGACCACAAAACATTTTTGTGTGGCAAACAACAAAACAGCTGATTTTGGTCAAACGAAATTATTTGCCTTCAAATAACAATATGCTCAATGTGACCAAAGTGTGACCACCAAACAGCAAATATTTTCATCTTTTTTGGGCAAACATTTATTTGATCTTACAAAAGTTTTGTAAGAGCAAACAAGGGTAAATAACAGCTGTTATCAGCGGTGTTGTCAGCTAACCGACAGAAATTAACAAAATGAAGAAAAATATTGCCAATTTAAATAATAATAAATAAAACCAGTACAGAAATTTCAGTCAGTTAAACTGACTGATAAATACCATCACCCAATATAATATATTGTTTAAGTCTTGAGTTATTGAAAATAATCGATTTGTAATTAAAACCAGTTAGAAAGTTTCAGTCGGGCAACCCGACTTACATTTACCCTTACCCTCAGTAAAACAAATAATTTTCTATTTTATTGGTATTATTACTCGATTTCGAAATTGGGCGGAGTGGTACATTTATATGGGAGGTACGTGAAGGGGTGTGTTTAGGCTGCAGATTTATTCTCCATAACTTTATCCTGTTATAGCTTTACTAAATACAGAATTTGCGCACGATTGCGTTGGGTGTACTGATATTATTACTACATCCCAAAAGTGGGCGGAAAGGTACATTTGTATGGGAGGTACCATAAGGGGCGTGTCTAGACTTCAAATTTTTTCTCCAAAACTTTGTCCTGTTATAATATAACAAAATACAGAATTTGGGCACGATCGTGTCGAGTGTATTGATATTATTACCCTATTTCTAAAGTGGGCGGAGTGGTACATTTGTATGGGAGGTACCAGAAGGGGCGTGTCTACACTTCCAGATTTTTTCTCCAAAACTTTATGCTGCTTAAACTTTACCAACTACAGAATTTGGGCACGATCGCGTTAGGTCTTTTAATAATATTAATCGATTTCTAAAGTGGGCGGTACCAGATGTGTATGGGAGGTACCAGATGGGGCGTGAATAGACTTCCAATTTTTTTCTCTAAAACTTTATCTTGTTATAGCTTTACTCAAAATAGAATTTGGGTACGATCACGTTTAATTTATTGATATTATTTCTCCATCTCTATAGTGGGCGGAAAGGTAGATTTGTATGGGAGGTACCAGAAGGGGCGTGGCTAGGCTTTGAAAATTTTTTCCAAAACTTTATCCTGTTATAGCTTGACTAAATACAGAATTTGGGGACGATCCCGTAGGGTGTATTGATATTATTACTCGATTTCTAAAGTGGGCGGAATGATGTATTTGTATGGGAGGTAGACAGACAGACAGACAGACAGACGGACATGGCTCAAACGACTTAAAAAGTCATGAATCGAATTTGGTTCAAAGAAACCTAGGGTCTAAAGTGACTCCTTCTATGTGTTACACTTTTGGGTCGTATCAAATGATATATACCTTCATCCCTACGGGTGATGGTATAACCAGTACAGAAATTTCAGTCAGTTGAACTGACTGATAAATACCATCACCCAATATAAGATATTGTTTAAGTCTTGAGTTATTGAAGTTAACCGATTTGTAATTAAAACCATTTAGAAAGTTTCAGTCGGGCAACCCAATTTACATTTACCCTTACCCTCAGTAAAACAAATAATTTTCTATTATATTGATATTATTACTCGATTTCTAAAGTGGGCGGAGTGGTACATTTGAATGGGAGGTACGAGAAGGGGTGTGGTTAGGCTTCCAGATTTATTCTCCATTACTTTATCCTGTTATAGCTTTACTAATTACAGAATTTGGGCACGATTGCCTTGGGTGTACTGATATTATTACTACATCCCTAAAGTGGGCGGAAAGGTACATTTGTATGGGAGGTACCATAAGGGGCGTCGCTAGATTTCCAATTTTTTCTCCAAAACTTTGTCCTGTTATAACATAACAAAATACAGAATTTGGGCCCGATCGTGTCGAGTGTATTGATATTATTACCCTATTTCTAAAGTGGGCGGAGTGGTACATTTGTATGGGAGGTACCAGAAGGGGCGTGTCTAGAATTCCAGATTTTTTCTCCAAAACTTTATCCTGCTTAAACTTTACCAAATACAGAATTTGGGCTCGATCGCGTTAGGTCTTTTAATAATATTAATCGATTTCTAAAGTGGGCGGTACCAGATGTGTATGGGAGGTACCAGATGGGGCGTGAATAGACTTCCAATTTTTTTCTCCCAAACTTTATCCTGTTATAGCTTTACTAAAAATAGAATTTGGGTACGATCACGTTTAATTTATTGATATTATTTCTCCATCTCTATAGTGGGCGGAAAGGTAGATTTGTATGGGAGGTACCAGAAGGGGCGTGGCTAGGCTTTTAAAATTTGTTCCAAAACTTTATCCTGTTATAGCTTTACTAAATACAGAATTTGGGGACGATCCCATAGGGTGTATTGATATTATTACTCGATTTCTAAAGTGGGCGGAATGATGTATTTGTATGGGAGGTACCAGAAGGGGCGGGGCCATGTAGCCCATTTGCAATACCGTAAGTAGTTTTGAAAAAATAATAACTCGTGCAAAATTTCAAAACATTTGGTTGCGTCTTTCGAAAGTTATCGTGCGAACCAGCCGGACAGCAACCAGACAGACAGACAGACAGACGGACATGGCTCAAACGACTTAAAAAGTCATGAATCGAATTTGGTTCAAAGAAACCTAGGGTCTAAAGTCACTCCTTCTATGTGTTACACTTTTGGGTCGTATCAAATGATATATACCCTCATCCCTAAGGGTGATGGTATAATAAAAGGAAGAAATGGTGAATATAAAATATATTTTGGTAATATTGTGGAACTGTTATAAAATTTTATGCATAATTAAAAGGGAAAAATTCTAGATTTGTTAATTATCTCAAATCGACTGTAAACCGGGTAAGCTGCGACTAATTAAGGTATAATAAAGATAAATTGGCCATAGTTTAACCGGTTACAAGCAAATCTAACAAATATCGGTTGTCAGGCAGTTTACACTCTTGAAAGCCCGTGGTAAAGGTGATAAATGGTAGAATATGGGAGTCAAAAAATCACAACCCCCGCTCCGGGGCTCATGTGTAACAAAAAGGGGTTCTATGAAGATCGTCTATGTGGGTGTATTCAAATGAAACAAATTTTTGATACTAATTCAGCAGTAATTCAAGAACATACAGGTCCCAATCAGAGAACGGTTTGAGTTCTTTATTTTATGCTTTGAGTGCACCCACAAAAAATATGCCTATTGTTGTCAATCCACATAATTTCAGTAAAACATGTCATAGATATTTTGAGTTTGACGATAACTTTGCATTGCATTGCTTATTTTTATACCATCACCCGTAGGGATGAAGGTATATATCATTTGATACGACCCAAAAGTGTAACACATAGAAGGAGTCACTTTAGACCCTAGGTTTCTTTGAACCAAATTTGATTCATGACTTTTTAAGTCGTTTGAGCCATGTCTGTCTGTCTGTCTGTCTGGTGGCTGTCCGGCTGGTTCGCACGATAACTATCGAAAGACGCAACCAAATGTTTTGAAATTTTGCACGAGTTATTATTTTCTCAAAACTACTTACGGTATTGCAAATGGGCTACATGGCCCGCCCCTTCTGGTACCTCCCATACAAATACATCATTCCGCCCACTTTAGAAATCGAGTAATAATATCAATACACCCTACGGGATCGTCCCCAAATTCTGTATTTAGTAAATCTATAACAGGATAAAGTTTTGGAAAAAATTTTAAAAGCCTAGCCACGCCCCCTCTGGTACCTCCCATACAAATCTACCTTTCCGCCCACTATAGAGATGGAGAAATAATATCAATAAATTAAACGTGATCGTACCAAAATTCTATTTAGAGTAAAGCTATACAGGATAAAGTTTGGGAGAAAAAAATTGGAAGTCTATTCACGCCCCATCTGGTACCTCCCATACACATCTGGTACCGCCCACTTTAGAAATCGATTAATATTATTAAAAGACCTAACGCGATCGAGCCCAAATTCTGTATTTGGTAAAGTTTAAGCAGGATAAAGTTTTGGAGAAAAAATCTGGAATTCTAGACACGCCCCTTCTGGTACCTCCCATACAAATGTACCACTCCGCCCACTTTAGAAATAGGGTAATAATATCAATACACTCGACACGATCGTGCCCAAATTCTGTATTTTGTTATATTATAACAGGACAAAGTTTTGGAGAAAAAATTTGAAGTCTAGACACGCCCCTTATGGTACCTCCCATACAAATGTACCTTTCCGCCCACTTTTGGGATGTAGTAATAATATCAGTACACCCAACGCAATCGTGCGCAAATTCTGTATTTAGTAAAGCTTTAACAGGATAAAGTTATGGAGAATAAATCTGGAGCCTAAACACACCCCTTCACGTACCTCCCATATAAATGTACCACTCCGCCCAATTTCGAAATCGAGTAATAATACCAATAAAATAGAAAATTATTTGTTTTACTGAGGGTAAGGGTAATTGTAAGTCGGGTTGCCCGACTGAAACTTTCTAACTGGTTTTAATTACAAATCGATTATTTTCAATAACTCAAGACTTAAACAATATATTATATTGGGTGATGGTATTTATCAGTCAGTTTAACTGACTGAAATTTCTGTACTGGTTTTTTGTTAATTTTACCTTAAATAGTATGGATGTTCTTAATGCTGTTTGAACAAAAAGTAAAAAATATCTGTGAAACACTTTTATATTTTTGGTGTTTTTTTTTTTACTTGAACTTTGAGAAGATTATAAAATATACTTTCATATTGAATTATATAAAGTCTGCCTGTTCAAGGATAGATAACAGCTACAATAAATTTCTATAGGAAATGTAAAAGTCAACAAATAACGAATAAAAGGTGTGATTGGTGTTATTGTTCTAATGTGTCATCTTTTCATTCCATTGCTTGACATTATTATAAAAAAACTTGACCGTAGGATTTATTTTTTTTGGCCGAAGCCGAATGTTAAAATCTTTTACAATTTATACAATATATTTTATTTAAAAAAAAAAACTTATTATTTATTTCTAAAATAAATGAGATAAAGCAAAACGAAACAAAAAAATTATTCAGTTACAAAAAAAGCCTTCAACACGGATAAATTGTGGCAGAATAAAATTGTTTCAGTATTTATTCCAAACTAGCCTTTCTTTCTAAAAAGAGCCGACCAGCACTAAACTGCCGGCACTAAACTGCAACACTACTAGTTGAAGCACTTAAAAACTTGACAGATGCATATAAATAGCAACGGCATTAGTTACTGTTGTTGAATGCATGGCAAAAGCAATAAAATTATGAATACCTAATAAAAACAAATGCATTCATTCTGTTCTCTGGTCCCAATGACCCTATTACCCCTAAATAATATAAAAAACGTTGTTCGAAACTCTAAGTGCCACAGGAAAAAAAATCACCGCTATTATTTCTAAATAAAATTGGTTATTAATTAAATTAACATCCAATAGTTCGAAACATATGTATTAATTTTTTTTTTAAATAATGTGATTTACCCTACCAAAACAGTCGTTGGAACCTAAACTAGATTCGGCCAAAAAATTCTAAACCTATATTTTGAATATGTAAATTTTGAAACAGGAAAAACCCCGGTTTTATAGATTGATCGATTTTTAAAATTTTCAATGTAATTTCCACAAGAAGTTAAATAATATGTCGTCTAAAAAGAGGTTGTGTTGACCACACTTATAGCAAGAACATCTGTTCGAACGACAAAACAAAAAATAAATAAATTGAAATCACAGACAAACCTTCGCCAATTATGTTGAAGTTGAAGAAAATATGAGGATAAAAGAAAATACGCATCACAGTTAACCAAAATATTCGCATTTTGTATCAAATTGTTAAAAAAAAAATCAGAAAAAAATAAATATTTTCTGTTGGCTTGCTGAAGGTTTCTGAGAAAACAAAATTTTTTGCCGGCAAACAACAATTTCGTTCAAGTGTGACCGCAGGGCAAATATGCTTTCCCTAATGTCCATCTGACACAGTTTGGCACGTGTTTGATCAAACAAAAGGAGGCAAGCAAATGCGCTTTTTTCGCTTACCCTCTAGATTTTTAACATTTCACCTAAAAATTGCAGAAAAAAAAAGTTTTATTACGGCTGGTCAAAGAATACGCAAAAGTTTGGAAAAATGTATTTTCTTCATAGTTCTCTTGCAGAAAATAAACCAAAAATAAAATGCGGAAGGTGTCGTTGGGGATGTCAAGTGAATCTTGCATCTCAAGCCGACTCACAACCTCCTTCGTGGTGGCACCTGGGCAACGTTGTTCGTGATATTTTTTTTATCATGAATATCGGCTGATAGTGAGCGACGAACCCGTTACTGGCTATGAAAACACGACAAAGAAAAAGAATCAAACGAAATATCTCTACATCACGCTGATTTGTGCTCATGCCCAACGGAAGATAAAGACGATGAGATTAAAGATGGGTTTTACGAGCGCCTAGAGGAAACATACGACCGCTGCCCTGCCCACGACATTAAAATTGCTCTGGGGACTTTAATGCAAAAATAGAACCAGTGCGTGGAACCAGATTCCAGCACAAAGATATCCACAAGGCAACTTGGCTATCCCCCGATCAAAACACCAAAAATCAAATTGATCATGTGGTAATCGATGGCAGGCATGCATCTAGTGCCATGGACGTGCGTGTGTTCCGTGGTGCTAATATTGGCTTGGATCATTACCTGGTTACAGCCAAGGTGCGCACAAGAGCGAAAAACGCACATAACCAAACACAGAGAAATCAGGACATCGCGAAGCTGCAAACCCCGGAGATAGCTACTGCCTACTCCAACCAGCTTTCCCAACTTTTACGACACAACCCATCTACTTCTGACGTTCCCGATACACAGTGGCAGCATATTGCGCATTGCACGGCAACCGCCGTGCTAGAATATGAAAAGCGGCGCTCAGACGAATCCTAGTACGATGAAGAATTTCGCATAGCGTCTTAGGAACAGGATGCTGCTTATAGGGCAACGCTACAGCCAATTGTAACCCGTGATGTTAGGGAACGCCACAAGGAGAAAGAAAAAGAGGCGAGACAGCTATTTAGGCGAAAAAAAAACGTCAAATGAAGGAACGGGAGAACGAGGATATAGAGCGATACAGGGATAGAGGTGAGGCCCGAAAATTTTACCAGAAAGTAAGTAATGGCCTCCCCACCTGTAAGGACAAGGATGGAAATCTGGTCACGGATACGCAGAGTGTGCTGCACATATGGAGAGAACACTTCCAGCAAATGCTGGTTCCAGAAGACAGCGCACGTGAAGTTATCACGCCAATTGTCGACGACGGCTTATATTGCCCACCACCAAGTCAAGCCGAGGTAAGTAGAGCAATATCGCGGCTGAAAAACAACAAAGCAGCCGGTGCCGACGGTCTGCCGGCAGAGCTCTTCAAATCCGGTGGCGAGGAGCTGATAACGAGCATGCACCAGTTCCTGCGCACGGTTTGGCTTAATGTAAGCGTATTATGTCCTGTGCTGAAAAAAGGTGATCCAAGTGTGTGCTCCAACTACCGCGGGATCAGGCTTTTGCCCTGTCGAGTGTGCTATGTGAAAGACTAAAGCCAGTGTTATCCAACCTGGTCGGACCTTATCAGTGTGGCTTTAGACCTGGTAAATCAACAACAGACCAGATATTCACACTTCGGCAAATCCTGGAAAAGACCAAGAGAAACTGATCGACAGCCCGATACGGCAGAAGCTACTGAAGCCATGGCTAAGTTTGGTATCCCTGCGAAGCTGATACGTCTTTGCAGAATGACGTTGACTGACACGAAGTCTTCAGTGAAGATTGGCAAGGACCTTACGGAGCCATACTGGAACAGACGTGGCCTAAAACAAAGCGACGGCCTATCGTGTGACCTCTTCAATATAGTGATGGAGATGATAATGAGGAAAGCTGCAGTAAACACGAGTGGCACGATATTCAACAAAAGCCACATGCTACTCGCATGGTTCCGACAGTATTCGAGAGAAAAATACTCCGTAAAATATATGGGCCCATCATCGTTTACGGAGAGTATCGGCGTCGTATGAATCATGAGCTGTGCGAGTTGTACACTGACATTGATATGGTCAGACGCATTCAGGTGCAGCGGTTGCGTTGGTTAGGTCATGGTGTACTTACTTAAACTTAATTTCCCTCTACACCCCATGAATGAGGTATAGGATAGCTTCTCGCGTTGTTGTAAATTAACACGCTTTCTATTTTAAGATTCACAACTAACGGCATCTACTTGTTTGTCGACGAATGCAAACGTCTGTGAAGTTGCTGTCGACAACATTCGAGGGGAGCCGACAATGAATGACAATTTTTTGTTTTTGCTTTTTAAGATGACTGAAGCCAGGAGTTGAAACTGTGATCTCTCGCATGGTAGTCGCGTGTTCTAACCACTATGCCACGGCAGATCATGTTGTACGCATGGACGAAAATGCTCCAGCTCGAAAAGTCTTCGACAATGAACTCGATGGACGGCGCAGAATATGGCGACCAAAACACCGTTGGAAAGATCAGGTTACTGACAACCTTTCAGAACTTGGTGTGACAAACTGGAGAAGAAGGGCAGAAGATCGAGGCGATTATAATATTTTTCTACGTGCGGTATATAATCCAGTGGGATTGCAAAGAAGTGCCAGCTAAGTAAGTAAGTAGTATGCGGAAGGATTTTTTATTTGACACAGGACACGATTACAATGCATTTATTTATTAAAATTGGTAAATAATACAGAAAGATATGCTATTTTTACTCAAGAAATACGGTGCAAACATATTGAGAGGTCTTCCAAATGGTCCTGTGCAGGTCTCTGCTGCTTTTTTCCTCAAAGACACGTCGTTTTGTAAATTAGTAAACGCGTGGTTAGAGTCTCGGCTACATTATTAAATAGTTTGTTTTATTCTTTTAATTCTACCAACAAAATGAAATAGGCAAAAAATCGTAATTTTTCAAGATTTCAATCGCTTTGAGCCACCTGTTTTTTTTGTATTTATATTTCTGGCATATTTCTAAAGGGTATGACAAGTCTTTGTGGGCATATTTTTCATACCGTTGGATGCGTCTTTAAAAACTCTATCCTATGGTACTAATATTGCACATATTGTCTTTAGATAAATATCAAAAATCTTTGAAAAACTCAAAAAAATAAAATTTTTAAAAACGGTCCAGCTCACTGGATCGTAATCCCAGGCCCGAAATATTATGGGATTCATCATAAAGCAAGCCAAGGTACATTTTGGGGGTGGGCCGAAAATACTTTTTTTGGTGAGTCGGTCTAATATGTATATATGCATTAAAGAGTAAAAATACAGCGATAAAGTTATGAATATATAATTGTGAATTTTCAAAATCAAATTAAATTCTGCACTATTTCATAAGCTATTCTTAAGAGTGATTCAAATGTCAAGGAAAACTTGTAAGGCGGTTATTTTCGGCTATGCCGAAGCTCAGATACCCTTTATCATTTATAAAAATGGTGGTCAAACTGGTTATTTGCACTACAACTATATTTTATTAAACTTTGTACCACAAAACAGGGGAGTTGGTGAGAAGTGGACGTTACTTTTAGCTTCACACATCCATTTTGTCAGTAACTTTGAGTAGATTTTATTCGATTTTATGAATTTTGTAACTCCCCAAAAATGGGAAGTTGTGTGGGATGTGGGAGTAGTTTAAATCCGATCATGGCTATCTTAGAACTTAACCTCTGCTTCTGGACACAAGCTTACATACCAAATTTCAAACCGAAAGCTCATAAACTATAGGGATATACAGACGGACACCCCCAAAAAGGGGGAATTTGTATGGAAGGTGGGAGAAGTATTCGTCCGATATTGCTCATCTTACAACGTAAGCTCCTATTATAGGATTAAAGCTTGCATATACAATAGACTGGTCGCAATTTTTCTTTTTGAAATTTAACTGTGTGCGCTGCTTAAAATATGAGGTTTGGTGTAAGAAATCATGTCCTAATTTTTCAGCTCACTCCGACGGTGCCTAGTCGTGCCGGGTGGAGCCCAAAGTTCTCAATATTATCCCAGATAGCGCCGCAATTTTTTTTTCTTGAAAACTTAATTTTTTTTCGGATCTTACTTTTTTATGGGTTTCTAAGTATTTTTTATAATATAACTTTTTTTCCTACAACCTAAATTTATCCCGGAATCGGTCGTGCCAAGTGGAGCCCAAAGTTCTCCATATTATCCCAGATAGCGCTGCAATTTTTTTTTTCTTGAAAACTTAATTTTTTTTTTCGGATCTTAAATACTCATGGGTTTCTAAGTATTTTTTATAATATAACTTTTTTTCCTGCAACCTATAGTTATCCCGGAATCGTGTGTCCTTTAAAAAGGACACGGCACCTTGCGGTGCAATTCAACATTACACACTAGCCTGGTCACATTTTGTATGAGAATTTTTTTTTTTGAAATTTAATTGTGTGCGCTGCTTAAAATATGAGGTTTGGTCTCAGAAACCATGTGCTAATTTTTCTGCTCAATCCGACGGTGCCTAGTGGGACCGAAAATTCCCCATTCCCCTATTTAATCAGATCTTTTTAGTTATACTAGTTAAAAAGTCGGTCCCATAGACCGAAAATCAAAAATCTGACTTCGTTACGGTCTTCCGCAGAGAAAGTACTTTAAGTATGACAAATTTCCTATGTCATCAGATGGCTTCAGAAAGTTGTAAAAAGAATAGGACATACATACAAACATCCGAACATACTAAGAAATTATCTTATATATGAATATGAATTGTTGTTCGTTGGTAAGGCCATCACTTGAGAACGCATGGTCCGATTCTATTCGAAATAGAAATATCCGTCCACTGATTGTAAATATTTCAAATTTCAGTTTCGCCTACTGATCGAAAATTAAAATTTCGTCTGAGTGAGTGTGTTGGGGGTACTATCACTGGAAAATGTTTACTATGAAAGAGAGAGGAAGACAGTGATTCTAGATCTTCATCCTTGAGCTAACATTTCGTCTGCATATTCATAATTGTATTGGAGAGTACTATCGTGATATCAAGTTTTATCTCTCTAGAACTTAAATATAGGTTTGCGACGAGCCCACCGCCCACTTACCGAAAATAAAAATTTCGTCTGCAAATTTGAACCAGAAGTGTCGTGTACTATCTGTGTACCAAATTTTATCACTATAGCTTAAAAAAATGTTTTGACACGCCGACTCCGTCCATTTAATCAAAAATGTACAATATATTTACCTATTATATTTTCAATCCTGTGTTGCGGACGTTATATTCTTACAGTTATTTGAGAGTACTGTAGAATGACATGTAATTGTTTGCTTACCTACTTTTGACAAAAAAGATATTCGAGTCAAAAGTGCCGTTGCGGTCGTTACAAAAAATGAAAGTAGTTTTGGATTTCCATGTGTATTTCCATCTATTTTAGCAAATATTGCATAGTAACAAAAAAAAATCGAAATACATAAAGGAAAGAGGAATATTTAAGGATTTTAATAAGGCTTTAATAAGAGTTATACATTTAGTGGTATACATGGTATACATTATTTCGGATTTACCCATATAGAACATTATAGAGCTACATTTTTAAAGAAATTAAATTTTTAGAGCGTTTTTTTGCAATTTTAGATATATTAAGAAAGTGGGCGCAGAAATGGGCGTGGCCTTACCAACGAAAAACAATTCATTTTCATATATAAGATAATTTCTTAGTATGTTCGGATGTTTGTATGTATGTCATATCCTTTCCGGAACTTTCTGAAGCCATCTGATGACATAGGAAGCTGAAATTCGTCATACTTAAAGTACTTTCTCTGCGGAAGATCGTAACGAAGTCAAATTTTTGATTTTCGGTCCCATAGACCGACGTTTTAACTAGTATAACTAAAAAGATCTGATTAAATAGGGGAATGGGGAACTTTGGGCCCCACTAGGTACGACTAGGCACCGTCGGATTGAGCTGAAAAATTAGGACATGATTTCTTACACCAAACCTCATATTTTAAGCAGCGAACACAATTAAATTTCAAAAAAACCAGTACAGAAATTTCAGTCAGTTAAACTGACTGATAAATACCATCACCCAATATAATATATTGTTTAAGTCTTGAGTTATTGAAAATAATCGATTTGTAATTAAAACCAGTTAGAAAGTTTCAGTCGGGCAACCCGACTTACATTTACCCTTACCCTCAGTAAAACAAATAATTTTCTATTTTATTGATATTATTACTTGATTTCGAAATTGGGCGGAGTGGTACATTTATATGGGAGGTACGTGAAGGGGTGTGTTTAGGCTCCAGATTTATTCTCCATAACTTTATCCTGTTATAGCTTTACTAAATACAGAATTTGCGCACGATTGCGTTGGGTGTACTGATATTATTACTACATCCCAAAAGTGGGCGGAAAGGTACATTTGTATGGGAGGTACCATAAGGGGCGTGCCTAGACTTCCAATTTTTTCTCCAAAACTTTGTCCTGTTATAATATAACAAAATACAGAATTTGGGCACGATCGTGTCGAGTGTATTGATATTATTACCCTATTTCTAAAGTGGGCGGAGTGGTCCATTTGTATGGGAGGTACGAGAAGGGGCGTGTCTAGACTTCCAGATTTTTTCTCCAAAACTTTATCCTGCTTAAACTTTACCAAATGCAGAATTTGGGCACGATCGCGTTAGGTCTTTTAATAATATTAATCGATTTCTAAAGTGGGCGGTACCAGATGTGTATGGGAGGTACCAGATGGGGCGTGAATAGACTTCCAATTTTTTCTCTAAAACTTTATCTTATTATAGCTTTGCTCAAAATAGAATGTGGGTACGATCACGTTTAATTTATTGATATTATTTCTCCATCTCTATAGTGGGCGGAAAGGTAGATTTGTATGGGAGGTACCAGAAGGGGCGTGGCTAGGCTTTCAAAATTTTTTCCAAAACTTTATCCTGTTATAGCTTTACTAAATACATAATTTGGGGACGATTCCGTAGGGTGTATTGATATTATTACTCGATTTCTAAAGTGGGCGGAATGATGTATTTGTATGGGAGGTACCAGAAGGGGCGGAGCCATGTAGCCCATTTGCAATACCGTAAGTAGTTTTGAGAAAATAATAACTCGTGCAAAATTTCGAAACATTTGGTTGCGTCTTTCGAAAGTTATCGTGCGAACCAGCCGGACAGCCACCCGACAGACAGACAGACAGACAGACAGACAGACAGACAGACAGACAGACAGACAGACAGACAGACAGACGGACATGGCTCAAACGACTTAAAAAGTCATGAATCGAATTTGGTTCAAAGAAACCTAGGGTCTAAAGTGACTCCTTCTATGTGTTACACTTTTGGGTCGTATCAAATGATATATACCTTCATCCCTACGGGTGATGGTATAAAAATTCTCATACAAAATGTGACCAGTCTAGTGTGTAATGTTGAATTGCATCGCAAGGTGCCGTGTCCTTTTTAAAGGACACACGATTCCGGGATAACTATAGGTTGCAGGAAAAAAAGTTATATTATAAAAAATACTTAGAAACCCATGAGTATTTAAGATCCGAAAAAAAAATTAAGTTTTCAAGAAAAAAAAATTGCGGCGCTATTTGGGATAATATGGAGAATAATATGGATATTTAAGATACGAAAAACATAAGTTTTCAAGAAAAAAAAAATTGCGGCGATATCTGGGATAATATGGAGAACTTTGTGCTCCACTTGGCACGACCGATTCCGGGATAACTATAGGTTGTAGGAAAAAAAGTTATATTAAAAAAAATACTTAGAAACCCATGAGTATTTAAGATCCGAAAAAAAAATTAAGTTTTCAAGAAAAAAAATTGCGGCGCTATTTGGGATAATATGGAGAACTTTGGGCTCCACCCGGCACGACTGGGCACCGTCAGATTGAGCTGAAAAATTAGGACATGATTTCTTACACCAAACCTCATATTTTAAGCAGCGCACACAATCAAATTTAAAAAAAATTTTCCCATACAAGATGCGACCAGTCTAATATACAATTTCAGCTCAATATTTTCTAATCTACGGGGGCAGTTACGCGGACACCCCAAAAAAGGTAGTTTGAATGGGAGGTGGGAGTAGTTTTTGACCGACATTGCTTATCTTTAAAAGTAGCCTCCGCTTAGATATTGAATCTTGCGTAAAAAATGTCAGCTATATACCTCTTAAAATACGGCTGGAATACGGCTTTTAATACTCAACCTCCGCTTAGAGCAGAAAAGCTTTCATACAATATTTCACCTTGATTGCCCTTAAATTACTACTGTAATCGCGGGGACTGACATACGGACACCCCCAAAAAGAGGGATTTTGTATGGGAGGTGAGAGTAGTTTTTGACCGATCAGTCTCATTTTAATACTTAACCTTCGCTTAGTGCAGGAAAGCTTGCATACAAAATTTTAGCTTGATTGCTCTTAAACTACAGCGGATAGACCCCAAAAAAGGGGACTTTGTATGGGAGGTGGGAGTAGTTTTTGACCGATCGTGCACATCTTAGAACTTAACCTCCGATTTGAGGATAAAAGCTTGCATGCCAAATTTCAGCTCGATATCTCTTAAACTGCGGCTGTAATCGCGGGGACAGACGGACGGAGAGACGGTCACCTTTAAATAGACTCCGATTTCGATGCTGATCATTTATATATATATATTGTCATACCTACCACGCCTCCTTATGGGCGTTACAAATGGAAGAACAAAATGAATATACCCTTCACTCCGTTCATGCTCGTTGTGAAGGGTATAAAAATATATAGAGGTTCTTATGTTGAATTTCTGTTAGACTGGAGATCATAGAACACAGATATACTTATAGTTTTTCTCGGTCACTTCATTAAGTAATGTCTTTATAGCAAATTTTGTGAAATGACGATATTCCTAAAATTACAAGTTCCAAAAATCATAAGTCTTCTCTTTGCAAACCGTTTTTCAAAAGCTTACATTAGTTTTATAGCTACCTTTTATTATAAAAAATAATTTTAAAAATCGGTTAAAAAATAGTTAAACGACGGCTGTTTAAGTAAAAGAGAAACGAAAAATTTTTAATGTTTTCAATGCTCTAAGTTGATTCGTAACGACTTTGTAGTTTAGGGGAGTCATTTGATTGACTAATGCCTCCTATTATACTATCAAACCTTAGATGACGTAAACGTCGTAAAATAATTAATCAAACCATACACAGCAAGACTATAATCGAGATGAGGTAGCCGGAAGAGTCCGAACAAATGTGCGCGGTTAAATGTCGAGCAGACGAACGTGTTTAAATCGATGATGATGGTTGTTGACGATGCGAGTGGTAACATTTAATTTCTCTATGCTCCTGGTGTGACACCTTTTATTCACCTTTTATTATAAAAAAATAATTTTGAAAATCGGTTAAAAAATAGTTAAACGACGGCTACTTAAGTAAAAAGGAAACGTACAAAAATTGCAAATTCTCATTTTCTCAACGCTCTAAGCTGATTGTAAGGCAGTGCAATGTAATTTTTTAATTTTCGTACAATGCCATATTAAAGTAGCTTTCTAAAACAGGTAAGTTTATAAGAATCGGTTGAAAAATGAATGAGATGCTAAATTTTGTAATAACATGTTCGCGTCATTTCGTGGTTTTTCCTTTGAGGTTAACAAAACTTTTATTAGTGTGTGTGTCACTTTGTACAAATACGTATCACGTATACGTATACGTATCACAAAAAGTAATTCGTACCAGTGCTCGGTGGTCCAGCAGACCACTTTCCTTGGCCAAAACTCAATTTTTTAGGATCTTTAAATGAATTATATTAACCATAATCTTATGGAAAACACTCAGAGGCAACAAAAAACATATTTTGTATTAGAGAACGGCAGTTTACATGTTACCATCAAAGTTGACACTCTCAGAGATTTTGTAAACAGAATTCAGTGGGCCCTTTTTTTGTGTTTACTTTAAGTTGCGCTAAAGAACAATAATCGGGTGTCTAGTGAAACCAACTTTATGGATAACGAAGCTGACAGTAAGTGTTTTGATTATATAATAAAAAAGTTTAAAATAGAAAATACTTTATTGCAAAAAATTTCACATTTTTATTGGGATAAATGTAAAAATAATTTTTTTTTAAAAAATTGTTTAAAATTGTTAAACATAAAAAAAAATCCGAAATTACAAAAGATAGTTTTACCAAAGTATGAAAGTGCACTTTTTTTGCACTTCTTGAGAAAAAAAAATTTCTTTCAGGCAACCTCTGTTTGCAAAATCTAGATCTCTTTAATATTTGATTGACAAAAGAGAAAAGAGGATGTAAAAAGTACTTTTTGTTAAAATGTGTTGCAGAAAAATGTAGAAATGAAGACATTGAAGTAGATGTCCGCCACCAGTTATCTGAAAAAATGCGGCCTTTTTGTATTTATTCGGCAGAAAAGTGGACAAATTGTTATAGGAATTTGAAATTGTTTCAATCAAAGTTTGTTTGTTCTGGTAGCAGCAATGGTTAGGAAAGCATTATCATTACACACTGAATTAGAATAATATGTTTAACGTACCGATGGTGTTGCGTAAGAAGGGTAAATCTGTTGTTACCAAAAAAAAATGTTCGTTTCTAGAAATGGTAATTGTATACCTATTTCAAATAATAAATTACACCAACATAGTACAGTTTGGCCCTTTATCCATAACAATATTTCTCCTAATTAAAAATTAAAAAAGTCAAATCTGTCAGTTTGACCTATTGTAGTTTTATATTTATTCCCAAATATAACAAAAGTTGTCCCAATCTGCCTCTACACAAGCATTGCAAGCATTGCATGTTTACACAGAACAATAAATAGTAACTTTTTACTTTTAACTAAATGTTATTGTTACGAAAAAGAACTTTGGAATAAAAATCCAACTAATATCACCGTGTCACAAAAATCACCCTTTTTCTCTGCAGGTTTCGTTTCCTTTTTAAAGAACTTTTAATTTTAAAGGATTTTGCAAAGTTTTATATATGGAATTATTTTTGTACTCCTTCTAGTCCTTCATTGGTGATATTGATAATCAGGAAAAAGATTTGATATATACATTTTCGAAAAATTTTAATTAAATATCCTTGAAAATTTCTAATAAAAATGTTTGAAAAAATTACATATTGGATGTTATAGATTTCTTCTTAATATACACAGTTTTTATAACTTATCTTTATTAATTTAGAGTAAAGAATGATTTTAGCAGATTGCTAATGAACTTGTTTTAACATTTGTCGCCAAAACATAAGCAACGTAACAAATCCACCGCGAGGCGGTTAGTATGTTGGTGGCGATCGCACCGACGTCGTATACTTCTTCGTAATATTTTTGTTTGTGTTTCTTCTTTGTCGTGCTAAACCACCACCATAAAGCAAGCACACACAACAAAGCGTCATATTATTGTTTTTGTTTTTTTTGATACGATGCTAAACTATTGCAACAAAAAAAGTAAACACAAGAAAGAGCTTTACTCCACCGCATCAGTTGTTCGATATTTCGAACACTTGCTTATGAAAAATTCTAAGTTCGGACGCGGTGTACCGGCGGTTGCGGTCTATCGGTTCTCTGATCTCTGATTCGTACTTCATATTCCAAAGAATGTCGAAAAACATATTACAAGAATTAGCATAACTCATTCAATTTTCAACCGATTTGTATAAACTTACCTGTTTTACACTTTACTTTTTTTTACTTTAATACATTGTACAAAAATTACATTGCGCTTTTTCATAATCAACTTAGATTATGTTACTTATTTTTTAACCGATTTTAAAAATAATAAAAAATAAATAAAATAATGTAATAAAAGGTGAAAATCATAGCTTTAAAACAAATGTAAGCTTTCGAAAATCGGTTTGCAAAGAGGAGACTTATGATTTTTTGAACTTGTAATTTTAGGAATATCCTAATATCACAAAATTTGCTATAAAAACATTACTTAACGAAGTGACCGAGAGAACTATATGCTAGAGATGGGCACGTGAGTGATTTTGACTCACGTTCATGCACGCTCACGTGATTGAAATGGTCGCTCACGCACGCTCACGTTCAAAGATTTTTTCGCTACTCACGTTCACGCACGCTCACGTGAGTAAATTTTGTACTCACGCAAATTCACGTGAGCGTGAATCACGACAATCACGCTAAATAAAAAGTAAAATTTTTTTATTGTTTCTATAATTATTTGCCTTCTGTTAGTTAGTTAATTTTAATTTTTAAAAATATAGTAGATTTATATGGAAATAAATAAATTAATGAATACATAACATCAAAATAAAATATAATAATTTTGTAGAAAATTTTTGAAAACCAACCAATATGTGTGACGTGCACGACACACATTCTATTGATAGTGTTTTTTGGTACGACATCACACAAACTTGTCTAACTACATAAGTGCCTGTGTAACTGTAATTCCAAATGAAAAAAGCATATTATCCTCGTCTTCTAAGGTATTTTAAGAAATTATTCACGAATTCGTGAGTATGTCCCAATTGACATAAATCCCAATTCGTTTTGGGGATTACTATATATGTATGTCGAAAGGCCGTCTGCTTTGTAAGTTTTAAGCTCCTGTAGCCTAGTTAGGGGACTAACTCAAGAACGACTAATCCAATTTTGATCAAACAAAAATCCGAAATTTAAGATTTAATATTAATAATATTTAATATTTATAAACGATTTATCTGTAGAATCAAAATACAAGTTATTTCCATTTAGAGATATATGGGAGGTTGGCGTGTCCTTTCAGGTAATAATTCATCACAGTAGTCGGTAATATATAACAGACAAATCTAGTTAAATTTGGTTCAATTTTGAAAATTCAAGTTGTATTCATTTTAGGATATGGGAGGTGGGCGTGTACTTGGGCTGATTTTCACAAAATTTCGTTTTTTTTTCTTTCCTATTTATAAAAGCAATGTGTACTTATTTCCCTTTTTTAATATCTACTTTTTTTTCATCCGTTTGTATGAAAACACGACACTGTGCGAAGTAGCTACCGCAATCATTAAAATGAAATAACCTTTTCGTTATTACTTACTTTTATTAATTCTAAGAATCATACAAACGTCATCAACGTTTTTTTCTAAAGAGTTTTGTACATATCCTCAAACAATTTTTTCAAATTCATTCAATACGATTACACAGTGCAACAGTGGAAAAAATACAAGAACGTGACAGTATAGGTTCGATTCTACTATCGAAGGGTAATAAAACCCTATACTCAGTTTGGCGAGATTGGTGACCAATTTTATTTTAGGGGCCCCTAAAGATTCTCAAAATCAGTGAGCCCATGAAAAATTGTGTCATCAGTTTTTGTCCAACAGCTAAATCACACTTCGTGATAGCGCTAAACTGTATTCGGCAATAATGTAGCTGGGAGTTTTGCGTGCTAACTTTATTAATAAATTATGTCAAAAAGGTTGGTTATTCCTGCCTTTTTTAAAAAAAAATTTAAGAAGAATTTATTATTTTATCACTCTTTTGAGCATTATTTTGAAGGAGTCCAAATTTTTCTCTAACACTGTTCGCCAAAATTGTAGCCCTGGTAAAGATGAACAACTTTTGTGAACATATCAATCCAATCTGAACGTGTCTATGCAACCTAAATAGCTCATAAAGTCCACGTTGATACCGGTTTTTTAGCATAGGCTGTATCTCTACTATATGCATCACTGTACTCTATGGACTCCAGTCTAACAGAAATGCTACTCGAGAACCCCTGTTTTTTTACTTCACATTTGTATCACTGTGTTATTTAAAATATTTGAATCCTATTTATTAACTTACCATATTAAATTTTTTATCATTCAATTGTTTGAAAGGAATAAGTAGTAACATCAAAGTCAGATGTTTGGTTGATTTTGGCGTTACTCAATACGAATTCATTCATTCATAAACCGTTTTGTGTTTCATTTGTAGTTTAAAATTACTTTGGTTCGCACACTTTCAATAAAATTTATAACTATGATGCGAGTTTGCCTGACGTACATAATACTTCTACTGTTTTTTTGTCAGCATCAGGAAAAAATATATTCAGAATTCATACTTATATTCAATGTTATCGCTGTTTTTTTTTTAAACACAGAAAAAATATACTTTTACTCTACCCTCATCGGCACTTTATCCTTCAGGGTGAGCTGTATTCGTGTGGGCATAATCCTAAATGACTTCGTTATGGGAAAGTCATGTAATAAGAGCTTACCGCACTGAAAGTCTCATTGATTGTGAACATATTATTCTCATTTTATGTTTTATATAGAACGAAAGTAGCACATGGCCCTATGTACCTATGGGTCCTTAAATGTGTTCAATCATACACGGAACCTCAAAAGGATTATCATTTGAACACACATACATATATTAAGATATACATATACAAAGAATATAAAGAAATCCAGCTAAAGTGTGTATTCATATTGAGTATTAAACCATAAGACAATTAAAATTGATCTGCTCTGTATGGCGGGCATTATTGCCACCTGTTGTTGTGTTCACCGAGATCTACAACAGTATCATACTAGATTGAAATGTGTTAACTTTCGCTCTGTATCCGTTACAACTGGTTGTGTTGATGTGGTACATTCTTCCGAAATATAAGAATTTTAGGTGCAATGCTCGCAGACGATTAAGTGTGCATTGTGAATGCAAATAAATCAAAGTAAGTGCATTTAATTTTACTTGTACTTTTACCTAGTTCAGTTGAAAAGAGTACGAATCTTTAAATTAAAATTTAACAAAAGTAAAATAATTTGCCGAGGCTTTCCGAAAAGGTAAGAAATTTCCTGGTTAAAAAATATGTTGTGTTTTTGTTTTTAATTATTTCTTTATGAGTGAACTTTTAGTGGTATTTTTTTATAGATTGATTTTCGTTAGAGAAATAATTGTGAACCCGTCTTGCCCTCAAATAAATCTTGTATATTAATATGAATTAATGTTTTTAAATTCTATGCTATTTATTTCTATTTATTTCTGCAACTTTGTAATCTGCGCCCAAGTTTATTACCACTACCAACATCAGGGTAAAATTCTGGTTTTAGCTTTTTAAAGCTAAGTAATAAACAAAAATATTGATATAAATCAAGCGCTCCAAACCCCTCTACTATGAAAAAAATAATAAAAAATTCTTGTGCCACGACACTATTTCTGCTAAATCTTTTGAAAAATAATCTCATGATTCTCAATACCACTCCTATTTTGGTTTTTATACCATCACCCTTAGGGATGAGGGTATATATCATTTTACGACCAAATTCGTTTCAGGACTTTTTAAGACGATTGAGCTATGTCCGTCTATCTGGCTGGCTGGCTGGATGGCTGGTCAGCAGGATAACTCGAGTAAACCTTAACGGATCGGTATGAAAATTTACCACTAGTAATATTTTTCAAAACGAACTTATGGGATTGTAAATGGGCAAAATAGCCCCACCCCTTCTAACACCTCCCATACAAAATTACCTATTTTTGGATAATTTATATTTCTTTCATAACTTCAAATATTTAGGATATTTAAATTTGGTCAATTTATTTATCTTGCAAAAGTAGACAAACCCTAAGAAAACCGAAACCTTTGCCATATCCCTTCTGGTACCTCCCATACAAATGACCTAATTGACCCTTATAGTTTTACATACATATCATTTTTGTAAGTAAACTGAATTTACTCAAATTTTAAGTATGATGTTCGCTTATGAATATGGGACTCAGGAGTGAATATGGACTATATCGGTTCACGCCTTCTGGTACCTCCCATACAAACAGACCTATTTTTGGAAAATTAATATTCTCCCATAACTTCCAAACGGACATTTGAGGGGTAAAGAAAATTAGTCGGTTAAATTATATTGTGACAGGAAGCGAAACCTCAGAAAACTTAACTATTTGACACACCCCTTCTGGTACCTCCCATACAAAGGACTGAACTCACCCCCATAGTCTTACATACATATCTCTTTTTGTAAGTACACTGAATTCAGTCAAATTTTTGGTAAGTTGCACGTATGAAAATTTTAGTGAGAAATGAATAAGGACTGTATCGGTTCACCCCTTTTGGTACCCCCTATCAAAATTACCTTTTTTTGGAAAAGTAATATTTCTCACATAAATTCCAAACCGGCACCTATACCTCCTACACAAATAAGTAAAGTTTTGGATGATTTTGCACCACAAGAAGGGGAAAAATTATATATAAGTAATTTTATTTTAAGTAAAAATCTATTAATTTCAATAACTCATGACTTCAACAATATCTTGTATTGGGTGATGGTATTTATCAGTCAGTTTACCTGACTGAAATTTCTGTACTGGTTTATTACAACTCTTACAACTTTTAATAAGATGATACTTTGTTGACTGTAAAAAATTGTATGTTTTAATAAAAATATATACACTTAAATAACGGATAATATTAAAAAAAACCTGTATACAAACATCAGAATCGTGTTTATATATGTGATTAATTAAGGTTGTTTCCGCATATGCATTTATGCAAATATGATCAAAATTGACAAATACGTATAAAAATTCCAATTCCATTTTTCTATCTTAATCTATACAAAAATGGTGTGAATTTATTCTTATTCCTCAATTGAGAACGGCTGGGCCAATTTTGCTCAAATTTAATAGTTTATAACTGCCAGGAAAAGGAGTTATAAATTTTGCATATTATTGTATGATTTTATAATTTTGAACCATGTAACTGTGAACAATTTCGGATAATTGTTCCGAAATAACTTTTCGAATGGAAAAATATAAAAATTGTCGGTGGAAAACTCGAAAAATTCCGGAAAAATTCGAAAGTTTTTGATTTTTCTACGAAATTTTCTATTGTATCGCTTGATTTGATGGTTTCAGACGATGTAAGAAAATTTTGGGAAAATCCTTCTAAAATGTCGAGAAATTTTGAAAAATCTATAATTGCTTTTTTGTTAGGAATTTTGTGTGAAATTGTTCCGGATGGCGTTTCGAAGGGACAAATAGAAAATTCTTACGGGAAAACTCGGAATATTCCGGAAAATGCTGAAAATTTGATTTTTTTTATCGACAAATTTTTGCAGTTTTCACATGATTTAATGATTTTGAACGATTTTAAGGGAGAAATTTCGGATAAATGTTGATTGGAGAAAATATATGTTGATATCCTAAGCAATATTTATCAATTTGATTTTTCATAAATGAGAATTCGTGCGAAAAATGAAGTTCTCCAATTGGATTGCGGGCATTCATTCCGTAACGGCTTTGTAGTTTTTTAGGGAGAATTATTTGCATGGCTAATGCCTTCTATTAGACGAGCAAACTTTAGATGACGTAAACATCGTACAATAATTATTCACACTATACACAGTTCATCCACGCCAAGGTGTATGCTTCTATCTTTGCTATCCTTCAATTCATCGGAGCCACATCATGGATGGCATGTGCGTGCTCATGCGCGGAAATCTGCTATCGACATAAGGAATGCCAGCGCCAAATCGTATAATGCAAGATGCATTCAATTGCGAATTTTAACGGGAGCAAGACTATAATCGAGATGAGCTGACCGAAAGAGTTCGAACAAATGTGCCGCTGTTAAATGCCGAATACAAGAACGTGTACGATTCGCCGATGAAGCTTGTTGACGAAGAAACGGTAGGAATTTACTTTCCCGATGCTCTGGGTGGGACATTTATTTTGTTGATGCTGGCATCAATTCGGCAAGATCTTAAATATCTTTGGCCGCTGCATCCTCTGGCATGGCTGTCACATTGTTAGATGGCAGTCCAACTGCAAATTCGGCTTTGAAACTGTCTATGAATCATCTCATATTTGAAAAGCTAAAGTACACAACGACCAAGAATTCGGCAACAGCGAAATTAATGCGAGAATGCAAAATCATCATTTGTAATGACGAGTTTTGGAAGCAGTTGGCCAAACGATGAAGGATCTACGAGGTGATTTAAAACGATTTGTAATCGTCGTCAATGTGAAGAAGTTGGAATTAACCACGAACATGAGAATCGCATTGCAGAACCTCCCATCGTCTGCTGAATTTTCGAGACAGCTGCTGGCGCTTGTCAATGGCCAAATTCGTGTTGATGTTTCGACTGAATTGATATAGTTCCGTGCAAATTTTTGCGAGTTGACATCATCGGAAGAGCAACTCATCACATTGCACAACATTTTAAAAATCTCGATTGGATTATTTAACGGCCAGTACCAGCGGCGAAGAATAAAGACATCGATAGCTTGAATTTCATTTTAGAAAGTCAAATCGCTGGAGGACTGCATTCGTATTTTCGATTTTTTTTAACTCGCTTAATGTGCCGCATAACACAGTGCAACAGTGAAAAAAAAACACCCGAACAGGACTATATAGGTTCGATAGTACAACCGGAGTTGAGTAAAAATGCGCTTTTTAAACCCTTGATATCTCGAGAATTGATAGAGATATTGATAATATACACATATATTATTTGAACATATCGTCGGCTAGCCTGCAAGTAGTGTTATGTGTTTTTGAACAGGTTTTCAGGAGAGGCAAAAAACTGATTTATTTTGTCCATTAAAGATATTTTTTGTTAACCATAGGCTTAACTGAATATCTACCACAAATACCAGACACCTGCATTAAAAGGTATCCGATATTGATCTCTGTTACGGAGTGCTATAGGTTTTTTAAGAAAAACTACACATAACACTTTTTGTAGGAACTTTTTTAAAATATATTCATATGAATTCGTACACATAACACTTTTTGTTTAGATTTTTTATTTTATTATATTTAAGTATTTTTGCCATTAACAGACGCCAAACGCTAGCAAAATTGGTGGTACAATATGTATGATGAAAATCATTAACTTTTTATTAAAAAAAAAAATTTAGAAACTTAGATAATTAAACAAAGAAAGCTTTAAGAAATACATTTTTAATGTTGAAGATTATCATAAAAGGAATGGTAACCTTTGTGCATATATTGCTTTAATGACTGGAGGATCTTGTATTTGGATTCATCAATTTTTAATGGAGATTCATATAAGTTTCTTGGTTCATTTATTTTAAGAACCCTTGTTCGCTTTTTTTGGCTCATCAATTCCCAATTATCGGTGTGGCGCAGCTTGAAATAAACTTCATTGTCTTTAATAAGCAATCCACGGATGTTGTTTACTTTTGCATCACCTGTACGTTCACCAGGTCTGTTTGAGGTAAAGTTGCCAGGAACGTGTTCGTAATCCTTAAAAAAAGTATACTCTAAGTATTTTAGTGTGTATGGATGTGTTGGTCTTGCCTGTCTCATGCGACTAACATAATCTAGTGGCGAATATATTGGAGCTGTAAACAAATTTTCTAACGTTGAATTGACACTGTCGACTTCCATCATTGTATGGCCTCTTTCTAATATAATTTGCTCCAACTCTTGTCCAGTAGCTACAGAAAGGTTTGCTAAAGCGCTACATAGTACCTTATTTTTATTTTGGTAGGTACATCCATCCGATATAAGCCTAACCTTTTTGTAACTCCTTAAAAAATTACTATATAAAAAAATAATTATTACCATATAAAAAAACACATAACACCTATTGCAGGAATATTTCGTATATGGGTTACACATAACACTTTTTGCTATCTGCTAAACCCATTAAGATATCGCAAAACGTCTTGGTAGGCTTATGTATGACCAGTAGAGCTTCACAATGGTACAATAAAAAAAAATTCCAAAATTACACATGACACTACTTGCAGGCTAGCCGACGATATAGATTTTAACATGATTAACCTTAAAAAGTTGAAATATATAGTTGCCCATAATAAACTACATCGGAATCCAATTTCAAAATTTTTAATAATTTTTTCAAAAATATCCCAACTTCTACATCAAATATCTCGGCGTCTGTAAGAGATATGGTAAAAGTAAACACATACTATTTTAGGTCTTCACTTTGGCTATTGGACGGCTTATTCCTACTTAGTCTGTATACAAAAGAAAAATACTGAGCGGCAATAAACTGATTTGGGAACAAAATCGAACCTTAACCTCATTTCGGCACACCCTAATGCCTAACAATCGATATAACATTTTTCAAAATATATTCGTATTTTTAGCGAAAACAAATGTAAGGTGAAGCTAGATGATCAACTTCGCAGTTAATACATATTTTTAACAAAATTCGCAAAAATTCCATATAAGGAACACCCTAATGCTCTTTTTGAACAATTAAAGGGGTAAAGTATTCCGATCATATTGGTTGTTTACAGAAGTTGTTCACTTATACAATAAGTACGTTTTTGGTTAAGATAGCAAAAACTTTGCACAATGGCCCAAAACTCCTCAAAAACTGATTTGTTTAAAGTGGATAGTCTGTTTTGAGAGTCATTTAATATCTCTAGACTTGTTTAGATTGCATGGGTTTGTTCAGAGAAATTTTTCGGTGTTACCTATAATACAATTTCACTGAATAGAGTATGCAAAAAATCTGGATTCCCTACGACTTATATTCCAAATAGTGAAAAAATTAGAATTTTTTCGAAGTTTTTTGAAAATAAACGAGGGGTCTAATTTTTTTTGCTTAAGAAGCGAAAGAGCTAGATTAAAAACTGTACAAACTGTTGGCCAAAAACTGATGTCACCTTTTTTCAAGGGGTCCAAGGGATTTCAAAAAGTTACGAGGACCAAAAAAAAATTTTGGTAGCCAATCTAGCCAAACTGAGCTAGGGTTTTACTCAGCTCCAATTGTACTATCGAACCTATATAGTCAAGTTCGGGTGTTTTTCAAAAAGTTAGATTTTGTGTCATAGTGTAATTTACCGAAGAAGGGGGAATCGTTTATAATCATATTGCGGAATCTGAATCAACCGAAATTGTGCAATCTGATAATCAATGTGATTTAACTGACGATCATTAAGGGCAAATTCAAAGAAGCGGAAGTCCTTATCTTACGAATTTTGATTTTTCTAACTGATCATCCATTCCAATTCCCCGTTCGGTTGACAATCAATAAATCGCAAGGCCAATTGTTGGAAGTGTATGGGATTAATCTGGAATTTCCCTGTTTTCGTGAGGTCAGCTGAACGTTGCCTTTTCGCGTTTTGGAGAAACGCCTTAGTTGTTTGTTTTTGCGGCGGAAAACTAATCTAAAAACATTGTTTATCATACCACTCTCTACTGAGTTTATCTGAAGGCATTAAATTGGGGCGAGACGAAGTTCGCCGCATAAGAAATACACATACAAATTGCTTAAATCACTTTCGATAATTGCAAAAGCCAATATTTGCCGAACTCGTCTTGAAATTTTCATATCTTCAAGAAAAAAGTAAGCGCAATTTTTACAAATCATTTCTTAAATTTATTATAAAAAATTGCGAATATAAGGGTTTTTTTTTAATATTTATGTTCTTGGAACACAAAGTCCTGCCATTTTATACGAATTCCTATCTGATGCAAAAGTTATTCTATCAAGAACGCAGCTATCTCTTAGCAAAAACTGTTAGGAAATATATGGGTATTTCCAGCGGAAGGACGAACGATTTCATAGTAAACAATTGCTATATTTTTTATTGTTGTTGAAATCTTATAGTGATTTGGTAAACCTTATAAATGGTTGGAAATCCTCCGGGAAACTTAAAATCGGTGCATATTTATCCGCGTTAGTGGCTTTTAGGTGCGTAAAGGTACGAAAACTCGGTTTTTTTTGAACCGTAACTTAAGATTTAGAGAGTTTTGAGAAATTTGAAAAACAGATTATTGTACAGTCCAAAATCTAAATTTTTTAATACGAACATAATATTAAAAATATTTCAACTTTTCGAGAAAACTACAAAATAAAAACAAACGTGCGTCCGCAACGCTAGGGAATACCCATATGTGATTTGGTTCGATTTGTTTTGAAATTACCTCATATACACATTAGGGTAATAACTTTTTTTGGACAACATTCTCCCCAGGGCTTTTCTAATGGCAAATATTGTATTAATGATAAAAAAAACTATTTCAGTTCAATTTGCTAAAAAAAACCTTACGCACCGACAGCGATTTCTAAAACGCCTTCAATATATTTTTTTATTTTTTTTAATAAAAATTTTTGTTAAATATGGTTTATATATATATGTAAGTATGTAAACAAATAATTACAATAAATCATTAAAAGTATGTATTGTAAGATATAAACTTTAGGTTCAAAATACGCGATGTTTTACAAAGCGGATATATAACTTGTACTATTTTTATTTCAATAAATTTTTTTTTAAACTTTGATTGATTCAAAACTTTAACGCGTTTGGTGCGTAACCTTTTTTAACGATAGCGAAAAAATAAAAACGCAGTTCTTAGTATTTTTCCATGCCCTACACGATTTTGTCTGGGGAGATTTGATATTTGCAAAAAATGCAAAAAGTTATTACCCTAATACACATGCTACGAAATGACTACTTTTTGAACGATCTGATTTCCAAATTAATACAAAATCAAAATGTGTAATTTTTGACTTTGGCCTCAAATAAGGATATATTTTAAGACGATTATTTGCTGAGAAAGAAATTGTTTAACAAATAAGTGCGCAAAACCTAACAATGGCCCAATTTTACTAAAATTTTACTTATAGCAATTCAAGGAGAGCAGACCTCACCATCTTTAAATTTCTATTAATATTTGTCGTCATACACTTAATTGCCATCCTAATCTGCATATGTTGCGAACTACAAATGCATAACTATCCTTCCCTGTGTGTGAATTAAAAGACCAAAGAAAAAAACACATCAGAAACATCTGAAACATTTCAAAATATTGGTCTTTATGTCCTAAACGTGATGTCAATGCTGATGATTATACTTATTGTAATACTCTTTCACAAATACTTATTAATGTTTGTGTACGGACATTCAAACACATATGTTTGTTTCTTTTTGGTAGGACTTATATACGCTCTTTATGCGATATGTCCACATTGTGTGTATTTGTGTTATGTTTTTGTTACGTCTTCTTGTTGCCAGCTGTTGGTCATGTTGCGGTTACCCGATAGGCTGTAACTATTACCGTTTAAATGAACATTATTTTTTATGTCTACAGTCGCATAGCGTCATATCTGGACCTCTGAGATTAGAGATTTGCCATAGTTGATTTCGTCACACATGCAACGATAGTGGTTATTAACTAAATGAATATCAACATATTGACTTGTGGTAATAGTTATTTTTGTTTTTACTGTGATACTTTTCGACTATGGGATGCTTGGGTTTATATACGGACTGTTAGGCTATGAATTTTTTCAAAAGTATCTACGATGGGGAATGGGACTTTGCTCAGAGGTGGAAAGTTACTGATTGTTACTCACTTGGGAGTGACCAGAATCGATTCCTTTGTGGCACTGTCCAAGCAGCTAACTACTTCCGGTCTTAGACCAAGTATTCCCCGGGCAATGACTTCAAAGCAACCGCTTAGAAGTTAGCTAAAGTTAGAAGGCATTACAACCATGTATCCTGAATGGTCAAAGAGACGTCTCAGGAAAGTAGGCTTGAACCGCTGAAGCATGGTTGCATCGTGGGATTGGACGTGCAGATAGCAGCCGTATTACCAATCTAGGAGACGAGGGTTAGCAACCCACATCTTCCGAAAACTAAATTGCGAAAATCCATAGCGTCTGTTCCATATTGGGCGGCTTCCTGGTCAGCGTTTGCCTCAGAATGAGCGGCTGAAATGTTTCCTGGCAGTAGGAATAAAATGCAGAACCTGGTGGGCTGGGCTTGCCACCCGCCACCAGTATAATGGCAGTGAATAAAATGAGAAATAAGAGAAAAAGAAACCCCCAAAATGTTGACGACCACCGCAAACGTTTTAAGGACCATGATTTGAGAATATGCACTTGGAATGTTAGAACTCTTTACCGACCAGGTGCCTCTATTCAACTGGCGGATGTCCTCGAAGAGTATAAGGCTGACATTACTGCTATACAGGAAATTCGGTGGACTGGATATGGATGCTCGCGGATGAGGATGTGTGACGTGTACTACAGCTGCCACGCGGAAAAGCATGAGTTTGGTTGTGGATTTGTGGTCGGCAAGAGACTACGACACCTGGTCTCTAGGTTTACTCCTGTCAGTGAACGAATCGCCACCATAAGACTAAAGGCAAAATTTTTCTACATAACCCTGATATGTGCTCATGCTCCGACGGAGGAGAAAAGTGACGAGGTCAAAGACGAATTCTACGCCCAACTTGAAGAAACATATGACCGTAGCCCGGGCCATGATGTTAAAATCGTGCTGGGAGATTTTAATGCCAAAATAGGCCGGGAGAATGTCTTTAGCCCAACAGTCGGAAAATTTAGTCTGCATACTGACACATCGCCAAACGGAATCAGACTGATTGATTTCTCTGCAGCAAGGAACATGGTAATAAGCAGCACACGATTTGACCACAAAAACATTCACAAAGCAACGTGGATATCTCCCGATCAAGTAACGAGAAACCAAATTGATCACGTGGTAATCGATGGAAGGCACGCGTCAAGTGTCTTAGACGTACGAGTGATCAGAGGTGCGAATATCAACTCGGATCACCACCTCACTGCAGTGAAGGTGCGTACTAGGCTAAGCAGAGCGAAAACCCTGCGCAACCAGGCACAGAGAAAGCTGGACATCGCTAAACTGCAGACCGCGGAGATAGCCAACGCCTATTCTGACCAACTCACTCAACTACTTCTTGATGCTCCAACTCCCGAAAATACTAGCGCGCAATGGCAACATATTGCCCACTCGATGGAAAGGACTGCGCGGTCCGTACTAGGGTATGTGAAGCCCTTTAACGATAATGCCTGGTACGATGACCAATGCCGCGATGCCACCCGGGAACAAGATGCTGCATACATGGCCAAACTGCAGCCAATGGCAACGCGAGCTGTTCATGAAAAGTATAGGGAGAAGAGGCGGGAGGCGACTCGACTCTTCAGGCGAAAAAAACGAGAGCTTAAGGAGCGGAATAATGTGTGTATTGAAGATTACAGGAACAGAGGTGAAGCCCGAAAATTCTATCAGAAGATAAAAGGAAAGGTACATGGAACAGGTCTTCCCTCCTGTAAAGACAAGGATGGTCATCTCGTTACTGACTCCGAGAGCGTACTGAGAATATATAAAGATCACTTCTGCAGCCTATTGATGTGTGAAAACTCGGATGATGAAGACTGTGCACCAATCCGAGATGATAACATCGAGTGTCCACCTCCGAGCCAAGCTGAGATAACAACTGCCATATCCCGCCTAAAGAACAACAAGGCCGCTGGGGCTGATGGTCTTCCAGCTGAGTTGTTTAAGGCGGGTGGAGATGAGCTTGTTTTAAGCATGCAACAGCTCATAGAGAACATTTGGCTTCAGGAGAGCATGCCAGAGGATTGGAATCTCAGTGTGCTATGTCCAATCTACAAAAAAGGTGACCGTAGTGAGTGTAAAAACTATCGTGGAATTAGCCTCTTACCGATTGCGTATAAGGTCCTGTCTAGCATACTGTGTGAACGTCTAAAGCCAATTGTGGAAAACCTGATTAGACCTTATCAGTGCGGCTTTAGACCAGGCAAATCCACGACGGATCAGATATTTACACTACGGCAGATTCTTGAGAAAACCCATGAGAAGCAAATCGAGACTTACCACCTCTTTGTCGATTACAAAGCTGCCTTCGATAGTCCCATCAGGCATCGACTATACGAAGCCATGTCTGAGTTCGGTATTCCTGCGAAGATAATTCGTCTCTGCCGGTGTACCCTTACGAATACCAAATCCTCTGTTCGGATTGGCAAGGATCTATCTGCACCATTCGATACGACGAGAGGTCTTAGACAGGGTGACGGTTTGTCATGTATGCTGTTCAACATAGTGATGGAGAAGGTGTTAAGGAAAGCAGCGGTTAACATGTCTGGCACCATATTTAATAAGAGCCACATGCTGCTCGCATATGCCGATGATATCGACATTATAGGTCGAACGATGCGAGAGGTAACAGCTGTTTTCACATCAGTTGAAAGGGAGTCAGCGAAAATGGGTTTGGCAGTGAATGAGGACAAGACGAAGTTAATGGTATCATCGAACAAAGTGTCCACCCGTTGGGGACGCAGCGTGAACGTTGAAAACTATTGCTTTGAGGTAGTGGATGAATTTATCTACCTTGGATCCGCCATGAACAAGAACAACAGTGTCAGCCTCGAAATAAAACGGAGAATAGTGCTTGCTAACAGGTGTTTTTTTGGACTACGCGAGCACTTTATAAACACCACCCTATCTCGAACTACCAAAGTCCAGCTGTATCAGGTACTAATTTTACCGGTCCTGTTGTACGCCTCCGAATCTTGGGTGCTTACACAGGCAGATGCAGCTCATCTGGCGGTGTTTGAGAGAAAAATACTCCGCAAAATATATGGACCCATTTGCGTAAACGGCGAGTTTAGGATTCGAATGAACCATGAGCTGTACGAGTTATACCACGACATTGATGTCGTCAAGCGGATCAAAGTGCAACGATTACGCTGGCTAGGTCATGTCGTGAGAATGGATGAGGAAACTCCAGCGCGAAAGGTATTCTATCAAGACCTCGAAGGACGGCGCAAAAGAGGGAGACCGCGACTACGTTGGAAGGACCAGGTGGAGGAATCACTGACGCTGCTTGGTAGGACTGACTGGAGACGGTGCGCACAAGATCGAAGCGAATGGAAATCTTTGATCATTTCGGCCTCTGACTTAGGCACTAAGATATAAATATATATATGTGTCAAGTTGTTTTTAAAGGCTAATAATAATAATCTACGATGAGTCTCTTTTAAGGTGAACATTTATCACTGAGCATATCGTCACATCTGTCGTAATATTTCCTTGACTACTGGTTTATTTTAATTAGACTTTTTGAAAACATGAGATCGAAAGAAATTCTGAAATTTAAGTACTGTACAGTTTCTGGAACATTGTGTTATATTTATACCCACACCCTACGTTTAGGAGGGTATATATCATTTGATACGGCCCAAAAGTGTAACACATAGAAGGAGTCACTTAAGACCATAGGTTTCTTTGAACAAAGTTCGATTCATGACTTTTTAAATCGTTTGAGCCTTGTCCTTCTGTCTCTCTGTCTGTACGTCTGGCTGTCCGGCTGGTACGCACGATAACTTTCGAAAGACGCAACCAAATGTTTTGATATTTTGCACGAGTAAAAATTTCCCCAAAACTACTTACGGTATTGCAAATGGGATACACGGCCCCGCCCCTTCTGGTACATTCCATACAAATGTACCACTCCATCCACTTTGGGGATGGCGTAATAATATCAATAAACTCAACACGATCGTGCAAAATTTTGTATTTTGTTAAGCTAGAACAAGGTTAAGTTTTGGAGAAAAAATTGGAAGAGTAGCGACGCCCCTTTTAGTACCTCCCATGCAAATGCACCACTCCGGCCACTTTAGAAATCGAGTAATAATATCAATATAATATAAAAGTTTATTTTTTACTGAGGGTGAGGGTATATGTAAGCCGGGTTGCCCGACTGAAACTTTCTTACTGGTTTTCCATTTATTTTCACGTTTTGAAATCATGAGAACAAAGTTTTCGATTGTGTTAATAATAAAGATACAAAAATCAGACATTGAATTACTTCAAAGTATCTGCAACATAATATTGCTTAGGCATAAATAAGTTAAATTTTTTTGTTATTTTGTTTTACATTTGTTTTTACCTATTTTGTTTTGCATTTTGAAAAATTTTCCGTTTAGAATGACATCAAATTGTGGAACATATGAATTTAAAGTTTTCCATGCAGGGCTATTATAATCTAAAGCTTCATCGAACATATATTATAATATATATTATTATATATATATATTATATATATATATTATTATATATATTATTATATAGATAATTGTTAACATAATAGAAGCTTCGTCATAAATGTCTACAATGTTTTTCACACATAAAGCATCAAAATTCAGTAGTATAACTGCAGTCCAAATAGCAGCGTATTTAAATTAATATGTTTCGTGATCTTGGTTGTGGATTTGTGGTCGGGAGTAGGGTGATCAATTATTCGGGTTTTTGAGAAAACCGGTTTTCGAATTATTCGAAAAATGACATTTAAAAAAAACCGGTTGATTTTTTTGAAATTCACAAAAAACCGGATAATCCGGTTTTCAAATGTATGCCAAATAACAAATTAAAACACAATTTTTAACAAAAATTTTTATTAAAAAATAACAGAAAACAATTCAATTACACCTATAAAAAGCAAACCTTTATTTTAATTATAATTACAATGCAAAACATTAGTGAGATCAGTTTGTTATTTTAACAATGACAAACATAACAAAACAATTAATTTGTAAATTGATTGATTTTTTATAAATATATTTAATTTAATCTTTAGTTTTCCCTAAAGTAACATTTAAGAAATAAGATACAATTTACAATTTTTTTCTTTGGTTTTTATAAAACTTGACATTGGAAATGCCCGTCTGTCAAGGTTTCGAGTCCTTTTGCCGCTCTTATCCATATATTAAAAATCAAAAATCATTTTTACTTGAATATTTTAGAAATGCGCCACTAATTGGGAGTTTACTCGTACTTAAATACAAAATGAGAGTTTTCAGAGATTGAACACGTCGTTCTCATTTACGTCTTTTTAAAATTTCATATAAATTTAGTGATAATTGGTTTTGAATTGTTGAAAAGTGTATAAGTAAAAATTTAAGAATACCTTCAGCATCAGCTAAAGTCGAAGAGTTTGCAGAAAGTTTTTGTATAGACATTCCCAAAGGTTTAAAAATGTCACTAAGCACAGACAAAGTTTCGATATCATTTTTACTAAATGGTGTCAGTCCTAAGTTCAATAAAGTATGATTCAAACATTTGTGCAATTTTAAAAATTGGGTAACCATATTGGCCATAGAATTCCAGCTGTGCTTTACATCATGAATAAGTTTAAGGTCCTTATTAAATTGGTCTTTTACAAACATTTGTAATTTCTTTCGATTTTCAGCCGACATATTAGACATTGAAGATTTATAAAATTAACAATTAGGTTGTTTGGCCGAACACTGGAAAAAACATGTACGAGTACACATTTAACACAATTATGAATAAATTTAAATAAAAAATATCGAACGCCAAAAAACCGAGATTCGACAAAAAATAACCGGATTATTCGATATTCGAAAAACAGGGATTTAAAAAAAACCGACGGTTTTTATGAGTGAAAAAAACCGAGTAGCCGGTTTCTGAAAACCGAACTGATCACCCTAGGTCGGGAGAATGTCTTTAGCCCAACAGTCGGAAAATTTAGTCTGCATTCAGACACATTGCCAAACGGAATCAGACTGATTGATTTCTCTTTGACCACAAAAACATTCACAAAGCAATGTGGATATCACCCGATCAAGTAACGAGAAACCTAATTGATTACGTTGTAATCGATGAAGGCACGTGTCAATTGTTTTAGACGTACGAGTGATCAGAGGTGCGAACATCAACTCGGACCACCACTTCACTGCAGTGAAGGTGAGTACTAGGCTAATCAGGGCGAAAACCCTGCGTAACCAGGCACAGAAAAAGCTGGACATCACTAAACTGCAGACCGCGGAGATAGCTAACGTCTATTCTGACCAACTCACTCAACTACTTCTTGATGCTCCAACTCCCGAAAATACTAGCGCGCAATGGCAACATATTGCCCACTCGATGGAAAGGACTGCGCGGTCCGTACTGGGGTATGTGAAGCCCTTTAACGATAATGCCTGGTACGATGACCAATGCCGCAATGCCACCCGGGAACAAAATGCTGCATACAGGGCCAAACTGCAGCCAAAGTTCAGGGAGAAGAGGCGGGAGGCGACTCGACTGTTCAGGCGAAAAAAACGAGAGCTTAAGGAGCAGAATAATGTGTGTATTGAAGATTACAGGAACAGAGCAAAGCAAATCGACACTTACCACCTCTTTGTCGATTACAAAGCTGCCTTCGATAGTCCCATCAGGCATCGACTATACACTGAAGGAAAAAATTCGTTGCTCCCAAACGAAAAATTAGACAAATGAACTTCGTTTGAACTTTTCATTTGCCGCAAAACAAAACTTGTTTGCCACAAGTAGTTGTGTCTATTGTGGGAATAAAATAAACGTTTATCGTAAACTCAATATACGTTTGTAACAAACGAAGAACGACTACGGCAAACTATTATTTCGTTAGTCGTAAACGAAAAACTCTTTTGAGGCAAAATAAAATTTCTTTTGCCACAAATGAAAAGAACGTAGACACAAACTTTTATTTCGTTAGTCGCAAATAGAAAACTCGTTTGTAGCAAAAACTGTGTTTGTCTCAAATAAATCCACGTTTGCCACAAATGAAAAACTGGTAAAAACAAACGTTTATTTCGTTTGTCGCAAAAACAATTGTATTTGCCGTAAAATGACCCACTTTTACCACAAAATAAATCCTCGTTTGCTGCAAACATACAAACTCGTTTGTTGCAAACGGTAAACGCCATTGGCCCAATCGGGTTTTTTGATTTACCAAAATACCAAATATTTTGGTTAAATACCAAATTTTTTTAAATAGGATTTTCATTTATTTCATTTTATTATATTTATTTTTTTCACATACATTTACAATTGGTTAATTTTTTGTTCACTCTGAAGTTCTCAAAAATGATAAAGTGATTCCTTTCCAAAAATATTGTGAATTCCTGAAATAAACCAATTTAGTAAATGAATAAAATTAACAGACATATTTTAATATCATACCTTTTAGTATACAAATTTGCATTTGTGTCCAGGTGTAGTAGAGAACGACTGTGACTGTGTTCGAATAAAAGAATTCCATATTCAATAATACGATTAATTTGCTTCTGTCTTTAGGGCCTGCAATAACATAAAAGTGTAAAATTTTCATAACCATATCAAAAATAATGAAGTTGCTCTTCAAATTTCATTTGGTGTTCAGCTTCTTGAAAAATAAAATACTTACTCTTTATGTGTATACCCTTTCTATGCAATAGCTTATATATTGTGAAATATATTCATAATATCTTCTTGCGCAAATTTCAAATTATTATCAGCGAATTATAACACCACTGATAGTTCAAACAGTTTCTTTAATTTATTATTTAAATCGTCGTGTTAGTTTTTTCACTAGATTGTCTTTTCCATTAAAATTCACTTTTAAGAACATTGTCTTTCCATAAAGAAAAAAAAACACCGACACAACACTTAACAAACTGATGTTCACAATTCAACTACAAACAAAAAACTAAACACCATAACACTACACGATAGCGATCATTCTGGAACATCTCAATGATTGATACACTCCACTCACTCATTTGTCACAGCGAACGAACATTCGTTCGGGACTAACGTGGAAGACGTTTGTGCAAAATATAAAACTTTTGTTTAGGAGATTTGAGAGAACAAAAAGCATGTTCTCTCAACTCTTCTAAACATAAAAGATTTAAATATTCCCCAAAAATCTTCTAGGGTTGTCCCAAACGAATGTTCGCTTGCTGTTAGAAATAAGTAACGCTCGTTGTTCTCTCAACTCTCCCAAATATAAAGGTTTTATATTTTGCACAAACGTTTCCCATCGTTGTCCCAAACGAAAAATTAAACAATGTAGGAGTAAACAAATGTTCGTGTACTGTAAAAAAAGCAATGTTGATGGCAACTGTTTCATTTTGCGTCGAATACTTCAACGATTGTGGTAAACGTTGAATTTTCGAAACAAAACAACTTTTTTTGCAGCAAGCGAGCAACAAATGGATTTTTTTTTTGAGTGTACGAAGCCATGTCTGAGTTCGGTATTCCTGCGAAGATAATTCGTCTCTGCCGGTGTTAAGGAAAGCAGCGGTTAACATGTCTGGCACCATATTTAATAAGAGCCACATGCTGCTCGCATATGCCGATGATATCGACATTATCGGTCGAACGATGCGAGAGGTAACAGTTGTTTTCTCATCAGTTGAAAGGGAGTCAGCGAAAATGGGTTTGGCAGTGAATGAGGACAAGACAAAGTTAATGGTATCATCGAACAAAGTGTCCACCCGTTGGGGACGCAGCGTGAACGTTGAAAACTATTGCTTTGAGGTAGTGGATGAATTTATCTACCTTGGATCCGCAATGAACAAAAACAACAGTGTCAGCCTCGAAATAAAACGGAGAATAGTGCTTGTGTTTCTTTGGACTACGCGAGAACTTTATAAACACCACCCTATCTCGAACTACCAAAGTCCAGGTGTACCAGGTACTAATTTTACCGGTCCTGTTGTACGCCTCCGAATCTTGGGTGCTTTGAGAAAAAAATACTCCGCAATATATATGAACCCATTTGCGTAAACGGCGAGTTTAGGATTCGGATGAACCATGAGCTATACGAGTTATACCACGACATTGATGTCGTTGGCTAGGACATGTCGTGAGAATGGATAAGGAAACTCCAGCGCGAAAGGTATTCTATCAAGACCTCGAAGGACGGCGCAAAAGAGGGAGACCGCGACTTCGTTGGAAGGACCTGGTGGAGGATGCGAAGTCACTGTTTGAGAAGCTTCTACATGCCGATTGACACTTATACTGCGAAGTTACTGTCGACAACTTCGAGGGGGCCGGTAATGAAAGAAAAATTTAGATGACTGGAGGCGGGAATCGAACCCGTGATATCCCGCATGGTAGTCGCGTCTTCTAACCACTATGCCACGGCCGGTCCCACGTGTCGATCTGTTTCTCTTGGGTCTTTTCCACGATTACCCGTAGGTTGAATATCTAGTTAGTTGTGGATTTACCAGGTCCTAAGCCACACTGATACTGAAACTTGGGTCAGTTTTTTCACCACACAGGACATAATACGCTTAGATTCCAATCATCGGACATGCTAATAATCACCTCATCGTCATCGGCGCTTTAGTACTTTTCAAACCACGATGTTGTTCTTTTTCTTCTTATCCTTGTCCTTATAGGAAGGAAGCGCAGTACCGTAGCAGTTTGTTTCTTCTTTCTGGTAAAATTTTCGAGCTTTACTTCTATATCTGCACCTCTCTGTATCCTCGTTATCTTATTCCTACCATCTGAGATTTTTTCTCTAAAATAGCTGTATCGCCTGTTTTACTGTCTCCTTGTACTGTTCCCTTACAGACTATTGCTTTGCCCTGTAAGCATCAATCTTGTGCATACCTTAGCTACAACCAGGTAATGATTCTAACCAATGCACAGTGGATCCGCTTGTATGGAGGCGCGGCCAAAAATACTTGTAATGGTAGTACAGAGCTGAAATGTTCAGCAGGGCTCTTAAAAAATTTTTAAGCCAGTACAGGAATTTCAATCAGATGAACTGACTGATAAATACCCTCACCCTATGTACGACATTGTTTTACTCTCGAGTTAATGAAATTGAAAAAGAAATTACTTATCTAGCTTAAACGATCGGGAATAGGACTCTGGGTCGTATGGCCAGAAGTTTACAGACATGTAGCAAAACTAACAACAGTTATAAAAAGTTCAATTCAATAACTCTTACAAAAATGATATGTATGTAAAACCGTCTGAAGCTAATATTTCGGTTTTCCGAGGTTTTGCGTCGGATTACAAGATAATCCAACTGACCACATTCAAGTATACTCCAGTTTTTCGTTTAAATGTTATGAGAGAAATATTAATTTTCCCAAAAATATGTTGGTAATTTTGTATAAGACATTCCAGAAGCGGTAGAGCAACATAGTCCGTACTCACCCTAAGTTTTCCTTGGAAAAAATTTGATTGAAAAAGAATATGCTTGTGGGAATATTACGTTGAATTAGGCCATTTATATACAATGAGGTGGCATAAGGGGCGCGGCAAAAGTTCCGATTTTCTGTAGTTTTACCTGGTTTTATAAGATTATTAGTCCGCCAAAGTTCATGATCCTGTAGTGTTTCGTTTGGAAGTAATGGAAGAAATATATAAATAGGTAAGTTTGCATGGGAGGTACCAGAAAGGGTGGGGCAATTCTGCTTATTTACAATAACGTAACTTAATTTTGGAAAATATTAAAACTGGTAAATTTTCATAAATATCAGTTAAGGTTTACTCAAATTATCATGCCCATCAGTTATCCTTCCAACCAGCAAGCCAACCGGCCAGCCAGCCGGACCGACGGGAATGGGACGATCGTCTTAAAAAATCTTTAAACAAATTTGGTTTTAAGATAATTTTGGTCGAGGTAATTGGGGTCGTTACACTTTTTCACTTATGAAATTATACTTACCCTCTTACCTACGTTTGAGGATTTAATAAGAAGGCGGTTTAGTATATTAAAAACTACACGCACATCCGCAAATTTCCGCAACAAACTTTAACACTTTTATTACCTTAAGACTACGACAAATACAATGGAAAAGAGTCCTAAAGGGGGATCTGGGGGGAACACAACTTAAACTCTAAATAATCATAATGAAGACGCACAAAATAGGATCAAACAAATACGATACCTAAAACATTAATTTGACAAGAATTACAAAACAAGTTAGTTTTTATAAATTTGTGGAGATTAAATAAATACTTTTAATTTTAAAACCGATTAAAAATAATTTAATGTTGTAGACTTATGCAATGAGCAATCCGTTTTGAAGTGCACTCTTGTTTTAAATTATTCGACCAACGTACAAAAGCACGAACAAATGTTCATGATTAAATTCTATTTTTAAAAAGTCCCGTTAGATTTTCAGAAGAATCCGGTTTACCATTATGAAGATTGGACATTTAAGAGATAATTAGTTTACATTTTATTTAAATACTTTGTGATTAGTTTTTTGATTTTTGGCCTATGGACGGAACCACTGTGCAATGTTAACAATACGGATCACACGCACACCCACGACAATAGATGCATTTCTTCCATGAATCACCACATTAACAATTTGATTTTTGGTGTTTTGATCGGGGCGTAGCGAAGTTGCCTTGTGGTGATCTGTATGCGGAGTTAACCAGTTTGAGTGAAGTTAGGTGGTGCATTAAAATCTCTAAGCGACATGTCGAAATTCGAAATTGTTGTTAAACAGTAAATAGAAAGTGTGTTAACTCACTAAATCCAAGAATCTGTCTCACTCTTTATATGCAAAGAATTTGTTACGAACTTCATCAGGTGATAAAACTTTGAGTTCCCGCAAATCTCATATTATGAAGTGAATTGGATTATAAATCTACTGAAACTAGCATACTATTGCCAGATGTACTTCCATAGCCCATTCTTCTTAAATAAAATTGATGTTCAATTACAGCCCAATCATTTTGTTAGACCTCAACAATACGGCTTTAATGGCATTTCCTTGTTGTGCGCCATTGGGTTCGTCGTGTAAATGGCCCTCAATACAATTACATTCATATTAAAAAGTCATATTATGCTTTATTTGAATCCGACTTACAATAATATTAAAAAGTCATATTATGCTTTATGTAAATCCTTAAATAAAGTTTTTTTATCTTCTATTTATGAATTTATAAACTTTTTCCCTCTCCCAACACAGATCTCGGGGGATGCTATTGTTGATGATGTCGCCCTTTCCTTGTTTGTCATTGCTATCATTGAATCCTGATATGAAAATAAAAAATGAAAGTACTTATATTCATACTTATGATAAGTATGACTTTGCAATATGTACGAGTATACTGAAGGGCTCTTCCTGCATGGACCCCTCCGGTTTTTGAGCTGGAGGAGTGTGGATGATATGCGGTGTGATTGAGTGTATGCGTTTGCAATTGTGATTTATGCCTTCAATACCAATGATTAATGACGGGGTAAATTCAACTTGAAATTATTGTTACTCTCCCTTTTGTTGCTATGGATTTTTGCCACTGTTGCTGTCCTGTTTGTTATTTAGATTTTGTTGTTGTGAATTCTAAATGCTTTTAGCGATACACGGGTACCTACGCCTTATACAATCTTGTTTTCGTAAACGAACGGTGTACTAAGTTTGGTAAAGAAAAAACTTCAACGAAGACAACACATTCTTATGGTGAATGGAACCATAATAAGCTTGATTGTTTTTTGTATAAATATTTAAAAAAGTATTGTTGGATTTATAATGATCTTGTTCTTGTAAAACTTAAGTGAGAAACTCAATTTGTAGTATAGTACAATTTGGTACTTTGGCTAAACGATCAGAAAAGTTTTTAGTTGTTGATATTAATGGTCAAAACTTTAAATGTGTCACATTTAAATCGACAATCGATGTTAAACCCGTTCATTATACCATCACTCTTAGGGATGAGGGTATATATCATTTGATACGAAAAAAGTGTAACGCATTGAAGGAGACGAGTTAGACCCCAAGTATCTTAAGAACAAATTCGTTTCAGGACTTTTTAAGACGATTGAGCTATATCCGTCTGTCTGGCTGGTCAGCAGGAAAACTCGAGTAAACCTCAACGGGATGGTATGAAAATTTACCAGTACTAATATTTTTCAAAACGAACTTATGGGATTGCAAATGGGCAAAATAGCCCCACCTCTTCTGGTACCTGGTACCATACAAAATTACCTATTTTTGGATAATTTATGTTTCTTTCATAACTTCCACACGGACGATCGAAGCATATTTAAATTTGGTCAGTTTATTTATCTTGCAAAAGTAGACAAACCCAAAGAAAACCAAAACCTTTGCCATACCCCTTCTGGTACCTCCCCTACAAATGACCAATTTGACCCTTATAGTTTTAAATACATATATTTTTTGTAAGCAGACTGAATTTACTCAAATTTTGAGTATAATGTTCGCTTATGAAAATTGGACTCAGGAATGAATATGAACTATATCGGTTTACGCCTTCTGGTACTTCCCATACAAAATGACCTATTTTTAAAAAATTTATATTTCTCCTATAACTTCCAAACGGACTCTTGGGGGGTAATGAAAATTGGTCGATTAATCTATTTTATTATAGGAGACAAAACCCCAGAAAACCTAACTATTTGACACACCCCTTCTGGTACCTCCCATACAAATGACCTAACTCATCCCCATAGTCTTACAAACATATCTTTTTTGTAAGTACACTGAATTCAGTCAAATTATGCGTAATTTCTACGCTTATGAAAATATGAATCAGGAGTGAATATGGACTATATCGGGTCAAGCCTTCTGGTACCTCCCATACAAAATGACCTATTTTTGAAAAATTAATATTTCTCCCATAAGTTCCAAACGGACATTTGAGGGTAATGAAAATTAGTCGCCCATAGTCTTACATACATATCTTTTTTTGTAAGTACACTAAATTCAGTCAATTTTTTCGTAAGTTGGACGTATGAAAATTTGAGTCAGGAATGAATAAGGACTGTATCGATTCACCCCTTTTCGTACCACCTATCAAAATTACATTTTTGGAAAAATTAATATTTCTCACATAAATTCCAAACCGGCACCTATACCTCCCACACAAATAAGTAAAGTTTTGGACGATTTTTCACCACAAGCGGGGGATAAATTATACATAAGTAATTTTATTTTAATTAAAAATCTATTAATTTCAATAACTCAAGACTTCAACAATATCTTATAATGGGTGATGGTATTTATCAGTCAGTTTACCTGACTGAAATTTCTGTACTGATTTTAGATTAGCAACATCCATACATTCAAATGGATTTTTAGCAAAAATTAATTTCAAGTTTCGTATATAGTTGTCATTTTTGGTAATGTTTAGAAATAACTACGGGGAGATTTCGCTAGAGATGTAATTTTTTCTCACCGTAAACTTATGAATCTCAATATTTTGATTTGAGTGTAAAGAAGATAATTTGTTTTAATTTTACATTTAAATATTTGGGGCCCTTGGAAATATTTTTATTCCAAGAATTGTTATAGTAATAAATCGGAGAATTAGTACAAAAATTGCACCCACGATTAGTTCAAAAGTGAAATAATCACCTATATAAAACTGTGATTAAGTGTCGTTAGTTTACATAACTTTTACACAAAGGTGCTTTATTTTATTTTAAAAATTATTATACATTATCCAGTTTTTTAAATATAATAAAACAATAGTAAAATCGTAAAAATTCCATGAAAGAGAAAGGGATGCATATCTAACATATTTATTTGATATCTAGATACATCTAACTTCTTATCTAATATATAAAAATCTCGTATCACGGTGATTGTAAAAGCAATCATCCAAAACGGCTCGACCAATCTTTATGAAAGTTTGTATGTGTAGTTCTGTATCTTCGTATCTTCATACCGTTAGGTAGCGCTGGGGTGGAGTTTTATCCAAAATTTTAATGAAAGGACCAATTTAAGTGAAATTCTGAATGTATGTTTGTTTGATCATGAAAACAATTTTTAATAAATTGACCCGGCAAGTGGCGCTGAATTGGACTTATTTCGAGGATAGAATAAAGTGTAAAATGTATTTTTTAGACACAGAAATAAAATTCGATGCACGTAAAAGATTTGGCACTGCAGGTATGAATATACAATAATTTTTCCTCCGATTCCATCGATTTTTCCTAAAAATAATCTGGCAGCTATGTACACAAGTACTTCACAATAATCTGTAGTAAGTAGCAAACAAAGCTTTTTTTATCATAAAGCAATTCGCAGAAATTGTAAAAACTAGGCAATACAAAAGTTTATATGTCATATGGTACGATGCCCATATTTTCGTTCTTGATAATAAAATAAAATAAAATAAAATAAAATAAAATAAAATAAAATAAAATAAAATAAAATAAAATAAAATAAAATAAAATAAAATAAAATAAAATAAAATAAAATAAAATAAAATAAAATAAAATAAAATAAAATAAAATAAAATAAAATAAAATAAAATAAAATAAAATAAAATAAAATAAAATAAAATAAAATAAAATAAAATAAAATAAAATAAAATAAAATAAAATAAAATAAAATAAAATAAAATAAAATAAAATAAAATAAAATAAAATAAAATAAAATAAAATAAAATAAAATAAAATAAAATAAAATAAAATAAAATAAAATAAAACAAATACACATACACTGGCACGGCACGGCCTAACAAACTATATATGCTTAGTAGTTAATAGTGAGCAAACACTGTATATGCTCAGTAACAATAGTAAGCTTAATTTAACAACAAACCTTGTAAAAAAAAAGCTTGAGTTTTGTGGTGAAAAGCCATGGTAAAGCTTGAGCTTTGTGAGGTAAAAAGGGAATCGTGGGGATAAAATATCCTCCATTCTCATGTTTGATTGTGAATGGTCAAATTCATAACTATGCTGGACATTTTCGGCTGATATCTACTTCACATGCATATGTTTGGCATAATTGTAGATATATATACAGCTGATGATGTACCATTGTGCATCAGTTAGTCACAAAGGGGTCTGAAGATGAACTCGTCATGGAGTTCGAAACGCGTCATCCTAGTGCGTGACATACTGAATTTTACCAAAAATATCAAACAATAAATAATAGAACAATTTCTGATCTTGAGCCGAATTTGTTGTATCACTTCGATACAATTAACGTAAATTAATATAAAATAAAATAAAATAAAATAAAATAAAATAAAATAAAATAAAATAAAATAAAATAAAACTATTATAAATATCAAATTCGATTGCAGAAAGGTTGGTTGGTTGGTTGGTATGCAGGCATCTCCTTCTTCAAAGGAGAACACTTAGGTCCTTATGGACCCATTGTGACACCCGTTGGGCATTTGTGCCATCCCTTCAACCTATGCTATCAGCGCGTGTGCTGACTGATCGCGTTGCCAGTTGTCGATTGGGAATCCGGAGTTCCGATCCAATCCGTCCAGTTGATAATTTTACAAAAGTTGTTAATCCTTCCGATGTCCAACGATGCAAGTTCTTCTACACCATTTAAGAAGGGTTTCCCCAGGGTTTCCAGTCTCCTTCTGTATAGCGCTGGGCAATCACATATAATGTGGTCGGTGGATGGTTCACTGTTTCCGCAGTAGTAGCATTCGCTTTTCGTTGCGAATCCCATTCTGATCGCATGCCTGCCTATGGGTCCATGTCCCGTCAGGAAGGTAATAATTTTCCTTATCTGGTTCCTCTCAAGACTTACCAGGTACGATTAGAGTATACAAACATTCGACTTTTCCGAAAAACCGGTTTCGGTTATATTCGAAATTTACATTATTTCAAAAACTCGGTTTTCGAATACTTAACTAAGAAAAAACCGGGTAACCGGTTATTTTTTCGAGTTTTTGCTTTGTTTACAAAAACAAGAAATAGTTTAACTATTATAAGCAATTTAATTTAGAAATGTTAAAAATAGCATATGGAAGGGAGCGTTTGACAGAAAAAACATCTTTAAATCTAATTTTAACATTAATTCGATTAAAATTACGTTTTAATATTAGCCAATTATTGAGCATCTGGAGTTTATTAATACGGTCAATTACAAAGTGCAACATATTTTTGAGGCGGAATAATTCGTTTACGGGATGAAAGTCTTACGTGAGTATATTACCGGTGAAGTTTTCAGTTTAACCTAAAATAGACTTCGAAATAGGGACTAAAGGACTACGTTTCTTTCTCGTATTGCTTTAGTGCATTTTCGATATCAGATGTCTGCAGTAAATTTAAAATTAAACGATTCTCGAGTCTTTCCGTGCCCGTTTCGTCCCTATTTCGAGAAAAGGACGAAAACATCGTCAAATGGGACTTTACAGCATTCAATTGCTCTACAAAGATGTTTCTCGAAAAATTTTACATGGCGTGTTCTAAAACCAAAAATCGATATCTCCAACTTTTACTACTCAATTTGTCTCTTTTCAAATCACTGTCTGAATGTTTGTTATTGTTGTAGAACATATTCGATATCAGATGTCGTCAATGAAATTTAACGATGATTTTAGCTGTGGAACATTTAAACTTTGTATCTCGACACCTTACGTGTCTTGTCTTTATAACATTAAAATTTCTTACAAAAATGTTGCTTAGAAAAATTTTGTGGAGCTGTTCTAAGACAAAACCGGAAAAACCGACTCCAAAAAACCGGTTAAACCGGTTATTCGAAAATCGATATTTTGTAAAAACCGGCTGACGGTTTTCAACAAAAAAACCGATTTGCCGGTTTCCGGTTTCGGTTTTGTATACTCTAGGTACGATGCACGTTTCGCGTTGTATTCTGGCCAAGTCATTATGGGCTTTCTACAGGTTTCTTCATTTTTCCATCTGTCGTTTGCAATTCTAAACGTTAGATTTTCAATGGTACTTTTACAGGTGGATATAGGGCGAAGTGCTACGTGTTCAACGTCGCTTTCCTGCAGGGCTGAGCCCTGTCTGGCCTATTCATCCGCTCTACAGTTGCCCTCGATTCCGCTGTGTCCGGGAATCCACGTAACCAGAACTCTGTTATTCCTGGATATCTCGTTAAGAGATTTCCGACAGGCACTGACCACTTTCGATTTGATGTCACAGGACTTCAACGAGTTTACCGCCGCTAGACTATCCGTGAACAGGAGAATATCCTCCTCACGTTGATCACGTCCGCGGCTCGTTTAATAGCAAGTATTTCCGCTTGGAAAACGCTGCAGAAGTCTGGAATTCTCGATCTTATATTTAGGCCCAGATCCGCGGAGTAGATACCGTAGCCGACCTTGTCATCCAGTTTGGACCCATCGGTAAAGATGTTTATTGGTCCATACATTGCGTTCTCGTTCTCTGCCCACTCCTTTCTGGAGGGCGTTCTAGTTTCGTATAGAACGTTTGATTTCCGTGTATTTAGCACGTAGTCAGTTTCGAGTGAGATGTTGGTATGGTTCAGGATCTTTGAATGTCCGATGGAACGATCCCAATGATCAATCTCGTTTAGTCGAATAGCCGATTTGAGAGCGGAGCATTTGCAGCTCAGATCAGGTGGTAGTAGATTGAGTATCGTGTAGAGAGCCTTAGAGGGGGTCGATCTCATACATCCGGTTATCAGGAGACAAGAGGACCGTTAAACACGATCCAATTGTTTGAATTTGCTCTTCTTGTCGAGCGCGTACCACCAAACTATAGAGCCATATTGTAGTATTGGCTTCACTATAGCATTGTAAATCCAGAGTGTTACCTTGGGTTTAAATCCCCATGTTTTCCCGATAGCTTTACGACATGTATATAAAGCTATGATTGCTTTGTTGGATCTGCTTTCAATGTTCTGTCTCCAATTAAGCTTCCTGTCTAATATAAGGCCCAGGTAGTTCGCCGTATCGGAGAAGTTGAGTTGCTTGTTGCCCAGATAGATGTTGGATGTAGCGGGCGATTTCTGTTTCCGACTGAAAAGTACCAGTTCTGTTTTGTCCGGGTTCGCATTGAACCCTCTACTGGCACACCAGTTTGCCAGGATGTTGATATAGTCCTGCATCCTTTGTTCGAGACAATATAAACTTCCCCCAGAGACGCAGAGTGCTATATCGTCTGCATACGCTACTACTGTACATCCTTCCGACTCCAACCGTTTGAGAACGTCGTTGACGGCAAAATTCCATAATAGCGGCGATAATACTCCCCCTTGAGGGGTGGCTCTAGTCACTCTTCTAGTGAGGGTGTGATTTCCCAGCTTTGAGGTGATAGTTCTCCTTAATAGCATGTTGCGAATCAGCTTGCTAATATGTGAGTTGATATGTAGGCTGTTGAGGTCTGTCATGATGCAGAGGGGTTCGATGTTGTTGAAAGCTCCCTCTATGTCCATAAAGGCAACTAGAGAAAATTCTTTCTTGTCTAGCGATTCCCTATGGGATACAATAGTGCATGGAGTGCGGTTTCTGTCGATTTCCCCTTTGTGTAAGCATGCTGAGCATTCGAAAGGAGATCCGGGCCGATTGAATTTTTGATGATGTCGTCCATGATTCTCTCAAGGGTTTTCAAAAGGAATGAAGTAAGACTTATAGGTCTGAAGTCCTTCGCTTTGGTGTGTGATGGCTTTCCCGCCTTTGGGATGAAGACTACCTTTGCCGTTCTCCATCGTATTGGTAGGTAGGATAATTTCACACAGCCGTTAAAAATAGCCTCCAGCCATGGCAATAGTATCTCCAGTGACTGTTGAAGTTCGGCGGGTATGATGTCGTCCGGACCGGGTGATTTGTAGGGATCAAAGTCGTTGATGGCGTCCTTGATCATGTTCCTTTCAATTACCGGTATTCTATCGCATAAGTCGGTAGGTGCGACGGTTATGGAGTTGGACTCTCCCCTAGGGAAGTGGGTTTCCGATAGGATTTCCAAGGTTTCCTTTGAGGATTCAGTCCAGGTACCATCATTTTTCATTATGTATGCCGGGGCGCTGGTTGTCGAGGATAATACTTTCCTAAGTCTACTTACCTCTGCGGTTTTTTCGACATCGTTGGTGTATTTCCTCCATGAAGATCTTTTCGCCTTCTTTAGTAGTTTCTTGAAGAGTCTTAGGTTCTCCTTGTACTCCTCCCATTGGCCTGTTCTCTTGGCCTTGTTGAAGGATTTTCTGGTGGAAGCACGGGATCTAGAGATATCGTCGTTCCGCCATGGAGGCTTCTGCTTTTTCCCATCTTTACGTCTTGGGCAGGATTTCCTGGTGCATAAGGCCAAGGCTTTTGTAACTTTACCTACCATGCTGTCCAACTTTTGTGGGCTGTCAATGGTGAGATCAATTGTATTCGGTAGGAGTCTTGCAAGGTTTTCCCTGTAGACGTCCCATTTCATCCGTCTCTTGTTGAAGGTTACTATCGGCTTCGTTATTTGAGCAGATATTTCAAAGGAAATGTATTGGTGGTCGGAGAAGGAGTGAACATCCTCCACCCGCCAGTTTGATATCAAGTCGTTTTTGGATAGAAATTGTCAGGTCTATAACCTGCTCAGTGATCGAGTTAATAAAGGTGGGCGAATCTCCCTGGTTATGCACTACTAAGTTTCTACTTAGAATATAATCAAAGAGTAACTCACCTCGTTTGTTGATCGTTTTACCTTCCCACAGCGTGTGGTGTGCGTTTGCATCCATTCCGACAATGAGGGTGGTCTTATTGTGTTCCGCCGTTAGTACTGCTTTCTTCAGTTCCTCTGATGGGGGGTTTTGGTCTTCGTAAGGAAGATATGCCGAAGCTATCCATAGGGTTGATTGTTTCATTTCTAAACCTATAATTGTAAGATCTTAGTTACCGAAAGTATTTAGCAGGAATGCGTCAAGCTGTTTCCGTACTAGGATGCACGCTCGTATTTTAGCATTTACCTTACCTTGGTAGAGTCTATAATTTTTGTGGTTTAATCCACAGACTCTGTTTTGATTTATCCAGGGCTCCTGGGTGAGAAGTACGTCCTCCTGGAGCTCGGAGAGACGTACCTGAAGTGCTGCTGAAGCACTCTTAGAGTGGTGGAGGTTTATCTGTACCACCCGAAGAATGTATTGTTGGCGTCGTCATCATCGCTCATCAGTAGGTCATCCTCATCGGCCTCCTGGAAAACCCTCCTAAGCTGACCATGGTAGATGCCATGGATTCAGCATCTGAGCAGTGCTCTTCATCTGCCGGATTGTTGCTTGGCGCTGCGAGGTTGTCCTCAGCGGGAGCTGCGGTTATTGGTGTCGGAGCGACGGATGGTGCTGCGGGAGTTGCAGTTATTGGTCTGTGGTTACAGTCTGTGTGGCATGTTTTGTTTTATATATCCACATCATTGTTTCGGTGAAGCCGCAGAATATTAGGTTGTTCATTTCTTTTATTAGGTCACTGCTTTCATCGGTGATGAGGAGGGTGACGTGAACGAAGGTGTTCCGTGGTTCCGATACCTTCAAGATTTTCCAGTTTTCCACATCGAGGTTGGGGTTGGAAATTTGCAGAAGCTCAAGGATTGCTTTTCGGTTACTAGCCATTATATCTGGGATTTTTATGCGACCTCTAGGCCTGTTGGGGATATCGCACTGCTCTACCAGACAGAGTTTAGCCCCTGGCCATACTTCGCCAATGACCGTTAGAGCCTTTTCGAATAACTCTAACGAGCGTTGGTCGTGGAATGCCATGAGCTTTACTCTGTTCAGATGCCAGCCTGCGTCGGTACATCTTGCTGGAGTGCCAGGATTGTCCCTTATCACACTAGCGTACGCAACAAGCAGCTTAGCGTTAGCTTCCCTCCAGTTATCAAACGAGATGCTACCGCTGGGATGTGAGTTGTCTACGACGGCGCGTGTGAGACTGTTCCTGGCTATGTCGCTGTACCGGACTCTTCCTTGAATCTTTGGTCTTTTATGTGAACTAGCAATGCCTGGTTCGTCAGCGGATCGCTGACGTTTTATATTAGCAGTCCCTTGTGGGGTCTGAAATTGGTTCAGTTGGTTTTTGGCCTTTTGAACCAATTGGTTTTGCTCCGTGGATCTTTGAACCTCAGGGATTTTGCCAACAGTTGAAAGGATGTAGTTGGCCCTTCGACGGTCACGGTAGCGTCGATCATGAGGTCGTACCCGTTTAGCTGGCTTGCCAGCGCGAGGTGGGGAGGCATTGCCCGGCGTCAGCTTGCTGGTCCCCGAAGTAGATGCTGCCGTATCCCCATTAGGCGGGGCTTCTTCTGCCGCGTTCTTCTTGAAGAAGGAAGGTAAGGTACTAGTATAGTGCCTCTTGGTTTCTTGTGACAATTTAGTCGAGCCGAGAGGTCTGCCACTTTTCGAGGGAGTTGGGGTGGAGGGTCCGTTACCAGACTTCTCCGAAGTTGGTGTTTGTTGTTGTTTTGTTTGTTTGGTTTGTGTATTTGAGTTCATGTTTATGTTTTGGTCCTTAGGTCGCCGTAGAAGCCGTCGGGACCTAATGAGATGAAGAGGGAGAAAACGGTCACTCACGCCAGAGCCCTTTAGCGCAAGAAGGCATTGGATTGAAACAGGTGTGCGCCCTCACCTGAGTTTGACATAGTAACGACTAATATGTAACCCCTTTAGCCATACATCCCTCGGCCTATGCAGCCCACCTTGGATTGGGGGGTTTTGTTTAAAGAGAGTCTCTTTCTCTCCCGCAGAAACGCACTTTTCACCGTCCCAAAATTGAGGCCAATGCCAGAGACATGACCGTAACATTAACCCCTCATTTAGGCCGGTATCCAGTTCCTACACTGGGAATTCCTAGGGTAGGAGGCGTTCTGCGTGCTTCTCAGGTTTTATTCCCCGATCGGCAACTGGAACTAGGTTGGTTCGCGAGCGGGCTTTTACCGAAGCTATGACTCGCTTCACCACGGAAGATAGCCGTGGCTTTCACTATCCACCACCTGTGACGCGCCCGATGGACCAATTTTAATTTTGTTTGTAATTTTAATTAACATAATTTTATTTATGATACAGGAGACATTTTTTACATTAGCCATGTTTTTTTTTACATAAACAAGTTTTAAATTAATTTCTGTCAAATTTTTATTTAAAATTTTTAGAATAAAAACATTTAAAATAGATTAAACTTTATGTGTTCACCTATTGTCAAATATAGCTTAAGTTTTTAAAAATGTAACTTAGAGAAGATCTGTATTTCACACCATTGCTTCCCAAATATAATTTTGTAAAAAAAAACTTTTGGCATAAAGATGGTTATTTATTTAACAATTACTTATTTAAGCATTGAAATGATATGGTAGAAAAGTTAAAGAAGTGATTTTGAATACGATAAAATATTTTCGGATTTTTTTATGTAAATAAAAATAAATAATTTAAATAAAACTAATATACTTTAAAATCATAAACTAATATATTAATTTAAATATTTAGTAAGTGACTCGATATTACGATTCATAAAAACGTTGCTTAAAAATTCGTAAACGAATTTTTTGCTTTAACGATTGTTCACGAGAGATTCGATAATTTTAGAAACGCATTTTACGAATTGTCAACAAATCGTTAGTAAATCACCCCTCGCCATTGTTACATTAGAAATGTTTGTGTTTTCTTTCCAAGAGATGTGTATATTTAATCTCCCTCAAATATATTGAGCAACTACATATTTTTAATAAATGCTAACTTTAAAAAGCTTTCTTTTCCGGAGAGCTAAAAAAATATATATTTCGCTTATTATGTATTGCAAAAATAAAAAAGCTTATCTTACAAAAGATGGTTTGCGTATTCTTTCTAATATTTACATGTGCAAAAAAATCATATTTTGCACCTGTTTAAAACGACGATATTTCAAAAACTAGGCTTTAGGTAGTAAAGCCAGAATCATAATCACAGCTATTGTAAAATAAACAGAGCACGTATTGCCTCGCTCTATTCTGTTTGATAGCCAGGAGCCTTAATACTTCAAACAAGCTCTCACGTATATGCTTCGATTGCCAAATTGATCAACTCCACTTTTTGATTTTTTAAAATTTAAATCACTGATAGAAATCACATTTTTTCTTCCAAAAAATAAAATCTATAATAATAAAAATTACCAGTTACGAACATTCCTTACGTTGTTAAATATTTTACTTCACTCATTTGAATTTATAATTTAACAGGGTCTTAAGAGAGACATATTAGCCTTTTTTGATATGGAGTTAATCGATTTGGCAATTAAATCATCCATGTATGGGTAATCTATTAGGTGAAGGGGTTTTCAAGTTTTGAAAAGATTCCAATGCTAGAAAGTTGTTAAAAGTCTATATAAAATAATAATTGACATTATTGGGGAAATAATTGAATTCCGAAAATACATAAATTTGTTTGAAAAGTACCAAAAGGGGTAGTGCGATATTCCCCATATTTGATACCTGGCTACTATTTGCGAAAAATTTTGTCTGTGCGAGTTTTTTATACGTAAATATTTACAAACGTTATCGTATCCATCGTGTCTATTTCATAAAAAAATTTAGTTTCGTACGAAAATTGCTAATTCGATGCTTATTATTTCGTAGGAAAATGTGCGAACAACTTAGTACTGCTTCGGCAACAAATTTTCACATTTATTCTAAGGCACAATATGGGAGCATTTCGTACGAAAGATTTAACTCAGCACCAACCTTAAAATGCAAAAATTAAATTGTTGCTACTGCGGACATATCTACAACGTTCTCTTCCATTTCTTGTTTAAACTTTTACGTAAATAGTTGTTGTTTTTTGGCGTATCTTTAGCAAAAAAAAAAATTACAGAATTTTATCATTTGGTTCTAATGATTTAATGAGCTTTTCAATATGAAATGTTATTCGCGTTATTCTCAAACAATGGCTCCCATATAAAATTAACAGTTATAAGTACACATGCCATCTCATCCTATACATTTGCTTCCACATGCTTCGCAACCATATTACTAATACCGAAATTATGGCTATTTTTCCCGCAATATAAATTTTTTACTTGCTAAACAATTATATTTAACATTGCCTGCTGTGAGATTGTGTTGAAAAAGAACACCAAATTTGATTTTCATTTCATTTCGTACATTAAACCGAACTGATCATTCCACACCATTGCCGTTTGCAGTGAAAATTCTATACCAGTGCCAATGTTTAAGCTTGTTAGCGAAGTTTATGTGCATACGGATATGTCTCTTAAAGACGCTTTTATGTATTATGATGTTTTCAAACACAAAATTAATGGAAAAATCACATGTTTACGTTCCTATCAAAATTGATAAGCCCAAGCTTGTCTTTTTTTATGATAAATTATGAAATGATGATGGCGCCGCTCCCAAGTTACATAAATTCGAAATGTTGGATACGTTTTTGTCTCTTGTGCTCCTTCAACGTACGTGCATACATATATATCGAAGTCTCTGTTTTAAAATCGCCAAAATGTGAGCAAAAACATATAAATTCTGATGTAAGCCTATCACATTGAAGGGATTAAATTTGTTTGATGTCATCATGATTTGTGTTAGAAACGATTTGAAGGATCTGAACGTGTCAGCAAGAAATTATATCATCAAAGGGCAAATACTAATGGAATACAGCACACAATCACGTTTGGCCACAGAGTATTTACATAGTCACATCAGAGGGGTTGTTTGACAGGAATCGATGCAGAAACTGGAACATGAGATAATTGAATATATCTGATTAGTCAATAAGCGGACATGGGACAGGAGCAGGATTGTCTTATGACATGAAGTCAACAGTTTGGTATTTTAACTATTTAAATCAAAATATGTACATTGTTTTTAAATGTATCCATGAACTAACCAGTACAGAAATTTCAGTCAGGTAAACTGACTGGTAAATACCATCACCCAATATAACATATTGTTAATGTCTTGAGTTATTCAAATTAATAGGTTTTTAATTAAAATAAAATTATTTATGTATAATTTTTTCCCTGCTTGTGGTGCAATATCGTCCAAAACTTGGCTTATTTGTGTAGGAGGTATAGGTGCCGGATCGGAACTTATGTGAGAAATATTAATTATTCAAAAAGGTAATTTTGATTGGGGGTACGAAAAGGGGTGAATCGATACATTCCTTATTCATTCCTGACTCAAATTTTTATACAAACAACTTACGAAAAATTTGACTGCATTCAGTGTGCTTACAAACAAAGATATGTATGTAAGACTATGGGGTTGAGTTCGGTCCTTTGTATGGGAGGTACCAGGAGGGGTGTGTCAAATAGTTAGGTTTTCTGAGGTTTCGCCTCCTATCACAATATAAATTAACCGACTAATTTTCATTACCCCTCATGTGTCCGTTTGAAAGTTATGGGGGGAAATATTAATTTTCCAATAGGTCATTTTGTATGGGAGGTACCAGAAGGGGTGATCCGATGTAGTCTATATTCATTCCTGATTCATATTTAAATAACCGTACAACTTACGCATAATGTGACTGAATTCAGTGTACTTACAAAAAAGATATGTATGTAAGACTATGGGGTGAGTTCGGTCCTTTGTATGGGAGGTACCAGGAGGGGTGTGTCAAATAGTTAGGTTTTCTGGGGTTTTGTCTACTTTTGCAAGATAAATAAACTGACCAAATTTAAATATCCTACGATCGTCCGTTTGGAAGTTATGAAAGAAATATAAATTATGCAAAAATAGGTAATATTGTATGGGAGGTACAAGAAGGGGCAATACTCACCATACAATAGTTGGGAACTCACCAAGATACAGTTGGAATCTCATCTGGCAAATGATTTGGATCTCAACATGAAATGGGTGGGAAGCCATCGATATACATATGAATGAATTTTAGTGCTCTTATCTCCTATATAAAGCGTCTAATTGTAAGCAATTTTTTGATAAAAATCGATAGGTTAATTCTAAACCAGTGTAGTATTTAAGTTGTACAGGAAACGCGATCAAAGTTTGTGAGTAATATAGTTTCCACTTATATGTTAAGTTATAATTTCCTAATAATTTTTCTTTGGATGACCTGACCGTTCTTACAACGGCAGACAAATCTGTGAGATATAATGTCTGCTCAGACTTATCCCTCAGTTTAGGGCGATGTATTCGGTCTGTGCAGACTTGTCTGTAAATGTCAAAACGACTTTGGTTTTCCAAAATCTTGGTAGCCATGCCTGATAATGTAGGGACAGATTCTATTATTTTTTTTTTGATATAAGAGAATATTTTAAAACGAAAACAGGAAAAAATTTGGAATTCCTGAATTCCTTAAAAATATACAAAAAGGAATCAAATAAAGAAAACTTTTAAGAAATTAACATTCAGAATGAGTTGTGATAAATTTTTGTAAAATTAAAAGATTAATATTAGGCTTGATCCAATATACAGTTTATGTGAACTGGTGGTGGAAAATGAAAGTTCGACAGATATGTCTGTAATGTAAGGGGAATAACAGATGTTTACATGGATTTTTTTTGTCTCCCAGACATGTCTGCCAGTTTAAAGGTCGCTTGAGATTTAAATAAAACATAAATTGAAGCAAACTGAATTTAAAAACCCTAATTAATTGAAAACATGCTTAGTTGAGATAGCAATCTTAAGAATAAAGGCTGAAATACATAGAAAGCGTTTCTTTTCTTCCTTGTATCCTGCAAGTCAATTTTGTATACCCTTCACCATGCGCATGAACGGAGTGAAGGGTATATTCATTTTGTTCTTCCATTTGTAACGCCCATAAGGAGGCGTGGTAGGTATGACAATATATATGTATAAATAATCAGCATCGAAATCTGAGTCGATTTAAAGGTGACCGTCTGTCCGTCTATCCCCGCGATTACAGCCGCAGTTTGAGAGATATCGAGCTGAAATTTGGAATGCAAGCTTTTATCCTCAAAGCGGAGGTTAAGTTCTAAGATGAGACCGATCGGTAAAAAACTACTCCCACCTCCCATACAAAATCCCTCTTTTTGGGGGTGTCCATATGTCAGTCCCCGCGATTACAGCAGCAATTTAGGAGCAATCAAGCTGAAATATTGTACGCAAGTTTTGCTGCCCTAAATGGAGGTTGAGTTCTAAGATGAGCACGATCGGTCAAAAACTACTCTCACCTACCATACAAACTCCTCTTTTTTGGGGTCTGTCCCTGCGATAACAGCTGTAGTTTAAGGGCAATCATGCTGAAATTTTGTATGTGAGGTTCCCTACACTAAGCGGAGGTTGAGTGGTAAGATGAGACTGCTCGGTAAAAACTACTCCCACCTCCCATACAAAATCCCTCCTTTTGGGGGTGTATATGTCTGTTAATTTTATTCATTTACTAAATTGGTTTTTTCAGGAATTCGCTATATTTTTGGAAAGGAATCACTTAATCATTTTTGGGAACTTCAGAGTGAACAAAAAATTAACCAATTGTAAATGTATGTGAAAAAAATAAATATAATAAAATAAATGAAAATCCTATTTAAAAAAATTTGGTATTTAATTTTTGGTAAAGCAAAAATCCCGATTGGGACAATGGCGTTTACCGTTTGCAACAAACGAGTTTGTATGTTTGCAGCAAGCGAGGATTTATTTTGTGGTAAAAGTGGGTTATTTTACGGCAAATACAATTGTTTTTGCGACAAACGAAATAAACGTTTGTTTTTACCAGTTTTTCATTTGTGGCAAACGTGGATTTATTTGAGGCAAACACAATTGTTTTTGCTACAAACGAGTTTTCCATTTGCGACTAACGAAATAAAAGTTTGTGTCTACGTTCTTTTCATTTGTGACAAAAGAAGTTTTATTCTGCCTCAAAAGAGTTTTTGTTTACGACTAACGAAATAATAGTTTGCCGTAGTCGTTCTTCGTTTGTTACAAACGTATATTGAGTTTGCGACAAACGTTTATTTTATTCCCACAATAGACACAACTACTTGTGGCAAACAAGTTTTGTTTTGCGGCAAATGAAAACTTCAAACGAAGTTCATTTGTCTAATTTTTCGTTTGGGAGCAACGAATTTTTTCCTTCAGTGTATTGTTTATGAGCTTTCGGTTAGAAATTTGGTATGTAAGCTTGTGTCCAGAAGCAGAGGTTAAGTTCTAAGATAGCCATGATCGGATTTAAACTACTCCCACATCCCACACAACGTCCCATTTTTGGGGAGTTACAAAATTCATAAAATCGAATAAAATCTATACAAAATTACTGACAAAATGGATGTGTGAAGCTAAAAGTAACGTCCACTTCTCACCAACTCCCCTGTTTTGTGGTACAAAGTTTAATAAAATATAGTTGTAGTGCAAATAACCAGTTTTACTACCATTTTTACAAATGGTGAAGGGTATCTGAGCTTCGGCATAGCCGAAGATAACCGCCTTACTAGTTTTGTATTACATTCGTTATTACGAGTGCGCTCACACTCATTGACATTTGAAAACAGCTGATTGTGAAGTTTATTTTTACCAAACACACAAATGAACAAAAAACAACTGTAAACAAATTACAGGAATTTTATTATGTTTGCGGAAAACATTGCATATAAGACAAAACTGATGTCCAATATCGTATTTACCGAAAAACATATGATGGGATAAGCGTATAAAAATTGCTGCTTTTGTTGTTTAGAAATTTCAAAGGAGAGGCTGTTGCTTGCAAAGAAAGCATGACGGAAATCTTAAATTATAAGATATTCAAAACGACTCGCAGAGGGCCAAAATCCCAAAAAATGGAGATTAATTGAAAAATTGATTTTTTGAAAAATACTTAGTATCCGATTAAAGTATATAAAATTCTACATAGTTTTTCGCAAACCAAAAGTAATACTTTTACAATGGAATCTTTAAATTCAGGTATTTTAGCTGTTGCGGCCTTTCACATTCAAAGAAATATTTAAAATTATAAAAATATCAATAGAATTAAAATTTTCATTAAAAAACAAAACATTAAACATTAAAAATCATTTATATAGAGTTACTTATTTTGTATCCAATTCTAAATAGTCCTATATGTATTTTCCACACTGTTAATGATCATTGAAGTATAATCAACTAGTTAAAAGAAATGACAAAATCACTCAATGCTTAGCGAAAACTGGTTTTGTTGAATTACTGCATTGAAGCATTGTTGTTGTTCTTTTATATATTTCCAATGACATTGTTTAACCTACAAAGCACAATTGAAAAACATTGCATTGAGTCTAGCTTAGCATAAGAAAAGAAATGAAGTAAAAATTTAGTGTTACATCGATCAGCACACCATTAACAAGCAAGACTTTATCTTATTTTTTAAAGTTCTTTGGGTGTTTTACTGCGGTGTAGTTACTCCGCTGAGAAAAAAGCTTCCCGGCGAAAACATTGGCGCCCGAGCAGGGACTTGAAGAAAGTCTCAAATAAAATTAAATAATTTGTCGCTGTGGGCCGGAGTTGTCAAAGCGAGCTCTTGACGTTGTTGCTGCTGACGATAAGCTATGAGGTGTTTTATGATGCTGGGCTTTGGTGTTCATCAGCTATGATCAAGGATTCTGCAACTACGTTGTAAGAGTGGTGCTGTACATATTGGCTGTCCTATCACTAGTTTGATCTAATTTCCATCTGGCTGTGCGATTTATATTCACAAGTGAGTTTACCCCGCCGTTTAAGCTGTTGCAAGGGGTTGTAATTAAGGTGAAGTGTTAAGGTCACAGGTATTTTGTCAAATTGTAAGTGGCAAGATACACAGTCCAAATTAATACGTAAATATGGGAAAAGGCGTTAAGCGAGATCAAGATCTTTCTAAATCGCGAGATAGTTTGATAAATTCTTTGACGCGTAACAAAACATATGTATTCAAGAATTATGCTTCCTTCACTGTGTCCGAATTAAAAACTCGTCTGAGTTTGACAGAGTCGGTCTTTTCTCAACTTTGTGCAATTCAAACATCAATTGAACAAAAGTCAGCGGACGAAAACGAATTTGATAAACGCCAGCAATTTGAAGATATTTATTGTGAAATAAAATCAAAAATCTTATCTGTAATTCAGAAGAACCAAAGACGTTCAAGTACACATGAGCCCGCTGCATTAAACCAAACTTTAAATGGATCCGGTGTTTTTACCAGACCGTCATCAAATTTACCAAAATTAAAATTACCTGCATTTTCGGGAAAATATACAGAATGGACCAATTGGTTCAATACGTTAAAATCAATAATAGATTCAGATAGCGAGTTGGATGATTTGTCTAAGTTTGTGCATCTCAGATCTTGTTTGGGACCTGTACCATTAGGAACAATTGAATTTCTAGAGCTTACTGGTGCTAACTATAAAAAGGCAATGAGTTTGTTAAGGAAACGATTTGAAAATAAATCAGTAATATTTCAATCACATGTAAAATAATTATTTGATTTAGAACGGGTTTCTCACCCTTCTTCTGAGTCACTGCGACGCTTAATAGATGTAATTAATTCCCACTTGCATTCTCTCGAAGGCTTAGGTTCAGTTGAAGAGTTAAAGAATGTACTGGTATTTTACTTAGCTCGATTAAAGCTAGACGATGAGACATTAGCGAAATGGCATGAGCATGCTAAAGTAGATAACTTACCATCATGGAGCTGTTTAGAAACATTTCTTACAAATAGATGTTTATCTTTGGAAAGTTGTGAAGTAAATATGGAGAAAGTTGATGATACTGGTAATATGCGGAACCACAATAAGCGTGTCGGACGTAAATATAAAGCTAAAGTCTTATCCGTTGCAGTAAACCCTATTGAAAACATGTGTCCTTGTTGTAGCAAAGCACATAAATTTATTCAATGTCCCTCATTTTTGAACCTTTCACCACATCAAAAATATTTTGAGGCAAAGAAATATTCAATTTGCATTTTGTGTTTAAACAACAATCATTCACTTAGAGATTGTAAGGCCGGAAAGTGTGAGAAATGCGGTAAACCTCATCACTCCATGCTTCATAGGGAAAATACGAAAAATGTAAACTCTAGAACAGTTGATACACAAAAGGAAGATGAAAGAGGTGTTAATGAAAATGCGGCTTTATATAGCTCAATAATTTCTGTTTCTACAATGAATTTTTTGGCTACTGCGTTGATATTTGTAAAAGATGTTTCTGGAAGGTTTCATGAAATAAGATGCATTTTAGATTCTGGTAGTCAATTAAACTTTATAACTGCTAGTCTTGCTGACAGATTAAGGCTCCCGTGCAAAAGGTCGTTTGTAAAAATAAGCGGTATAGGAAATTCCAATGCTGACATTGATGGAAGGGTAAACACATTAATAAAGTCAAGGTTATCTGATTTTTGCTGCAGCTTGGAGTTATATATCCTGCCAGAAATCACCAATTATTCTGGAAATGGTTCAATTAATATTGAAAGTTGGAATTTACCAAAAAATCTTAAATTAGCCGATCCATATTTTAACCAATGCAGCAGAGTAGACATGCTGCTTGGTGTTGGTCTCTTTTTTAAATTATTAGCGGTGGGTCAAATAAGGCTGGCTGATAATCTTCCTGTTCTACAAAAAACCCTATTAGGTTGGGTAGTAGTTGGAGAATGTAGTAATCAGGCTTTGAATTCGCTAGTTGTATCTGAAAATTCAGATAGTGATGAAGATAACACGCTCAAAAAATTAGTCGAATTGTTTTGGAAATGCGAAAATAGTTACGAAGAGAGTGTCACTTCCTTATCTCCATCTGAGCAGATGTGCGAAAATTTCTTCGTTTCTACAGTTGAACGCTCGGCGAGCGGACGGTTTATTGTGCGACTACCTTTAGAGTATGCACTATTGGGTCATTTGGAAGTTTTAGCTGAAGACTTTGATTTAAAGTTGGTAAAATATTTTATACCACATCATCCCGTTATTCGTTTAGAGAGCACAACCACGAAATTGCGAGTCGTGTTCGACGCATCATCTAAAACTGATAATGGACTGTCTTTAAATGACCAGATGTTTGTTGGTGCTCGTCTCCAAGCTGATCTTTTTGATATCTTAGTTCGTTTTCGATCGTACAAATATGCCTTAACGGCGGATATTGCTAAGATGTTCAGACAAATTAAAGTTCATGAAGACGATTGCATGTATCAATGTATATTGTGGCGTCCTCAAAAGACTGAGGCCATCAAAGTTTTGAAATTAAAAACGGTTACCTATGGTACAAGCTCTGCACGATTTTTATCCGTTCGCTGCTTAAAATATTTGGCAGAGATGTATAGTGAAACACATACCTTGGGAAGCAACGCGATTTTAAATAACTTTTATATGGATGATATGTTAGCTGGAGCTAATTCTATGGAAGAGCTTATTCGTCTAAGAGAGGAAGTATTAAAAATTCTTAGCTGCGGCAAATTTGAACTCCATAAATGGAGATCAAACAGTACAGACCTTAACTCTACTCATGAAACTCTTGCTATAAAAACTGAAGATTGTGCTAAAACCTTAGGTATTATGTGGGATTCTAAGAAGGATGTGTTCTATTTTTATACCATCACCCGTAGGGATGAAGGTATATATCATTTGATACGACCCAAAAGTGTAACACATAGAAGGAGTCACTTTAGACCCTAGGTTTCTTTGAACCAAATTCGATTCATGACTTTTTAAGTCGTTTGAGCCATGTCCGTCTGTCTGTCTGTCTGTCGGGTGACTGTCCGGCTGGTTCGCACGATAACTTTCGAAAGACGCAACCAAATGTTTTGAAATTTTGCACGAGTTATTATTTTCTCAAAACTACTTACGGTATTGCAAATGGGCTACATGGCCCCGCCCCTTCTGGTACCTCCCATACAAATACATCATTCCGCCCACTTTAGAAATCGAGTAATAATATCAATACACCCTAAGGTATCGCCCCTAAATTCTGTATTTAGTAAAGCTATAACAGGATAAAGTTTTGGAAAAAATTTTGAAAGCCTAGCCACGCCCCTTCTGGTACCTCCCATACAAATCTACCTTTCCGCCCACTATAGAGATGGAGAAATAATATCAATAAATTAAACGTGATCGTACCCAAATTCTATTTTTAGTAAAGCTATAACAGGATAAAGTTTTGGAGAAAAAATTTGGAAGTCTATTCACGCCTCATCTGGTACCTCCCATACACATCTGGTACCGCCCACTTTAGAAATCGATTAATATTATTAAAAGACCTAACGCGATCGTGCGCAAATTCTGCAATTGGTAAAGTTTAAGCAAGATAAAGTTTTGGAGAAAAAATCTGGAAGTCTAGACACGCCCCTTATGGTACCTCCCAAACAAATGTACCACTTCGCCCACTTTAGAAATATGGTAATAATATCAATACACTCGACACGATCGTGCCCAAATTCTGTATTTTGTTATGTTATAACAGGACAAAGTTTTGGAGAAAAAAATTGGAAGTCTAGCGACGCCCCTTATGGTACCTCCCATACAAATGTACCTTTTCGCCCACTTTAGGGATGTACTAATAATATCAGTACACCCAAGGCAATCGTGCCCAAATTTTGTAATTAGTAAAGCTATAACAGGATAAAGTAATGGAGAATAAATCTGGAAGCCTAACCACACCCCTTCTCGTACCTTACATACAAATGTACCACTCCGCCCACTTTAGAAATCGAGTAATAATATCAATATAATAGAAAATTATTTGTTTTACTGAGGGTAAGGATAAGTGTAAGTTGGGATGCCCGACTGAAACTTTCTAACTGGTTTTAATTACAAATCGAATAATTTCAATAACTCAAGACTTAAACAATATCTTATATTGGGTGATGGTATTTATCAGTCAGTTCAACTGACTGAAATTTCTGTACTGGTTCTTATACTGATATACCGAATTCAAAATGCTCAAAACGAGTTGTGCTTTCAGATATTGCAAAACTTTATGACCCTTTGGGTCTAATAACTCCCGTTATAGTCTTGGGTAAAATTTTCCTACAACATTTATGGCTTTTGAAATTGGATTGGGATGAATCATTGCCACATTTCCAAGGTCATTTTGGTCTGTAGACCAAATAATGTCTATAGAATTGCATGGTTTCTCTGATGCGTCAGTTAGAGCATACGCCGCAGTTGTGTACATACGAACAAGGGATATGAAGGGAAAGTTTAGTATGCAGTTAATGGCTGCCAAATCTCGCGTGGCTCCCTTAAAAACAATTTCACTGCCTCGCTTAGAGCTTGAGGGCGCACTGTTGTTGGCCAAACTTATGGAACGTTTGAAAAGATCAATTTCGTTAAAATTTTCTGCTACCTTTTACTGGACCGATTCTACTCTCGTTCTTCAGTGGTTGTCGTCACATCCCTCTAGATGGTCCACATTTATAGCTAATAGAGTCAGTAAAATTCATAGTTTGTCATTAGTTACAGATTGGTATAAAATCGAGGGTAAGCAAAATCCAGCTGACATTGTGTCCCGGGGAATGTATCCCTCCGATTTGAAAGTCTCTACATTGTGGTTTAATGGACCTTCATTTTTATTTGAATCAAGGGATAAGTGGCCTAAAGTGTATTATGATACCAAACAGAATGCGGAGGAAATGGAGGAACGGAGGGCTGAATTTAGTTTAACTACGACAATGAACTGTACTGAAACTACGGATTTAGTATCTAGTTGCAAGTTCTTTACTAATTTCCCAAAAATGCAAAGAGTATTTGGTCTTATTTATCGATGGCGTAGGAGCATAAAATGTAAAGAAAAGCGTAAGATGAACTCATATTTAACTGTACCAGAATTGCAGGGTGGTTTGAGTTACATTGTCTTTAATATACAAAACGTATTATTTTTTCACGAAAAACAAAACCTAATACTAAATAAAAATGCAAAATCCGTCTCTATTCAAAAATTAAATCCGTTTTTGGATAATGCTGATATACCTTTGCTAAGAGTGGGTGGACGTTTAACAAAATCAGCGCTTCCATTTGAAGTGAAACATCCCATTCTTTTGCCAGGAAATCATGAAGCTGTGACTGCATTGGTAGACTACATTCATAAACTTAATTTACACGCAGGAGCTGTAGCTTTATCAGCCTTTGTTCGCCAACGGTTTTGGGTTATTAATATGAGAAAGATAGCACGCAAAGTTGTTCGAAAATGTATACGTTGCTTCAAATATAAACCAAAACCTCTAGTTCAATTGATGGGTGACTTGCCTTCATATAGGGTTAGAGGAAATGCTCGTCCTTTCGAGCACTCAGGGGTGGATTTTGCCGGTCCCATAACGGTTCATTATAAAATTAGAGGTAAAAGTCCATATAAGGTGTATCTTGCCATTTTTGTTTGCTTCCTAACTAAAGCTTGCCACATAGAAGTGGTGTCTGACCTGAGCACCGAAGCTTTTATTGCAGCACTGAAGCGCTTCTTTGCACGGAGGGGTTTTTGCTCCAACTTGTATTGCGATAATGCCACAAACTTTGTTGGAGCGGATCGGAAGTTGAACAAGTCCACAATCACTATGTTCACACAAACAGGCAAAGATGCCATTAACCATGAATGTGCGAATCTAGGCATCCAGTTTCATTTTATTCCACCTCGATCACCACATTTTGGAGGCTTGTGGGAAAGTGCTGTGAAAATTGCCAAGTATCTTCTGGTGCGGCACATCAACTCAGCTTCATTAACTTACGAAGAACTAAACACTGCAGTTACACAAATTGAAGCAGTTATGAATTCAAGGCCACTTTGCCCACTGTCATCCGACGCAAATGATCTTGAGGCATTAACTCCGGGGCATTTTTTAATTGGAAGGCCACTGAACTCATTCCCGGAGCCAATAGATGAGGAGGAATTAAACATCTCGCACTTCAACCGATGGAAACGAATTCAGGCAGTACAAGTAATGTTTTGGAGAAGGTGGTCCAGAGAATACCTAACGCTAATGCAGGAAAGAATGAAATGGCAGAAGGAAGTTAAAAATCTAGATAATGGAACTTTAGTCCTTATATCCGAGGACAATATTCCGCCATCAACCTGGCTGTTGGGACGCGTAATCGAGACCCATTACGGTGACGATGGATTAATTAGAGTCGCCACCATCCAGACAAAATCAGGGAAATTGAAAAGAAGTATCCACCGTTTGTGTCCACTGCCCATGGACTAGGCCGCTGTCATATGAAATGGTTGGAAGAAGCTTCCAAGGCGGGACTATGTTGCGGCCTTTCACATTCAAAAAAATATTTAAAATTATAAAAATATCAATAGAATTAAAATTTTCATTAAAAAACAAAACATTAAACATTAAAAATCATTTATATAGAGTTACTTATATTGTATCCAATTCTAAATAGTCCTGTATGTATTTTCCACACTGTTAATGATCATTGAAGTATAATCAACTAGTTAAAAGAAATGACAAAATCACTCAATGCTTAGCGAAAACTGGTTTTGTTGAATTACTGCATTGAAGCATTGTTGTTGTTCTTTTATATATTTCCAATGACATTGTTTAACCTACAAAGCACAATTGAAAAACATTGCATTGAGTCTAGCTTAGCATAAGAAATGAAGTAAAAATTTAGTGTTACATCAATCAGCACACCATTAACAAGCAAGACTTTATCTTATTTTTTAAAGTTCTTTGGGTGTTTTACTGCGGTGTAGTTACTCCGCTGAGAAAAAAGCTTCCCGGCGAAAATATTAGCGTTGTTCTAAAAATAATTGTATTAACAAAAGTTGTGTAGAAATATTTTTAATTTTTTTTTAAATATGTCTAAATTTTTGCTATTTTCAAAATATTCGTGGATATTTAAATATGAATGGTGTCAGTTGGCGTTCAAATATTAATTTTTTAAGAAACTACAGTTTCTAAGCTTTCATATTCAGTAATAACATGTTGCGCGTTTTTGCGCGAAATTTTTTTATTAATTTAATTGTGAAAATAGTCACTCAAGCAAAGAACACCAGTTCGTGTCTTTTGTTTGCATTTTCTTCGTTTTCGTTGTTATAATTTGTGTTTTTGTATATCATTGGCAACTGTGTGTTACAATACATAAATAAGTTTTTAATACATGGCCCATAAATCATTTCGCAAGCGCTATTAAAGATCGGTGAACTGTCTGAGGAAGCCCAGGAAGCCAGAAACAAAGATTTTAAAAACTATAGATGTTGGTAATAAGATAATTGTAACGGACATTGCATTATATTGGCAACTCGATCTAAATTTCGAATACAAATCTGCAACCCAATCGCATCTTTCTTTTGTCCTAGTTCCTTTATAGCTTTACATATTGTTATGTTTTATCATACAGTTTAGTCCAATAAACTATTTCACTGAAAACGGTCGTGTGTTTTATTACAACGGAAGGTTTAGTTTCAACAAAGGTTATGGGCCCAGAGCCACGCGTTAGTTTTGGACTGTGAATATTTTTTATTGAGAATAACGGTAATTTGGAGAAAAGAATAAAAAATGAATTCGATAGCTAACGTGGAAAAATTGGACAGTGAGAACTATACAACATGGTCCATACAAATGAAGAGTTTGTTTATTACATTGGACATGTGGAGTGTGGTCCGGGAAGACTGTCCAACGGAAGGCTTGGAAGGCTATAGATCAAAAGGCTCTGGCAATGATTAATTTAAGTGTGAAGCCGAGTGAGTTAATAAACATCAAAGATTGCACAACGTCTAAGGGTGCATGGGACACTTTGTGTGGATTGTACAAGGCCAACACGGCGGGTAGAAAAGTAAATCTCTTTAAGAGATTGGTACGTTTCAAAATTAGCTCTGGTCAACGGCTATCATCACAAATCGGAGAATTCCGAGGCATAATCGAGGATCTGAAAAGCATTGCTGTGGAGTTAAACGAAGATTTTGTTGCTGTATTGTTGCTATGTGCTCTTCCAGAAGAAATGGAGAATTTTGTTATCGCTGTCGAGAGCAGAGACGCTTTGCCCGGTATAGAGCAGCTCATTTCGAAAGTTCTTGAGGAGGAACGTCGGCAAGGCGACAAGAACGGAGGTGAAGACAAGGTGTTTGCGGCAAATGAGAGAAACAAACACGACAGACGCAGTCAAAACAAAAAGTTCGGAGGAAAAAATATCAACGCAAAGGCAGACAGAGATTTTAAGCGCAGCAACGTCAAGTGCTACAAATGTGGACAGCACGGTCATATAAGGGCTCAGTGTAAGAAGGGTAATGAAGAGTCTGTTGCGTCGGCGTTTAATGCAGCTGACAAGAAAGTAAGCAACAGCGTATGGATTTTGGACAGCGGTGCTTCGTCGCATATGAGTAGTCGCAGAGAGTATTTTACAGAATTTAAGCAAGGGAGACAAACAATTTTGTTGGCGGATGGTGACGAGGTGTATGCAGAGGGAAAAGGAACGGTCGTTCTGAAAACGAAGTTTATGAAGATAACACTGATAAATGTTCTGTATGTCCCCTCTCTACACTCAAACTTCTTGTCTATCAGCAAATTCATCGAGGCTGGTCATACGGTACATTTTGCAAATTCTGGTGCGACTATTATGAGCAAAACGAATAGGAAGATGATGCATGCGTCAAAGAAGAATGGAATATTTTTTGTGGAGTACGACAGTGTAGACACGGAGGAGTGTTTGAACAACATCGGGGAGAGAGGTGATTTTGAGAGATGGCATTCTCGCTTCGGTCATCTAAACAGCAGAGATTTGAATTCTCTTAGCAGCAAGGGGATGGTCATGGGGCTGGATTTGAAAATGCCCAACGATTTTAAATGTATCACTTGTGCTGTTGGTAAAATTTCGACGAAATCTTTCCCCTCGTACTCTCAAGTAAATACAAAGTCTGTGCTGGAGTTGGTACACACCGATTTATGTGGACCTTTTAGAGTTCGTTCTCAAGGTGGTGCATTGTATTTAATGACAATCACGGATGACTATTCCAGATTTTTGTTTACATATTTTCTCAAAAATAAATCCGATGCCTTTGAGGTTTTCAAAAATGTTACTGCGATGGCGGAGACGCAGACGGGCCGCAAATTGATGAAGGTGAGAAGCGATAACGGAAAGGAATATTTGAATTGTCGTTTCAAAGAATTTTTTGGCAAACACGGAGTGTTACATCAGACGACCATCAGCCACACGCCACAGCAGAACGGCGTGGCAGAGCGAGCGAACAGAACATTGGTTGAGATGGCTCGCTGTATGCTTCATGAGTCAGGTCTGCCACCGAGTTTGTGGGCAGAGGCAATCAATACAGCTTCGTACATTAGAAACAGAAGCCCAACGAAAGTTTTAGGGGAGATGACTCCGTATGAAAGATGGTACAGCAGAAAACCATCGGTCGCTCACTTTAAGACGTTTGGCTACGACGCTGTGGTTTTGCAAAAACATCGAACTGGTGGAAAATTAGAACCGAAGGGGGTGAAAATGAAGTTCGTCGGTTACGAAAATTTGTCGAAGGGCTACCGATTGTTCAACATCGAGAGAAGAGAGATCGTCAAAGCAAGAGACGTAATATTTTTTGAGAGCTCTTTCGAGAATGCGGAGGGAGAAAATAAGACCGCCGATGAGTTGTTTGTAAATATTTTCTATCCCGCAAAAGAAATTGGTGGTGGTGATGCTAGTAATGACGTAGCAACAAATGAAGTACAGCAAGACGACAACTTCGAGACGGCAAGCGAGGAAGACACACCAAGCGAGGGTGAAACCGAAACGCAACTATGTGATGCTGGCGATATAGAGAGCAATGGAACTGATTCAAAAAGAGGACGGGGAAGACCCAAATTAATAAGAACTGGAATGAGAGGGCGTCCGAGAAAAATGTACATAACAGAAAATGAATTACTCAATTCCATTGTGGAGAATCCTCAAACGTTATCAGAGGCATTGAAGTCAGACAAGGCAGATGAATGGAAAAAAGCGATGAATATCAGACAATAATGAAAAACAAGACGTGGGATTTGGTTGATAGGCCAAAATCTGGAAATGTTATTGGCTCAAGATGGGTGTTTTCAATAAAGAGAAAAGCTTATGGAACCGTGGAGAGATACAAGGCGAGGTTGGTAGCTCAGGGGTGTTCGCAGCTATACCAAGTGGACTACCACGAAACATTTGCGCCTGTGGTACGTCACTCTACCATACGAATTGTTTTGGCTTTGGCTGTTCAGCATGAGTTGTTGATTCATCATGTCGACATTGTGGCAGCTTACTTAAACGGCGACCTTGAAGATGATGTTTACATGGAACAACCACAGATGTTTAAAGATCCCAACAACGAGAGGAAAGTATCCAAATTGAGAAAAGCGTTGTATGGTTTACGTCAGGCGGGGAGAGAGTGGAATAGAAAAGTAACCGAAATCATTCTCTCAATGAATTTCCAACGATGCCAGACGGACAACTGTGTTTACTTTCAAAGGGACGGCGAGTGTTTTGTCATAATTGCTCTGTATGTGGATGACATGATTCTGGCAGCGTCGACGTAGGAGAAGATAAATGAAATAATAACTCAACTTAATAATGAAGTTGAAGCTGATGATCGCGGACCTATTTCATTTTACCTTGGAATGCAAATTGAGAGAGATGGAGAGAGAGGCTCTATTTACATTCACCAAGAGGAATATACAAAACAATTGCTACAGAATTGGGGGATGCAGAATTCAAAACCTGTATCAACACCATGGGCAAATGGTACATCTCTAAGCAAATGTGTTGGCGAGGGGTGCGAGTACAATACAAAAGAATATCAAAGCTTGATTGGCAGTCTGATGTATTTAACAGTTATATCCAGGCTCGATATAGCTCATGTGGTTTCAAGGCTATCACAATTCAACTCCCACCCTCATGCGGAACATATGCAGGCAGCAAAATATTTGTTGCGATATTTGGTCAAGCATCCTGGTGGTAAGATCACCTATACTAAAAATGGGGGATGTGACTCATGCGACCGCAAATCTTTCTCTGGGTTTGTTATGTTCCTAGCAAACGGTGCAGTAGCATGGGAGTCCCGTAAGCAATCTGTAGTCGCACTTAGCTCGATGGAGGCTGAGTACTTGGCTCTGTGTCAGGGGGCCAAGGAAGTAATTTTCACGAGAAGTCTGCTTCGTGAAATTTGGTTTGTTGAGTATGTGCGAGAACCTATGTATATTTACTGCGATAACCAAGGGGCGAACTTTATGGTCAAAAATCCGGCTGTGCATAAACGCAGCAAACACATAGACATAAAGTACCACTACATAAGAGATAAATACAACGAAGGTTCTGTTGATGTTGAGTATATACCTACAGAGAAGAACGCAGCTGACATATTCACAAAAGTTTTGACGAAGCAGAAGCATGTTGTTGCATGCGAACTTTTGAAATTAAAATTGTAATTGTTTTTGATTATTACAAATGGATTTTGAAGTAATTTGAATTGAAGAATTTTAAAGTAATTTGAAATGAATTTTTGTAAATGCATTTGGGTTGAGCCGGGATATGTTGGTAATAAGATAATTGTAACGGACATTGCATTATATTGGCATCTCGATCTAAATTTCGAATACAACTCTGCAACCCAATCGCATCTTTCTTTTGTCCTAGTTCCTTTATAGCTTTACATATTGTTATGTTTTATCATACAGTTTAGTCCAATAAACTATTTCACTGAAAACGGTCGTGTGTTTTATTACAACGGAAGGTTTAGTTTCAACAATAGAGAACCTTTTTCTAGCAAATGTAGTCGGGAGAATTGCAATCGGGACATATTAAATAGGTTCCTACTAAGTTCAGATCCAACCCTATCTTGTAAAACAAAATTGCCAAAAAAAAATCCACCAACTTCCAAAATCAGTTGTAGATCTACTAGTTTCGCCTTAAGTTTTGACGAATGTGGCACCAGAAGGCAAATCATGATACATATGACGACAATGATTATATCGAGGGCGATACTTTAGAGTGTGATGACTTTGGGCATATGACTTTGGACATATATATAAATACTTATGTATAATTTTTTTTTCCTATTTTGTAGACTAGAAGGAACAAGCTATTTACATTTTTGAACAAAATGCTCACCAGACACATCCGTGCACGATCGAACAATTTTAATATCTGCTTTGAGTCCCATATATTATATATACGATACAATTATCCCCCTTTCGTCTACGTATGTAATAAAAATCAATTGATTGTATTACTTTAAAAAAAATCGACTGAGCCAGAGCAGTTATTGAAAAGGGGGTGTGGCACCGCCCTATTCCACCTTGGATGTAATTCGTACTGTACGATCAACATATATACCAAATCTCATTTTGATACCTCTAATAGTTCATATATCTCATATCCGTTTTAAGTTTCAGGTTATATTGGCGGTGCCACGCCCCTTTATCCAATCATAACCAAGTCTGGCCAAAGACTATAGCAGGTCAACAGTACAACATTTGGAAAGTTTCATGACAATCGGTCTATCGGGGAGTGGCACCGCCCACTTTTCCAAAAGATGTTTAGCATATGTCACTCAGCGATAATGTAGCATTCTAATAGTGAAAGAATTTTTAAATTCGGATAATTAATCTCCATTTTTTGTGATTTCGCCCCTCTGTGCAATAGTTGCAAAGTACAAAAATCATCAAATTATTCCAAATGTCGAATAAGCAAAGCAAACGATATAAAATTAGGTAAACTACATAAACTGAGAGCGTTCGTTGAACTTCTATTGCAAGCAAGCGTCAAAAAATCAATCGATGGAGATAAGATACATTGTGCAGTTTAAACGCTGTGTATTATAACAGTTCAACAATATCCAAATAGCGAGCTATTTATTTGATTTGACAATTACCATACATGAGCTGTTCGACAGGATTGCAATAAAGATGTGTTCTGCACTTTCATGAATTGAAATTTTCTTAAATGCTATTAACCACCAGAAGTTATAACAGTTGTTGCTCATATGTTTACATTTCGCGGACTTCTGTCAAAATCCCGGAATATATAAAAATCAATATAAAACAGTACAAAAATTTCACTAAGATGAACTGACTGATAAAAGATTGTTTTAAATAAGTCAAGCTTATCCCTATAAAACACTACTCAAAGTTAGGGTAAAACCGTCGAGTTCGGCTTTGTCTTCGGAAATTTTTATCAAAAACTATCACAGTGGAATGAATCGAGTAATCATTTATATTTGTGTTTGTTCTAACCATGTGTTTTGTAATGCATACTTAGAAATTAGAAATTATCCATATTATTATTTTTCTGGGAAGTTGTGATCCATTATTTATGGGATTGTTTGTTCGAACTTTTAAAAGGATATATTATAACATTCTTAAAATAATGAGTTAAAGAATTAAAAACACAAACGAATTTCAACCTACAATAAAAAATAATAAAACCAGGTTTGATTAAGAAAAACAGTAAAAACTAATATTCGTAATTGAAATTCTTTATCCAATACCAAATATATGACACCATGTGACACCACTTATGACCCATGATCGAAACTATGTACAAGTGATAGTAACGACCATGTATAGCAAAATTGCATACTCACTTTATCATCAGAGGTTTCGTTTACCTTGTAAAGGACTTATACTATTTTAAAAGATATAAAAGTTTGAACCATTTATTTTTGTGTAGTTCTCCTAGCTGGAGGCTATGCCATGCTTCTATGTATGCTTAATTTCTTCTTTTTATATCTCAAATTAGGTTTTCTACCGTAAATTTAAAATTGTACTGCACGTTAAGCCTACATGTTGTAGCAACGTCAAAAAATCAAAGACAATTCACGAATAATAAGAAATCTCTGTTTGTGTACTTTTATAACAAAAAAAAAACAGATCTTATTTCATTTGTCCATTTTTTTACTGTCGACGATTAAAAAGCAAAAAGATTTTGGTCCAGCCTGCAGAAATGAAAAATATCGATATTTTCAATAAAAGATCAGCTAGGAATTCAATTCAAGCTTTTTTTTATGTATGATCAACCCAGAATACAGTGGCCTTTACACTTTTTATCGTTGTTTTCATGCAACCTAAAACTGTTTTAAGCCTCCTGTCCACAGTGGGAAAAAAGGGTTTTTGGACATATAAAATGCAAGGCCGCAATACTTGACTGATTATAAAAAAAATTTTTTGTTTTATTAGAAACAAAATTGTGCGCAGAAAGTTTTTTAATTTGAATTCATTAAAAATAAATTTGTGACTTTAATTTCAAATATTTTTTGAAATTAATAAATTTCTTTATTTTGACAGATGATGTTACATATTATGGTATTGGTATTTTTCAATAAAAGAGCACATTACTAAGACTACTTGTAAACACAAAATATTATTTTATTTGCAGTTTAAAGCTGAATTTTTGGTATATATGCAAAAAAAAATTTATGGTGACTTTCACCAATTTGATTTTTTTTTTACAGGTTATATATTAAGATTTGTTCTAATCGAATTATAATTGTAAGCAGGGCAATATAGTGTTTGCATATATTTTCACTTAATTCAATTTGGAACATATGCCCACACTTATTGCGGATGTTCGAAATTTTTTGGACACGTAATCCAAAAAATATTTGAATTTAAAGTCAAAAATTATTCCTTCATCGACTGTGACACATTTGAACAGAAATAACGATAAGGAATTCAGAATAAAAAAAAACATTCATTTTGTTTCCAATAAAACAAGAAAAAAATTTTAATACGATCAAGAATTGCGGCCTAATATTTCATATGTCAAAAAAACAAACAAAACAACTAAGATGATAACAAATTATTATTTGGTACTACATGAATTCGATGACCTAAAATATTGAAAAAAAAATTTAGTCTACCTTTGTTTAATAAAAAATTGTCAAAGCAATGAGTATTGAGTTTTCGTTAGGTACTTAGTTTTATTTTTTTGTAAACATACTATTAAAGCGAAATGTAAAACAGACTCCCCCCTACTTTAGATCCTGGCTACGCCCTTGAGTACACCAGAATTATTTAGTTTTATAGTAAGATACATTATTTTTTCTTAAATAAATTAGCAATGCAACTTTAAAGCATATGGGAATTTATTACTTAAATTTTTATGTTTGCTACATATATAGTCGTCCGACTGTCCACGTAAGTTTACTATTCCCAGCACATGAAGGTTAAGCTATTGATATTCATATGCTTTCATACTTAATTAAAATTTAATTTTACATACATTTTTTTCGATATTACAATTTTCGGACCGAAACGAAACCGGTTTACCCGGTTTTTTCCAAATTCAGGTATTCGAAAACCAAATTGTTTGGAAAAAGGCATTTTTCGAATGAACCGGAAACCGGTATTCTGAAAAATACAAGTATTTGACTACTATAGTCTTTATGCTGGAGCCTCAATACTAGGGTAGCCAGATATTAAAATCGGAAAAACAGTACATTAGTGAATAAAAAACAGTAAAACGAAGAAAAAACAGTACATTTTATATAAAACATAAAAATATATTAAGCTTCACATATTTTGAGAATTAATTCAATAAGCAACAAAGACAATGTTAAAAAAAAATAATTATATTCTATCATAAGCGCATTTGCTGATCAAGCAAAGATAATAAAGAAATTAATACAGAAATTAAGCACTAAGTCCAGTTTATTACATCTCGGTGTAATATCTCTCTTATTCCAATGTTGGCACATCAACTATTTCGCGAGGAATAGTATAAGAGTCCAACCAATTGACATATTTCGCCACACTCCGGTCAGTTGATAAGGTAATTGTCTGCGTTGTCCACTAAAAAAATATGAGATCAATAGAGATTATGCTAACCTTGGGCAAAGTTTGTACTTACAAACCAGTTATGCATGTAGTAATATGACGTTGAACATAGTCTTTAGTGTGTGAGGTACCAGAAGAGGTGTGTCAAATGTTTTATAATTTTATACTTTTATAAGGTTATTAATCTGACGATGTTAAAATATCCAACAGTTTCTCGTTTATAATTTTTAAAAAAATATAAATTTTACAAAAATAGGTGATACCAGAAGGGGGAAAGGCTTGGACAATTTCCAATCCCTTGACTTCGTTTAAAAAACTATTAACAGTGTTACATTTTCATAAGGATAAGTGGAGGTTTACTCGAGTTATCGTCCCAGCCAGACGGACGGACATGGCTCAATCGTCTTAAAAAGTCCTTAAACGAATTTTGTATTAATATATTTAATACTTTCGCGTATCAAATGATACATACCCTTATCCCTAAGTGTGTGGGTATAAATGTATCTTACAGCGATGTTAAAATGTAATTTTCAAACTTATTTTAAAAATTGTATGCATCCAAAACAATAACAACTATGGTACAGTGTTTTATATTATCTTCGGCTATTTTTGTAGACTATACAAAACATGTTTTATCAAATATTGAAATCGATTGTTATATAAAAAATCAGTAAAATTTGAAAAACAGTACAAAAACAGTAAAACGTTTGAAAAACAGTACTTTTGCGTACTGTTTTATGTGTTGTGCATAAAAAAGTACATTAACAAAAAAACAGTACATGTACTGCTAAAAACAGTACGTCTGGCTACCCTACTCAATACTCACAATACCACTCAATGATTTCACTACCACATTTCTTGCCGCGGCAAAGCTAACAACTAAAAGTCCGGTTTTCGGGCTGAACGGTTCGAGTCCCGGTTTCGAAACGTTTAACAAGTACATACAAAGCATGTGAATAATGACATCCACGACCTACACAAAAAAATGTGGTAAATTTATTATTATGCGAAACGCCTTGGGTGAATGTTATTGCTCTGAATTTATATGGGGTTTTCCAGCGGAAGGACGGACGATTTCATAGTAAAAAATTGCTACATTTTAAACTATTTGTTTTTGTAATCATATCATGAATTTTTTAGACTTTAACAAAACAAACTATTCGTTGGAAAGTCTCTTCTTTTCAAATCCGCTGAGAAACTTAAAATCGGTTCGTATACATCCGCGCTACTGGCCTAAAACTGCATGAAAGTTCGAAAAAACGGTTTTTTATTTGTAACTAAAGATTTTGGGGGTTTTGGGAAATTTAAAAAACAAATTCGTGTAGTGCTCAGCAGCACCTACTAGAAAGTGAGTATAATTTACAAGTTATTGTTTTTTTGTCGCTCTGAGTTATCTATAGAAAAATGCAATTTTCCAACAAAATTTTTCTATTTTTCCATTTGAAAAGCCATTTGTAACAATTGCACACAAAATTCCATACAAAAAAGCAATTTTCGATTTTTAAAACCTCCCGACTTTTCCGGAGGATTTTCCCAAAACCTTCTACAAGCAAAAATTTTCAGCAAAATCGGCCCAGACGTTCTCAATTGATAAATTACTATACATTTTTTTCACCATTTTTATATATATTTGAATTTGACCGTTAACCCTGCTACTATGTTAGAAAAAAATCACACTCGTTCTGTTAGGTTCATATTATGACCCCATATATTTTAATTGAGAAAATTTAAATTTATATAATAAAAAAACAATGTTTAAGGCTTGTGATCATTACAATAAGTTGTTGTTGCAGAAATTGTGTGTCGGTGTGATGGACAAACAGGTTTTTTGCAAGTTATACACTCCGTAAAGGTTTTCTTTTCCTTCTTCGACGGACAAAATTTGCATCATTTACTTTCGCTAGTGGACTGGCGTTTTATAGAAGGCGAACGTATGAGTGGCGATGCATTGTCCTCTGTTCGAATTCTTTTTACTAATGATGCAGATGCTTCTGCGCGAGGAAGTCTACTACGCCTTTTAGCTAAGTCTTCGCCGAGTTGCTCTAAAGATATGCGCCGTTTGTGAAGTTATTTTCATGCCACTGAGGATTAATTTCGGTCTACATTATAAATGCATTGAGAGCAGAAATATCAAGTATGTTAGAAAATAAAGAAACTGACCACCAATAGTTTTTTCTTTTTCATGAATATGTTCGAACCATTTGGTCCAGTGTGTCGACTCCGCCTTTTGTCGAGTTGTAGAATTCAATTATTTCAGGAAGCTCACGTAATTGTTGTGCTGTTCCATGAATTGGCAAAAAACGTTTGTTTTTTCTTACTGTTCCAACAATAGTAATTTTTTGCTTTAGCAATTTTAGGGCAAGATTATGGCTCGTAAAAAATTTATCGGAAGTTACATTTCTTCCACGATATGAGGATGCTAAGTCAAGAACAACCCGTTCGCCTTGGTTCCGTTCAGAAATGTCTCCCTATTTGCCCAAGCAAATTTGAAACTGTAAACAAAACGCTGTGTCAGAATCCGCTGCTATCCATACTTTCATGCCATATTTTCCAGGTTTGTTTGGCATGAATACTTTGAAGGGGCATCTACATCGGAAAGGAATGAGCTGTTTGACAAACGTTATGTTAGAATTTGGAACGTAAAAAAATTGCAAATTTTGAGTCCATTGCTCATAAAAATTACGAATAGGAGCAAGTTCATCTTCCCTTTGTTCTGACCTTCTTCGTAGCCCATTTTAAAATCCTAAAACACGAGAAATATTGATAAAGCGCTCCAAAGACATAATTGCTCTAAAAAAAGAGCGTCCATGAAATTCATCCCACAGGGAATTCAGACTTTCACCGTAAGACCGGTAAAATCCTAAAAGAAAATATTTGATTATGTAATTATAATAAAAATCATATAGTGTAAAAATACCTATAAGTATAAGAAGCCCAAGGTAAGCATCGAACTCAATATCATCTATTGCTCGAAAACTTTTGAAAACAGCGTTACCTTGTAAGTTGCTGTAGTGAATTATATCCTTTTTATAGCTGTTGTAAGGCATAAATCAAATGTAGCACGAATTTCCGAAATACGATGAATAGCATAAGAAGTCACTTCAGGTTTGGTGTGAAGAATATTTTCACTTTCTGAACGTCTCAGACAATCTAAAGCTGGTATGGTTGTCCATTTTATCAACCGATCAGTTCAAACGCAGGGGAAAAATTAAAAAACAAATCACATCTAATGCAGTCGTTCAAAAATATATTTATTATCAGCCTTACTAAATATATAGGGGTCATAATATGACCCCAACATAATATGTGTGTACACTAACCATAACAAATTTTCAAAGCATAAAATTTTGTTGAAATTAATTAAATTCGATGTATTCCAAAAAATTATGCACTGAGCAGTAATAACTTTCAAAAATATTATACCAGTAAGAAATAAGATAACGTTAAATTCGATTTGGGTCATCAAATGACCCCAACATAATAGCAGGGTTAATTTTCAAACATGAGAATGGAGGATATTTTTTCCCACGATTCCCTTTTTACCACAAAGCTGAAGCATTTTCTTTAATAATGAGATTTGTTCGTAAACTAAGCTAATTTTAAGTCCCCTTTGTGACGAACTGATGCACAATGGTACATCATCAGCTGTATATATATTTACACTGAATTTGACCAAAAATATCAAACCATAAAACACTTTTCAGATCGTTTAGCCAAATTTGATGTATCATTTGATACACTAGCATAAATGAATACATTACATTACTATACACTGTACACTAGATAGGGTCGAAAAAAAAAGTTGCACTTGTCAGTCCCTAAATTTGAAGATTAGGCAACAACGATTCTGGGACACAAGAAAAAAATTTTTTACGCGCACCCTAAAAACGGCCCATTTAGTTTTTTCTGTGCTGTGACGTCACACACTGTGGCAAACATTATATAAACCAAAATTATTAATGATCACAAGATTTACCCTAGTAACCTAATTCATATATTGGTAAATAATTAAATTCTGAACAAACAACAACAACAACTTTAACGGTAGCCAATCTCGCGATACAATCATCTCATTGCGATATTTGTGATATCACTTCATACAAAACCCATTTTTAAATATATCTCAATCGAGATGGAAGCTAGCCTAGAGGAAGCGTGTCCGCTTAGAAATTGGCAAAGCCTAGTTCAAACCCCAGCTGGGTCAAACAAATCTATTTGCAATTTACACTGAGTATTGACTGTTAGAGAGTGTTTTTGCGGTTCCCTTCTGATGCTTTTTGTAGCTTTTTGCTGATGCTCTTTGAATTGACCAATCAACAGCGACTATTGTTCTATATTTCGAACAGCGGCTTTAATGTTGTAGCTTTGGATAGTCGGCTTTTGCTTTGTTGATTCATGCGCGAGATGCCAAACTGGTAATGAGAACTGTTCCCCAACCTAAGTTAATTGGTTTGATAGAAAGTGTCACTAAGTCTTTTGCGTTGTAATTATTGGCGAGTGCATAACTTAAAAACCGTAGCTACAGTCTTAATTAGTAAATTGGTAGTGTAAAACATTTGAATGAGAATAGAATGAGAATAAAGTGAATTATTCGGCGATATTTCTAAAGTCCGTTTTAAATAATTATATAAATTTGTCCCAGTACAACTTTTGCTGGAAAGTAATAAACGTCTTTCCTAAATCCGACATCTGGGTAACAATTCTACCGATCGATATTGATATAAAAGTTATGATGAATAAATATTTTTGTGTATAGAATGGAAGTTTAAAAACAACTTCTTCATTTAGTTGCACCAAATTCAGCGAACTTCAGGAAGAAGTCCTTAAAAAAAGTGGTTAAAAAAAACTTAAATTTGGAGAGAAGTGTCTTAAACTTGAAGTTCGTACGCTTCCAATGAGATATAACACGATATATTATCTCTATAATTTGATGGCGGAATCATTGGGCAAAGAATGTCACTTCTAAAAAAAAGGTGCAAAACGGAGTAAAAAACGAAAATCCTTTTATCTCAAAAAAAGGATCAGCTAGGATTTTGATTCAAGTGGATTTTAAATGTACAATTGACCCCTAACAAAACCCTATTTACTGATTTCGTTGCCATTTTAGGTCAACCCATTCGTCATTCAGGTGAGGTGTGTGCATGCGGCGTGAAATATTATATATACCACTCGTATCCATTTTATCGCATTATAACGTATATGCAAACTCATATTTCGAAGTTAAAAATTTTTGTCGCCCCTTCTTTCAAACTTTGGGCACTATATGACCACAAACGTAAGAAAATTAATTTATTTGTGTGCACTTGCTTTTTCCACATGTTATTTCCATAATGTTATTGTCTTGTCACTAGAGCAATAAAATGTTGATCCTTCGCCACTCTTCTGGCATTTAACGTATTGAGTATTTTTATTGAAGGAAGAAAATATTAAACAAGTATTTCACATACATATTTGGAAAGCTATGTTGAGCTACATTGAAATATAAATTATTTCAAACAGTATTTCAACACTTTCCTTTTATTATTGTTTTAACTTATTAATATTTAAAAGATTACATATAAATTTCAAACGAGGTTTAGATTAAGGTTTAGTCATCATATCAGATTCTTGATTTTCCGTTGTGACTTGAGATACCTATAAATCTCCATCGGTAACTTTTTCTCGAAGGAAGAGCAATATGCTTGGTACGTTTGTGAAACTCTGAATTTTGAACAAGTCTGATTGCTGCGGTGTTTTCGATTTTTATCATAGGAACTTCATTATAGTTTATTATATCTTTAAATAATCTCTTTCACCAATTACTTCCTTTGAAGCCTCATTTGCAGTAACAATATCCGCTTCTGTGGTTGAAGTTGTTAGGTTGCCTTTGACTAATACATGATATGGCTCCACCAGCATACGAAACAACCACTCCAGCTGTTGATCTCCCTGTAGTCATACATCCACCGAAATCAGCATCGCTATAACATTGAAGTTCATTTGGCCCTATTTTATTTTAAACTATTCCAACATCAAGTGTACTAGCGATGTATCTAAGCACTCGTTTCACCGTGGGATTTTCAGGTGATCTAGACAAGAAACTAACACTATATGCCAAATCTGATTTGGTTCCCAACATTAAGTACATTAAAGCGCCAACCGCTTGTATATATGAAAAGTTGTTTTCAGCTTTTTCTTTTTCAGTTGCAATTGTCACTTTTTCAATTGGTGTTGAGACTCGACGACACTCCGATACGCTGGTTCCAACATCTTGGTGCTTGCTGTTGACACGTCAAATTGCGCAAAATTCCCTCACTGTTTCCAAAGCTCAGTAAAGCACGTATTGTAGACATCTTAGCCACTGGACTAAAATTTTGATCATAATCAATACCTTCTTTCTGATTAAAGCTTTTAAAAACCAGCCTGGCTTTATATTTTTCAACACTGCCATCGTTTTTATACGGTACACCCATTAGCAAGGTATAGGTTTTGCTCCTTTTGGTAATTCTGTAAGCTCTAAGTCTGGTTTTCCATTAAAGAATCCATCTCGGACTGCATTGCCATATTCCATTCTAATTTTTTATCTCCCTCAACTGATTCTTTATATATTGTTGGAGTCGATACTTGATTCACAAAATCTTGTGACATCATAACAAAATCGTAATTCACAACTTATGAAATAAGAATAGTACGATTTCTTAAACGTTTAAAGATTTGTTCGTCTTCTGAATTATCATTAATTTTACGGTTTCTATTTCGAACACACGGTTCAGCATCATGCACCGTGTCATCTTCCAAAATTTAATCTTGCGGCTCGGCATCTTTCGCAGAATTAACCTCAGGTCTGTTATTTTGCGGTTCAGCATCTTGCACCGCAATGTCCTCAAAACTACTATTTCGCTCCGCACTGTTATACTGTTTTTCATCAGGACCTTCAGAGGCTTCTCGTTCACCATCAGACTCAATTTCCTCCAGTGAAGTTCAAGCTGGATAAAGTTTTGGAGAAACCGGTAAGAAAGTTTCAGTCGGGCAACCCGATTTATATATACCGTCACCCTTAGTACAACAAAAAATTTTACATTATACTAATATTATTACTCGATTTCTAAAGTTAGATTTGTATGGGAGGTACAAGAAGGGGCATGTCTAGACTTCAAGATTATTTCTCTAAAACTTTATCATGTTATAGCTTTACTAAATAAAGAATTTGGGCACGATGGCGTTGGGTGTATTGATATTAGTACTCCATCTCTAAAGTAGGCGAAGTGATACATTTCTATGGGAGGTACTAGAAGGGGCGCGTCTAAACTTCCAGATTTCTTCTCTAAAACTTTTTCCTGCTTGGACTTTACTAAATACAGAATTTAGGCACGATCGCGTTTTGTCTATTAATAATATTAGTCGATTTCTAAAGTAGGCGGTACCAGATGGGTATGGGAGGTACCAGATGGGGCGTTGCTAGATTTCCAATTTTTTTTCTCAAAAACTTTATCCTGTTAAAGCTTTAATAAATACAAATTTGGGTACGATCACGTTGGATTTATTGATGTTATTACTCGATTAAGTGGGCGGAAAGGTAAATTTGTATGCGAGGTACCAGAATGGGCGTGGCTAGACTTCCAATTTTTTTCCAAAACTTTATCCTGTTATAGCTTTACTAAATACAGAATTTGGGTACGATCGCGTTGGGTGTATTGATATTATTACTCGATTAAGTGGGCGGAATGATGCATTTGTATGGGAGGTACCAGAAGGGGCGGGGCCATGTAGCCCATTTACAATACCGTAACTCCTGCAAAATTTCAAATATTTGGCTGCGGTTTTCGAAAGTTATTGTGCGCAACAGCCGGACAGCCAGACAGACGGACGGACAGACAGACGGACATGGCTCAAACGAATGAAAAAGTCATGAATCAAATTTGGTTCAAAGATACCTGGGGTCTTAAGCAGTTGTTTTTTTGATTTCCCTGCAATTTTTACTTCCCGGGAAATCGGGATTTTTATATCATTTTAGAGGGATCCCGGGAAATCCCGGCCCAAAACAAAAAAATAATTAAAAATTGTTCTTATCTATTAAAACCAGTAAGAAAGTTTCAGTCGGGCGACCCGACTTACATATACCATCACCCTCAGTAAAATAAAAAAAATTGCTATTATATTGATATTATTATTCGATTTCTAAAGTGGGTGGAGTGGTAAATTTGTATGGGAGGTACTAGAAGGGGCGTGTCTAGACTTCTAGGTTTATCCTCCAAAACTTTATCCTGTTATAGCTTTACTAAATACAGAGTTTGGGCACGATAGCGTTGGATGTATTGATATTATTACTCCATCTCTGATGTGGGCGGAAAGGTACATTTGTACGGGAGGTCCCATAAGGGGCGCCGCTAGACTTCAAATTTTCTCTCCAAAACTTTATCCTGTTATAACATAATAAAATACAGAATTGGGGCACGATCGTGTCGAGAATATTGATATTATTACTTCATCTCTAAAGTGGGCGGCGTGGTACATTTGTATGGGAGGTACCAGAAGGGGCGTGTCTAGACATCCAGATCTTTTCTCCAAAACATTATCCTGTTATAGCTTTACTAATTACAGAATTTGGGCACGATCGTGTCAAGTGTATTGATATTATTATTCCATCTCTAAAGTGGGCGGAAAGGTAGATTTGTATGGGAGGTACCAGAATGGGCGTGTCCAGACTTCCAGATTTTTGCTCCAAAACTTTATCCTGCTTGAACTTTACTTAATACAGAATTTGGTCACGATCGCGGTAGTTCTAATAATAATATTAATCGATTTCTAAAGTGGGCGGTACCAGATGTGTGTGGGAGGTACCAGATGGGGCGTTGGTAGACTTCAGTTTTTTTTTCTCAAAAACTGTATCCTGCTATAGCTTTACTAAATTAAGAATTAGGGTACGAGCGCGATGGATTTATTGATATTATTACTCCATATCTAAAGTGGCGGAAAGGTGAATTTGTATGGGAGGTACCAGAAGGGGCGTGGCTAGACTTCCAATTTTTTTCCAAAACTTTATCCTTTGATAGCTTTACTAAGTACAGAATTTGGGTACGATCCCGTTGGGGGTATTGATATTATAACTCGATTTCTAAAGTGGGCTGAATGTTGTATTTGTATGGGAGGTACCAGAAGGGGCGGAGCCATGTAGCCCATTTGCAATACCGTAAGTAGTTTTGGGGAAATATTAACTCGTGCTAAATTTCAAGACATTTGGTTGCGTCTTTCGAAAGTTATCGTGCGAACCAGCCGGACAGCCACCAGACAGACAGACGGACATGGCTCAAATGACTTAAAAAGTCATGAATCGAATTTGGTTCTAAGAAACCTAGGGTCTGAAGTGACTCCTTCTATGTGTTACACTTTTGGGTCGTATCAAATGATATATACCCTCATCCCTAAGGGTAATGGTATAAAAATAGTGTTTACTTTAAAACAAACAAACAAATATGAAATGAAACAAAAATCTATATATCAGAGAACGTCAAGGGTGTCACTTTTTGGCACCCGAATCACACTTATAAATTTGGAGTGCTTGTCGCACTCACAAACTGCAAGAAAAGAATTACACACCCAAACGCACAAATCGCTTTCCGTGTTTCGTGTTTTTGCATTTCGTCACTCATTCAAACAGTAAGCGTCGATTCTATTTCACCAGACACCCAGATAAGTGAACGGCACAGTGCACTCAAAGCAAATGTACGAACAGCAACGATAGATCACAAAAAGGAATGCGCAGTAATGCGCTGTGAGCGAAACGCTCATGTTTTACAGTTATGATTTCGAGTGTCTTCAACTTTTATGCATGAGCAGGGCATTGAGCACTGATCGCTGGTTTGTTTTTTAGTCGCTTGATTTCAGTTGTTAATTGATGCCTTAGAAGGAATAAGATTAAAATTAATCCAAAAGGAAAACTATTAACGACTGTATTACCTGTTCCTTTAACTGTATGAACGATTTCAATTACATACAAAATATATAATGCCTTTGTTGTAATCATTAAAATTAAATACATAAGTACATTAGAATATACATATAACACGCAATGAAGCAGCAAAACACGGCTTTTTATTTTCATTTCACATATATGTATGTATATATGCCTATTCAAAAACAAATATGTATGCATGTATGAAGCTAATGCAAGAATAACAACAACACACATGTCTCTCACATATTGTTTGTCTCAAGTGTTGTGCTCTCAATTTCGCTCATTCCTTTTGCTTTAGCATTTTGATCAGTCTCAACTCATGTATACATGCAGAAAAAGAGCACGAAATCGGTTTGCGATTGTGCGTATGAGCATGTTCGCAATTATCAGTACAAGGCAACAAGCCTTATTTTAGAGTGCCGATCACACTCTAAGTGTCGTAAACGCACAAAAGATTCGGGTACACGTATTGTTAAGGTGTACCCTTTGCGTTCTCTGGTATATATATAAAATTCTACTATACGTGTGTTGTGACTGAACTCCTCCTAAACGGCTGGACCGATTTGCATACATTTTTTGTATGCATTTGGCTGGCGCCCTGGATGGTTTAGATTTACAATTCGGTCCAATTGTACAAAGGGCGTGGCACCGCCCATACAACTTGAAAATCAAAAGGGCTGTATCTCATGAACTATCAGAGGTATCAAGATGAGATTTGGTATATATGTTGTTGGAGCAGTATTAATTACAACCAAGGTGGAAGTGGGCGGTACCTAGGGTTGCCAGGCACCGAATTCGAAAAGTCGGGAAAACCGAGACTAAAAATCGGGATTTGTCGGGACAAATATAAAGATCATATCATATTGGTTTTGAAATTTTTTATTAAGAAATATTATTAGTTGTTAAAAATTACTGGAATTCCTGACAGCTTTTATCAATATTCAATCTTATGATTAGTTCAGCTTTTATAAGATCAAAAGACATTCGGTTTCTATCTTTCGTGTATAAATTGTTTAAAATACTAAATACTTTTTCGCAATAAGCGTTACTTATCGGTAAAGAAAATATAAATGAGATCAATTTAAAAAAATTCAAGTGACGTTCATTGCCACATTTGGTAAAAAATGTGACCATATTTTGTCATTTAGTATATCTTTGGGCAATTCTCCATAAACAGCTCGAAGACTGCAGTAGTCGCTGTACAACATGCCATTGTCCACTGCATCTGATATTTGAAGAACTTTGCGAATTTCTCCCAAGTCAATAGTGAGTCTTTTAGAATAAATGCTGCAATTTGTCCAAAAATTTACATTTCTTAAAAGTCGTAATGTTATGAACAGCTGTGGTAAAATCAGATGATAGACAATTTCTAGGGATGGGAAAGAGATTAATACCCATGGAAATGGGTAACTGGAAAAATGTTAAGTGCACACAACTAGTTCATAAGAGAAAAGTATTTTTATACCATCACCCTTAGGGATGAGGGTATATATCATTTGATACGAAAAAAAGTGTAACGCATTAAAGGAGACGAGTTAGACGCCAAGTATCTTAAGACCAAATTCATTTCAGGACTTTTTAAGACGATTGAGCTATGTCCGTCTGTCTGGCTGGCTGGCAGGCTGGCTGGCTTGATGGCTGGCCAGCAATAATATTTTTAATATTTTTCAAAACGAACTTATGGGATTGAAAATGGGCAGAATAGCCCCACCCCTTCTGGTACCTCCCATACAAAATTACCTATTTTTGGATAATTTATCTTTCTTTCATAACTTCCCAACGGACGATCGTAGGATATTTAAATTTGGTCAGTTTATTTATCTTGCAAAAGTAGACAAACACTACGAAAACCGAAACCTTTGCCATAGCCCTTCTGGTACCTTCCATACAAATGACCTAATTGACCCTCATAGTTTTACATACATATCTTTTTTGTAACTAAACTGAATTCACTTAAATTTAGCATATGAAAACTGGACTCAGCTATGAATGTGAACTACATCGGTTCACGCCTTCTGGTACCTCCCATACAAAATTACCTTTTTTTTTGCAAATTTAATATTTCTCCCATAACTTCCAAACGGACACTTGGAGGATAATGACAAATGGTCGGTTAATTTATCTTGCGATAGGAAGCAAAACCTCAGAAAACCTTACTATTTGACGCACCCCTTCTGGTACCTCCCATACAAATTCCCGAATTCACCCTCATAGTCCTACATACATATCTTTTTTTGTAAGGGCAATTTATTCAGTCAAATTTGGCGTAACTTGTACAGTTATGAAAATTTTTAATTAATTATCTTGTAATAGGAATTATTATTGGGTGATTGTATTTATCAGTCAGTTTACCTGAGTGAAATATCTGTACTGGTTTTGTATCTTATTTAATATGTTTTTTCTTTGATTATTCTAAGTATAGGTAGTAAATATTAAAAAGTCGGGATTTTCCCCAGAATTGCTTCAATACTCGGGACTCCCGACTTCTCGCGAAAATCCCGCCTATTCCCGACCATCTGTTAACCTGTTGATAGTCTCTGGCTATATTTGGTTGCAATTGGATAAAGGGGCGTGGCACCGCCCATACAACTTGAAAGTTAAAAAGGCTATATCTCATGAACTATCAGAGGTATGAAGATGAGATTTGGTATATATGTTGTTGGAGCAGTATGAATTACAGTAAGGGTGGAAGTAGGCTGTGCCACACCCCTTTTAAAATTAGTAGTTATAACTGTCAAAATTCCACAGTATATTGCAGTTCGCCCAGAGATATGAATAGTAAGGTGGGCAAATTTTTTTATTCGCAAGAATACAAAATCGGAATCTACGATGAATTGTTAGAAAATTTTACCAATAAAATTTGTGTCTAAAATTAATTCCTAGCTTGCGCTGGGAAATCAGGAAGATTTCAGATAAAGATTTTTAGTTTTTAAATAAGCACAAACCGAAAATGTCTGCGTAAAACTGACTTCCCAACAAACTCAATGAAGTATAACAGAAGCAAATCTATGTATTGGTTAAAACGTTATGGCCTCTGAGTGTTGGCATACAGAAAACAATGTCAAAAATATACCATTCTCTTCGTCTTGGTCTCTAAGCATCGGAATAGCAGGTAGAAATTAGAGCCGACGCCCATAGGTCTGAAGGTTTCAATAGTTGCTCATTGTTAAAAAAATATGTCTACCTGAAATCTTCATGCTTCTCAGCGCGAACTAGGAATTGATTTTATACATATTGTTTCTTAGTGAAATTTTCAAAGAATTCATCGTAGATTCCGATATTGGTATACGATTACAACAGGCCAAACGGCAAAAGTTATCATCGTCGAAATGTATATGTGCAACCTTTTTAAAGAACAATAGGGCTAATAGTAGGTTTTTTTTTCTAAATTCTTACCTTTTGGGGTAAAAAGGCCAAAAAGAGATAAAACCGGTACCATTGAGCAATATCCTTATAGAATTAGAGAGCTGCTCGAAGTGATTTTTCGAAATTCGTCCTTTTAGGGGTAATAAAGGACCCAATCCAAACGACTAATGCTATTATCGCACAAATCCATATCCGAAGACATTTTTCAAAATTTGTTCTTAAGTGCTAAAAATGCCCAAAAAAGGGTAAAACTTAAATTATCACCCAGACCAACGGCTAAAGGTAGCATCGCAAAAATCTATATGGGAATGCTTCTTATAGAATTAGAGATCTGCATGAGGAGATTTTTCAAAATTGTTACACCTTAAAGAAAAACATAATCAAAAATAGAACAACGGCTTATAAGTAGTAGAATAGAGTATTTATTTTAGTGAGCAGTTGTGCGCTGTGAATTCATATCAAGTTGGTACTGTCACCCAGACCAAATGCCTAAAGTTAAAAATGCGGATTTTGGGGCGAATATTTATTTGAGAGAGTAATTGCGCGATATGAAAGAATTTCGAACTTTTAGGAGGACAAACCCGAAAATGGGATGAAACTGTTACCATCACCCAGACTAAACGGCTAACGGTGGAATCGCGACAATTAGATTTAACACTTATTTGATAGGATAATTGAAGGGATTTTGGAAATTCGTACTCCTTGGGATAAAGAGGGGAAAAGTGTTATCATCGCTCAAACCAAGCACCTTTAGCACCCAGTACACCAACAAAGCATGTTATATGCCAGTCAATTGGCTTAAAAATATAGTTTTAGAATATATGTATGCCTATCAATAAGTAAGTTCTCATTAACTCATGGACTTGGTATTGCTGATCCATTTTAGCAATTTAATACATTTGAAACATAAACAACACAACGAGAGACGGAAGACGATAGTGATGGTCAAGATTTGGTCACCATTTGGTCATTTTATGGTAAAAATTTGGAACACTAAATAATTATGGTTTTAGTGGATTTTAATTTATTAAACATTTTGATATTGACTGATTAAATAAGCGTAATGAAATCCCGGGAAATCCCGGTCGCATTCCCGGGATAAAAAATTGGACGGGATTCCCGGGAATTATCGAGACAAAAACACTAGTCTTAAGTGACTCCTTAATGTTTCACTATATACCCGTATCTATATTTTGTATAATCGTCTGTGTACAGTATCCAAGGGCGTAGCCAGGTAGGGGCAGCTGCCCCCACCCCTAGATCTTGGAAAATCTGTCAAAATCCCAGAAAATATAAAAATCAATTTAAAACAGTACGAAAATTTTACTAGGTTGAACTGACTGGTTAAAACTTTAATCTTATGTTCATTCTGCAAAATTTTAGTGGATATTTTTTAAGTCTGAGCAAATGAAATTTACTGATTTGTAAGAAAAAATATTTATGTCTTATTATTGCCCTGCTTGTGCAGTTGAAACTGTTGGCCAGACGTTTACAGGCATGTATCAAAGCTGTAGAAATGGTTACAGTTTAGAAAGTGCTAAAGAATTCACAAAATATTAAGAGTTGCTCCTTAAAATCATTGGGAAAATGTAGACTTCCTTGTATTGGAAGTACTAGTACGCAGAACGAGGCCCTTTTTATACCATCACCCGTAGGGATGAAGGTATATATCATTTGATACGACCCAAAAGTGTAACACATAGAAGGAGTCACTTTAGACCCTAGGTTTCTTTGAACCAAATTCGATTCATGACTTTTTAAGTCGTTTGAGCCATGTCCGTCTGTCTGTCTGTCTGTCTGTCTGTCTGTCTGTCTGTCTGTCTGTCTGTCTGTCTGTCTGTCGGGTGGCTGTCCGGCTGGTTCGCACGATAACTTTCGAAAGACGTAACCAAATGTTTTGAAATTTTGCACGAGTTATTATTTTCTCAAAACTACTTACGGTATTGCAAATGGGCTACATGGCCCCGCCCCTTCTGGTACCTCCCATACAAATACATCAATCCGCCCACTTTAGAAATCGAGTAATAATATCAATACACCCTAAGGGATCGTCCCCAAATTCTGTATTTAGTAAAGCTATAACAGGATAAAATTTTGGAAAAAATTTTGAAAGCCTAGCCACGCCCCTTCTGGTACCTCCCATACAAATCTACCTTTCCGCCCACTATAGAGATGGAGAAATAATATCAATAAATTAAACGTGATCGTACCCAAATTCTATTTTGAGTAAAGCTATAACAAGATAAAGTTTTAGAGAAAAAAATTGGAAGTCTATTCACGCCCCATCTGGTACCTCCCATACACATCTGGTACCGCCCACTTTAGAAATCGATTAATATTATTAAAAGACCTAACGCGATCGTGCCCAAATTCTGTATTTGGTAAAGTTTAAGCAGGATAAAGTTTTGGAGAAAAAATCTGGAAGTCTAGACACGCCCCTTCTGGTACCTCCCATACAAATGTACCACTCCGCCCACTTTAGAAATAGGGTAATAATATCAATACACTCGACACGATCGTGCCCAAATTCTGTATTTTGTTATATTATAACAGGACAAAGTTTTGGAGAAAAAATTGGAAGTCTAGACACGCCCCTTATGGTACCTCCCATACAAATGTACCTTTCCGCCCACTTTTGGGATGTAGTAATAATATCAGTACACCCAACGCAATCGTGCGCAAATTCTGTATTTAGTAAAGCTATAACAGGATAAAGTTATGGAGAATAAATCTGGAGCCTAAACACACCCCTTCACGTACCTCCCATATAAATGTACCACTCCGCCCAATTTCGAAATCGAGTAATAATATCAATAAAATAGAAAATTATTTGTTTTACTGAGGGTAAGGGTAAATGTAAGTCGGGTTGCCCGACTGAAACTTTCTAACTGGTTTTAATTACAAATCGATTATTTTCAATAACTCAAGACTTAAACAATATATTATATTGGGTGATGGTATTTATCAGTCAGTTTAACTGACTGAAATTTCTGTACTGGTTTTATTCGTAAGTTAACGTTCAATAGGCGACAAGATTGTGCAAAATTTTAACTGTATTTAGTGCACTTGCAAGAAAGGTACTTAGTATGTAAGTAAATGTACCAAATTCAAATATCTTCCAGTTTTTCATTTGGAAGTTATGTTTTTATTTTGGAAGTTTAAACTAAGTTTTGAAAAAATATGTAACTGTTAAATCTTTAAAAGTATCAGTAAAGTTTACACGAGTTCTCCTGTACAGCAGCCAACCGCCCAGACAGACGAACTCTTTTCCAGAACTGAATTCGTTTTTTAGATACTTAAGGTCCAACGTGTCTACTTTAACACGTTACACTTTAGCTCGTATCAAATGATATAGAAGGTGGACCAAAAACAAGTTAACTTCAATATCATAGTGAGCTACAGCCCGAAGGCATTAACAAGGTCTTGGGAAATTGGAGTGACAGAATGAGGTACTTTGATGCGAGACGGATACAGCCAAGTGAACGAACACAGTAAAAATATAAAAAAAACAATATTAAAAAAACTCGATTTTCGAATCGATTCTTTTAACAGGACATGAGACTAAATGAATAAGTTCTTTGGATTTGTAGATTACATTCAGTGAAAAAGACGACGGTTTTAACCTAAGTTACAATGATGGTTTCGTACAAAATTTTTGTTTTAAGTTTTGTTTACTTTGAGTAGTGCTTAAAGGGGTTGGATAGATTTTCGACAAGCTATAGTTGGGATTTCGGATAAGCATGACTTATTTAAAACAACTTGGTCGAAGACGGCATATCCGAAAATCCATCTATAGTCTGCGAAAATCGATTTGAGCCCATAAGCCCCAAAAAATATATGAAATTAAAGTCAAAAATTATTATTTCATCGACTTTGACACATTTAAAAAAAATAACGATAAGGAATTCAGAATAAAAAAACGTTAATTCTGCGCACAATTTTGTTTCAAATAACACAAAATAAAAAATTTTTAAATCGATCAAGAATTGCGGCTTAAATTTTTATATGTCAAAAAAACAAATCAACTAAGATTAATAAAAATTAATTTTTTAGAATTCGATGACCTAAAATTTTTTTAAAAAATTTTGGTCTACATTTGCTTGATAAAATATGGTCAAAACAATAAGTATTGATTTTTCGTTAGGTACTTATCAATTTTTTTTTGTAAACATACTTTTAACACGAAATGTAAAACCGACTGTCCCCCCCCCCCCCCCCCCCTACTTTAGATCCTGGCTACGACCTTGACAGTATCAAGTATTTATATACTTGGAATGAAAAAGGAAAAGGACCACAGACATCTGTAGATATTAGCTCGCCTGGAGCTTTAGCAGTTTAACGTCTTCCGAATTGGAGTCTGCTCATTTTTCCAAAAATACATGGTTCACATATATCACTGGTGTATTTTTCATTGATTCCCATTTCGTGCAATAATTAGTTGTTGAGATGCTTATCTTGATGTCCCCACCTTTCATGATATAACTGTAGCATATCAAATTTTTTTGTAACACCAGTTATCGTCTGATTTGATATTGGGCGAAATTTTATTTTGTACAAGGATCCGTTAGCTTCTCGTGTTCCACATAAAACTATTTTTCCATCTACTTTGAGTAAACACTAATTTTTAAATATATTTCGTCTGTTAGTGAGTTTGTTATTGATCTTTTGGCGTAGCTATTTGCCTTCCTGCATTGGTCCGCTTTGTATCTTATGGGCATTCCTTTGTGCCGCTGTAGCTTCTTCGGATGAAGTATTCGGCTTCACCTTTCTTCCCTCTATGAAATCTAACCCTCCGTCATAGAAATCCAGCAAATGTTTTATTTTTCGCTTCCATATCAGCCAATCATTCTTACCAGATAAGAGCTTAAGCGTCTTCGCAATTTCATATTGCTTTGAATCTTCTATTGACTTCAACAAAATTATGACAATTTCTATTTTCAAATCAAAAATTTTAGTTTTCCGAGCTGTACTGGCCCATAAACTATTGTATTGAGTGTATTTATGGAAGTGAAGAAAATATTTAACAAGTATTTCAAAAACATATTTGGAAAGCTATGTTGATCTACATTAAAGTATATCTTCTTATATATAAAAATGAATCGTTGTGCAGTTGTCTCGCTAAAACTCAAAAACGGCTGGACCGATTTTCAAAATTGTTTTTTTGTTTTGTTCGCTATAGCTTCCGGATGGTTTAAAAGGTTTTATTTTTTCAAAAAGTGAGCGGCGCCACGCCCCTTTTTTCAAATATCGCTCAGACGGCTTTTCTAATAGACCGATTGATACAAAAATTTTACCATGAGGTACTGTTGACCTGTAGATAGTTCCTGACTACATTTGGTTGTTATTGGATAAAGGGGCGTGGCACCGCCCATACAACTTGAAAATTAAAAAGCCTATATGTCATGAACTATCAGAGGTATGAAGTAGAGATTTGGTATATATGCTGTTTGAGCAGTATTTATTACAGCCAGGATGGAAGTGGGCGGTGCCACGCCCCCTTTTCAAAAATCGCTCTAACGGCTTTTCTAATGGATCGATTGATACAAAAATTTTACCATATGGTACTGTTGACCTGTAGATGGTCTTAGGCTATATTTGGTTGTGATTGGGGGCGTGGCACCGCCCATACAACTTGAAAATCGATAGGGCTATATCTTATGAACTATCAGAGGTATGAAGATAAGATTTGGTATATATGTTGTTGGAGCAGTATTAATTACATCCAGGGAGGAAGTGGGCGGTGCCACGCCCTCTTTTCAAAAATCGCTCTAATGGCTTTTCTAATAGATCGATTGATACGAAAATTTTACCAAGTGGTACTGTTGACCAGTTGATAGTCCCAGGCTATATTTGATTGTGATTGTATAAATGGGCGTGGCACCGCCCATTCAACTTGAAAATTAAAAGGCACATATCTCATGAACTAGCAGAGGTATGAATATGAGATTTGTTACATATGTTGTTGTTGCAGTATGAATTACAGTAAGGGTGGAAATGGGCTGTTCCACACCCTTGTTAAAACAAACGGTTAAAACTGTCAAAATTCCACAGTATATTGCTGTTCGCCTAGAGATATGAACAGTAAGGTGGGCCAATTTTTTTATTGGCAAAAATCGTAACCAAATCGGAATCTACGATGAATTTTAAGAAAATTTCACCAAAAAACTTTGTGTCTAAAATCAATTCCTAGCTCGCGTTGGAAAGCATGAAGATTTAAAATAAGGGAGGAAGTGGGCGGTGCCATGCCCTCTTTTCAAAAATCGCTCTAACGGCTTTTCTAATAGATCGATTGATACGAAAATTTTATCAAGTGGTACTGTTGACCTGTTGATAGTCCCAGGCTATATTTGATTGTGATTGTATAAATGGGCGTGGCACCGCTAAATGAGGTATTACAGAAGCAAATATATGTATTTGTTAAAAAGTTATGGCCTCTGAGAGTTGGCATACAGAAATTAAGTTTTTAAAAATCATTTTTCAGAATATTGGGCGGGATCCCAATAAAACAATCAAATATATACCATTCTTTTCGTCTTGGTCTCCAAACATCGGAATGGTAAGTAAAAATTAGAAGTAACTGAATAATTGCTCATTGCTAAAAAAAATATATTTACGTGAAATCTTTATGCTTCTCAGCGCGAACTATTTTAGACATATAGTTCCTTAGTGAAATTCTCTAAGAATTCTTCGTACATTCCAATACTGATATACGATTAACACGTTTTTTTTTTTTGGTGCGAACTAATTGATTCGCCCTAATGATCAGGCTATTTCGAACTAAATAAGTTAAAAGTGCCGAGGCGCTGCCCACGCACTTCAATAGTTAACTTTTTAACTGTATCAAATAATGGTCCAAACACCAGGTAGTTGAGGATGCGCAGACTAAAATAGTGATTTTCTTTAATGCATGGGGTATTTTTCTTGACATATAGAACTTCTGATAGGTATAAGTGTACATCTAGCTGTCATACTAATGAAGTGTGATAGAATTTCTTTCAGTATACTTTGCAAAATCACCATGTAAAAACTAAACAAGAACAACGTTTACAAATCTTGCTAATTTATTTTCAAAATGCACGTTCTGTTCGCCAAACTTAAGGAGCGCTTTGTGAAGTTGAGGGTGCATATAATGATCCATCTGAGCAGCTAATAGAAGCCATCGACGCTGTAGACGTTAGTGTGACAGGGCACTCGAATTTATCGAACCGACGCTGTTCTCAGCAACTCGGTCTCTGCAAATGCTGAGGAAATATCTTGGCCTACATTTATATAAAATCCAACTGGTAGAAGAACTAGAGCCAGTGGACGATTTTTTTTATTTATCATGTCATTGCACATTATTTGATGGAGAAATGGTTCCAACACGACGGTGTTACACGCCATACAGCGTGTGAGACCATCACTTTGTTAAGCCAAACGTTGGTGACCGAATTATCTCCAAAAATGGTAATACGAGTTGAATACAAAAATAGTACTCCGGATTATTCTTGACCGGTGTGAGAAAAAGACATGACAAAAGAAGTTTTTATGGCTAAAGGTATGAAGCTTCTAACGGAATTTTCATTTGCGGTCAATAGGAGAAGGCATAACAAAAATGTTTTTTTATGACCAAAGAGATAGTTAGTATACAGATGGTTCCCGTTACTACGGATCAAAATAAATAATTTGGATCTTTAGAGGAATGTCTGTTTCCGATTTGTGGGAGAAGTGGTTTTTCGCCCTACATACAGAAAAAACTTAATCTACATGCCGGCGCTATAGATATGACTTTGCTGATGAACTTTTACTTAGCATTTACAACAATAAAACTTAATTAGTTAACTTTAATGTTAAGGAGTTACTTTAAATTAGTTACATAAGTAAATAAACTCAATATATTATTGTCGAGCTTAAGTACCGTTTTCAAAGTACTTTGCAGACCTAAATGTGAAATATATTACAAGTTAATATGCAATAGCGAAGCATTGCCGGGCCCACTAGTTAAAGTATAAATTATTTCAAAGACTAATTCAACAGTATTGACTCAATATTAACAATTTTTTAAAAAATAACTATTTCTTATCACAAAAAAAATTAATTTTTCCATCCCGAAGTATATGAAACCATAAGTAGAACGAAAAATCATCTACTTATATAATACAAAACAGTTTTTTCTAATTATGATCCATATAGATTTTGAAACCATCCAACGGATGTGCCTTACACCGGTTTCGTTAGAAAGACAATAATGCGAAGATGGTTATAGTGCATACTAAAATTTTGAATTAGGCACATTCATAAAGTCTATTCTTGACTTTTCCGATAAACAATTTCTAAAGTTATGCAATGCTACGTTATCACTAAGTGATATAGGCGATATTTTATTTTAAAAAACAATAGGCATCCACGCATAAGTAGCGGATACATATATACATAACAATTTATTTCTTTGCAGCTCTAAGAAAGCTACAGCATTCAACCGATCTTCTTGAGGTCCGGCCCAACCACACGATAATTAACCAATATGAGTGATGATTGGGATTATATTAGAAGGCGTGGTCCCGATTACAGGGCCAAACTGCGTGAATCTTAATGCCATTTGGTTTGGATTCATTTCAGATTAGAATACGTATTCCAAAGAAAAGAGGCGGTATTTGAAACACCCTGTTGTAACAAATATTTTATGCTAATAGTGCACTGCCATAATTAATACATATTAAAAAAGGATACCAGCACAAATATGCAATTCTGCTGTATGTTAAATCAACACGGAAACTTAGAAAAGCTTTGAACATTTAATTTCAAAAGATTTAAGTACGTCTCTTTACTAGTACAAGTCAGAAAAAAATTTTTCTCAGCTTATAATATTTTGATCATGCTGAACCTTTCTGCGGAAATGCTCATATGCCCAAAGTTGTAAGCCTCTTAAAATTAACTTATTTTGATTTTTCATAAAAAACATTTCCTTCTTTACTCCGAGTTGTTCTTTTAATAAAATGAAAGGTGTGAAAGTCATCTATGGATTAAATAAAATAATACTCACAAATTTATGGAAAACCCCATCATGAGTTGTACATTCTACTGGCTTGCGCTTCAATTGGAAAATTAATGCGATAAACTCGATTTTACGCAAAAAAAACATTAACCGTGGGGGGTGGCCGCTTTAAATGACACTTGGCATAAATCTGATATTTACTCTAGTAATTATATGTACTCAATCAATTTGAACACTTTTGGATGGAGCAGACGATAAAATGTATTTTCTTAAATTAGTAAACTTCAATGTTCAACAACCACTTCCAATAGTTTTTGCACGAAAATGTATGAAGCCATCCCACTGTGCGATGTGTTGCTACCATGTATTTCAATTATACCCACAGATTTACCGTTTAATTTAATTTAATTTAGAGTTTCCTCAATGGATGACCAATAATGCTAAGCTTACTTAACTTTAAAGGCTTCAATTTGAAAGAAATGCATTTGTGGCTTTAATTTGTTTTTTATATATATTAAAAACACGAAAGACTTATTCTAATAAATTCTATGCTAATAAACTATAAATAAATATATTTCTATTTGAATCTATATACATATATAAAAGTGAACATTTGTTTCTTCCTATGGCCGCTTCAGACTTTAAAACCATACAACCGATGTGCAACAAACATCGGACAATCTTCCGAGAATGATTATAATCCACTTAAACATATCATTAGACACATATGGTCCATTCATTGAGACGATTTTCGATTTTTTGCCATACAAAAATTATCCATAAATAATATTAATAATATTAATAATTTAAATTTGTTGATATTTAAAACTTCAAATGGCACCGAGAAATGATACATTGATGTATAATTTAAATTGGGTTTGTTTGAACAGAAGTTCTTGAGGTGTGGCCCACCCATTCCTCCCCATAATTACAATAAGTGACTTTAACCCTAGACGGGTAATCTTCGTCGATTCGACGAACACTGTTGCTTTTTTTCCAAATATCTCCCTTATTTTTCACAATATTATATTGCTGTTTGCAATAGCTTTAGTTTGTCATGTTTTTTTCAAGCTAGAATGGCATATGACAGTATTAGTTAAGCATAATTATTATATTTTTGCAGTAAACAAAAACTCGCGTCGACGAAGGTTACCTTTTGTGTGACTTTTTGCTCTTGCAAAAAAGTCACCAAATCAAAAAATATTTTGATTTTTAAATTAAAATATTTAAAGTATCGGAATTACCAAATGATTTAATTGAAAATTGTGAAAATGCTCCTGAAGACTTCAACTGCGATTCAATGATCGAAGAGCAAATTGAAAAATATGGCGAGGAAGATGTATTTTTGCATGAGGAGGAGTACGACTGCGATGATGATATTATGCCAGATTCGGGTAATGAAAATAATCGTGAGCCACTAAATTTGTTCCGAAATTACTAATGATGTGTAAAAAAAATTCGTGGGAAACAAATAAAACTTTTGGTCCAAAAAAAAAAAATTAAATGATTTAAGGTGTGGAATAAATATATTGCATCAAATGTGAGAACCGACTAGTGAAGAAATTGGCCGAACTAACCTCTTATCGTACTTCTAACAATTCGAATGCGATGATATTTCGGACGAAATTGTTAATTAGAAGAATGTTGAAATTGAGAATCCCGTTCAACGACTCGAGTATTTGAATAAATAAATTCTGGCCTTTTTGAGCCTCTTTAATCAATAATAGAAGAAAAAATACTGAAAACAACCATTTATGAAATTTTCGAATGTTGCAAACGAAAAAGAAAAGCAAAAAATGCTAATTTTGCAAAAATTGTTCTTGAGAAAAAAAATGCAAAAACAATTTTTGTTATACCTGTATGTGGGAAGCACAAATTCTAACTTGTGTCTACTATAAAAAGATTTATTTTTTCGAAGTGTTTTTTGTTTTAATTGATACTCGTAAAATTAAGTGTGTAAGTGTAAATTTTTTTGCATAAGTTGAGAAGCCATGTCTATTTTATTTTATTCTAAAGAACTATTTAAATACTATTATCTACTTGAGACCAAAAAAAAAAATGGGCTAAAAAGAGACATGCTCGAAAATAAACCAAATAGCTGATTACCCCTCTAGGGTTAAATAAGGTGTGGATGCAATATGATCAGGTCACCGCCCATAGGACCTTATTTGTAAAAGTGCGATATCAAAGTACTAGATCAGTAGGCGGGGTCCATCCATTGGATCCATTCTAAAAAGAAAGGGCGGGTTTAGAAAAAAAGGGTGTGGAATATACACCAGTATGTGTGATCAGGCCAAAAACGTTTGGCCTTGTCCAAATCTGTCATACAAACTCAATAGCTAGCGGACTATAGCACTATTCGTCTTGATATTTGATATTACGATATTTGAGATCTGTGTTGTATGTCACCGAGAACGCTGGAGCCACACTGGCGTTTTGTTGTAGCGCGATTTCATAAGCTCGAACGCCAAAAAAAAGCTCAACGTCGGATACGTTTTTGGGGTGCCACACTGGCGTTTGTTAACGCGCGTTTTGTAATACCTACAACGTCACTAATAAAACAAAACACACACACGGTGAGAGGGTGAGAGCTTTTGAAAACGCGCGCGTTCTGCAAACTCAACGCCGGGGTTTTCTAAGTCGCGCGTTTCAGTTAAAGGGTTGAATTTAGAAAATTCATGTTTTTCGCATAAACAGATTTCTTGTATGCTTGCATTTTCACGTATAAAAAGACCCACTAAATAACATATGTTCTCCCATACACTTATTATTTAAAGCATTAAAAAATATTATCATTGAAAAAAAAAAGTTATATTTAGTCAATACTTCTTTAGGCAGGTCGAAGTCTGTCCGGTCAGCTAGTACCCAACGTGCACAAATGCGGACGCGGATCCGAAACTGATCAGTATCGGATCCGACAAAACGGAATCCGTGGAATCGGATCCGAAACTGATCAGTTCCGAATCCGACAAAACGGAATCCGTGGAGTGGGATCCGATACTGATCAGTTCCGGATCCGACAAAACGGAATCCGCGCAGTCGGATCCGAAACTGATCAGTTCCGGATCCGACAAAACGGAATCCGTGAAATCATAATTATAGTAAAAATTCTCAAACTTGGTTGAAAATGCATTCATATTATTTTTTTTATTGTAGGAAGTATTATATAAGTGTAATTGAATTGTATAATATAAACATATATAACATAATATTAGTTTAGTTTATTGAATTAGGGGCAAAAAATACAGTGTTTTCCTATTTTAATTTTAAAAATCTTAGTTATGTTAGTAAGCACATTCTGCTGCAGCTCGCCTTCAATTCGCATAGAACTATTTGTCATAATATTAATGTTACTGTCATTAGTAAACAACCTACGTGCATCTTTTGGGTAACCAAAAACCACATGTTTTCCTGAAATTTTTTTAATTGTGTCAATTTTGAACACTTTTTCATTACATGACATCCGTTTTTGTGCGCCATGCACGCATTGCACACTGAGTATTAGGTTGATTCTTATTTGGCAAAAAAAAATGTTTTTGGAATTTTTCATGGGCCAAGTTAAAATTTTATAAAGACGTATAAAAAACTTCTATGTGAATTTTTTTAATTTTTTTCTAAAGGTTTAGGAGTCGCTACCGGGGTTCGAAATTCAAAATTTTACCGTCATCTTGAGGGATAAGCTGAATAACTCGAGTAAACCTTAACTGATCCTTATGAAAATTGTTCAGTATTAATAATTTCCATAACGAAGTAATGAAATTGTAAATGGGCAGAATTGCCCCACCCCTTCTGGTACCTCCCATACAAAATTACCTACTTTTTGATAATTAATATTTCTCCTATAACTTTCAAACGGGCAGATGGATGGCATTTAAACTTGGTCAGTTTAATAACCTTTTAATAACAGATAAACCCCCAGAAAATCAAAACCTTTGTCACACCCCTTCTGGTACCTCCCATACAAATGACCGAATTAACCCCCATATTTTTACCTACATATCTTTTTAGTAAAAATACTGAATTTAATAAAATTTTGTGTGAGATGAACACATGCCAAAATTTGACTCGTGAGTGGCTATGGACTATATAGGCCAACCCCTTCTGGTACCTCCCATACAAAATTACCTATTTTTGGACAAATTATTTTTTACCAATAATTTCTAAACGGACAGCTGGATGGCATTTAAACTTGGCCAGTTTAATTACCTTGTAATAGGAGATAAACCCCCAGAAAATCAAAACCTTTGTCACACCCCTTCTGGTACCTCCCATACAAATGACCAAATTAACCCCCATATTTTTACTTACATATCTTTTTATTAAAAACACTGAATTCAATAAAATTTTGTGTGAGATAAACACATGCAAAAATTTGACTCGTGAGTGAATATGGACTATATCGATCAACCCCTTCTGGTACCTCCCATACAAATTTACCTATTTTTAGACAAATTATTTTTTACCAATATTTTCCAAATGAACAGCTGGATGGCATTTAAACTTGGTCAGTTTAATAACCTTGTAATAACAGATAAACCCCCAGAGAATCAAGACCTTTGTCACACTCCTTCTGGTATCTCCCATACAAATGGCCGAATTAACCCCTATATTTTTACATACATTTTTTTGTAAGTATGCTGAATTCATTTATATTTTGCTAAAGATATACGCTTATTGTAATTTTACTAATGCTTATCTTAAATATAAATCTAGTTTAATAAATGTTATTAGATATTTAACATAGGTAATGCAACGCTATTGTCTTGCCCCCCTCCACTAATTTGCAGCCCAACTTAGGAATTTTTACAATACAGTTAATAAGAAATGATTTATTTCAAATTTGTTCATCAGTTTTTGTTGTATTATTAATTAAAAAGGTACATTTCGAAAATAAAAATTTAATTAAACAATTAAAAAATAATATTGAAATAAAAATTTAATATATTAATATTAAACATGAATTCATTGCATGAAAAACTTAACATTAAAAAATATAATTATAAACAAGTGTATTACTCCTTACAATTTTCTTTAAATTTTAAAATATTGTAAAATATTATTTACACATGGTAGATTCTTTTGGATCTGAATATTTTTTTCTAAATTCTTTCACCAATAATAATAGGAACTGCTTCTGTTCTCCATAATGTGTATGCAATTTATTGTATTCCTGCATCAAGGCCACTCCGTGTTCAGCCATATCAGTAACAACCTTTAACCTTGACCGAACTAATTCTTTACTTAATTTAAAGTCTGCAACTTGCTCCCAATCTTCAGCATTTTTTTTAGGAAACCCGATTTAATACCCGTTATGTTGAAAAATCTAAGAGTATTGTTGGATACAAAATGCTAAAGACTTTTGGAATGTAGTAGGTTTCCATCCACTGCAACTCGTTTTTCTGGATTACCTACTCCTTCTATGTTTAAAGCATTTACAATCTTCTTCTTAATTTCATGAGAAACTTTGTCATCAAAAATGCAAATCCAACTAGCTCTTCCTAAAAATACCAGAGATGACCTAGAATTTTGTTAAGGCTATTACCGCTGTCTCTTTATTAATTGTTGCATAAGCCTTCAAATCTTTTAATAAATGGAGGTCATTTCTTGAAGCAGAAGGTCCAGAAGTGGATTCAAACCAATATTTAATGTAAATATTAATTATAAAAATGCAAACATCCTGTATTCCACATAATTCGCTTTCCTTTAGCTTGAACTGCTCTCTGAATAAATATATTTTTATGGAATATATTGCCTTAGCCTTCCATATAGCACCGTGAAGACCTGCTGGTGCTCTGAAGAATATTTGTGTTATTGGAACATCCCGCAGAATATTATTGTCAGCTTAAGTAGCTCTTTGTAGTCCTCTCGTGGCTGAAACTCTTTAAGCTGATTTTCGGCAAAACAAATAGCATTCGCAGAATTCCTTACTTGTCTTAATATGAGATCATCCGATATGCCAGGTTTAAAATTTGAATGATCAATTTTTGTCCAGGCATTTTTAAACCTCTTAAAAAGTAATATTTCAGGACCGGTTGCTATTCCCGAAATACAATGCATAAGTCATATTATATGACTTCTATGTTTAAAACTGCGCATTCTTTTGTACGTCTTAACAAAATTTTTAAGTTAACCTATGAAAAAAATCAAAATTTTCTGTCAAATAAGTAGCATAAATATGTAAAACTATGAGGGTGAATTCGGTCATTTGTATGGGAGGTACCAGAAGGAGTGTGACAAAGGTCTTGATTCTCTGGGGGTTTATCTGTTATTACAAGGTTATTAAACTGACCAAGTTTAAATGCCATCCAGCTGTCCATTTGGAAAATATTAGTAAAAAATAATTTGTCTAAAAATAGGTAATTTTGTATGGGAGGTACCAGAAGGGGTTGATCGATATAGTCCATATTCACCATATTCACGAGTCAAATTTTTGCATGTGTTCATCTCACACAAAATTTTATTGAATTCAGTGTTTTTAATAAAAAGATATGTAAGTAAAAATATGGGGGTTAATTTGGTCATTTGTATGGGAGGTACCAGAAGGGGTGTGACAAAGGTTTTGATTTTCTGGGGGTTTATCTCCTATTACAAGGTAATTAAACTGGCCAAGTTTAAATGCCATCCAGCTGTCCGTTTAGAAATTATTGGTAAAAAATAATTTGTCCAAAAATAGGTAATTTTGTATGGGAGGTACCAGAAGGGGTTGGCCTATATAGTCCATAGTCACTCACGAGTCAAATTTTTTCATGTGTTCATCTCACACAAAATTTTATTAAATTCAGTATTTTTACTAAAAAGATATGTAGGTAAAAATATGGGGGTTAATTCGGTCATTTGTATGGGAGGTACCAGAAGGGGTGTGACAAAGGTTTTGATTTTCTGGGAGTTTATCTGTTATTAAAAGGTTATTAAACTGACCAAGTTTAAATGCCATCCAGCTGCCCGTTTGAAAGTTATGGGAGAAATAATAATTATCAAAAAATAGGTAATTTTGTATGGGAGGTACCAGAAGGAGTGGGGCAATTCTGCCCATTTACAATTCCATAACTTCGATATGGATAATATAAATACTGAAAAATTTTCAAAAGGATCAGTTAAGGTTTGCTCGAGTTATTCTGCTTATCCCTCAGGATGACGGTAAAATTTTGAATTTCGACCCCCGGTAGCGACCCCTAAACCTTTAAGAAAAAAATTAAAAAAAATCACAAAGAGTTTTTTTGTACGTCTTAATAAAATTTCAACTTGGCCCATGAAAAATTCCAAAAACATTTTTTAAGACTCACCCTACTGGGTATACATAAATATGCTGTTCCAAAGATGTACAATTTATGACACCATGAATTTCGTTGCTGAAATTTAGAATACGAATACTTTTGTTGCACACTGTAACCATATGAATTCATACACCTATTCCTGTGGAGATTCAAGTCAAAGTTTCTCATGCGAAGGGGACACTTTAGTAAGTGTTACATTTCATTTTTATAAAGTCATTAAAAAATTCTCACGTTGAAAATATTTCCCCCTACTGCATCTGCCAACATTCCTATACTTCTGGCCATTACTTTACCAACCAAGTAACGTGTCTCTGTGAGTTGTTGGTACGTATTTCCAGCTACATACGTGTGAGTGTTAGCTTAGATGCTTAGCATGAATGTTGACACTTTTTATTAGATTTGTTTGTCATTTTGTTTTCTTTGTTAGGAAGTTAATGGCGTTTGAATTTAATTCTTGGTAAGTATGTGTGGGAGATTGGGGAGACAGACCATTGTAAGTCTGTATGTACGAAGCAGGATTATTAAGTCTGGCAAAACTTAAATTGAATATATGTATAAAAGATTTGCAAAATCGGGGGTATCCCTTAAGTATGGCGATTCAATATAAAGCCAATATATCTATATATATAAAAATGGTGGCAAAAATGTATAGTAATTCATCAATTGAGAACGGCTGGACCGATTTTGCTCAAATTTTTTTTCAGTTGTTCGTTATTGGCAGGAGAAGGTTTATGTAAAAGAAAATTTTGGGAAAATCCTCCAGAAAAGCCGGAAAATTAGAAAAACCGAAAATTGCTTTTTTGTATGGCATTTTGTGTGCAATTGTTACGAATGATTTTTCGAATGGAAAAATAAAAAAATTTTGTTGGAAAATTCGGAAAAATTTTAAATATTTTAATACCATTTTTCGACGAAATTTTGCTTTTTGTCGTACGATTTGATAGTTTTGAACGATGTTACTTGCGAAATATTTCGGATAAATATTCCGAAATGACTTTCCGAATGGAAAAATAGATAAATTCTCGGTGGAAAACTCGGAAAATTCCGAAAAAATCGAAAAATTTAATTTTTTCGGAAAAATTTTGAATTTCATCGGCTGATTTGAGTTAAATGGGAAATTAAATTTTTGTCGGTTTTCTAATGGAAAAATAGAAAATTTTAGTTGGAAAATTATGGAAAATGCCAAAATAAAAATTTCTTTTTTTTCGACAAAGTGTTGCATCTATCATATGATTTGGTAATTTTGGGCGATGTAACTGTGAACAATTTCAAACAATTATGACTTTTCGAACGGAAAAATAGAAAGATTCTTGGTGGAAAACTCGGAAAATTCCAGAAAAAAATATCGAAAGATTTGGATGCCTTTGACGAAATCTTCCATTGTATCGCTTGACTTGATGATTTCAGACGACGTAAAGGTGCAAAATTGGTTGTGTTCGTAATTGGCAGGAATTTTTTATACCAGAAAATGTTGGGAAAATTCTTTGGAAAATCCCGGAAATTTGACTGCAATTGGTACGAAATGGCTTTTCGAATGCAAAAATAGAAAATTTTTAGCGAAAAACTCGGGAAAAGCGCAAAAAATTTGATTTTATTATCGACGAAATTTTGCAGTTTTCGCATGATTTGATGATTTTGATTTTGGTTGGAAAATTTAAAGAGATAAAAAATATCTATATATATAAAAATGGTGTAATAGTAATTCATCAATTGAGAACGGCTGGATCAATTTTGCTGAAAAATGCGGAAAATTCCAGAAAAATTCAAGAAATTTGAATTTGTTTTTTCGACGAAATTCTGCATTTTATAGTATGATTTAATAAATTTGGACGATGGAACTGTGAAAAATTTCGGATAATTATTCCAAAATGACTTTTCGAATGGAAAAATAGAAAAAAAATTTGGTGAAAAACTCGGAAAATTCCGGAAAAACTTGAGTTTTTTCTACCAAATTGTGCATTGTATCGCTTGGTTTGATAAAAATCTATTTTGAAAAATAAAAAATTTTTGTCGAAAAATTACGGAAAAATGCCAACAAATTAAATTTTTTTTAGACGAAATTTTGAATTTTATCTTATGATTGATAATTTTGGACGATGTTAATCTATACATGTGCGTGCTCATGTGCGGCAGTCTACTGTCGAAATTGGAATACCAGTGTCAAATCGTGCGATGCACGATGCATTCAATCGCGGATTGCAACGAGATCAAGCATTGATCGAGATAAGCTGACTGAAAGAGTCCGAAAAATGTGCCGCCATTGAATGCCGAGCAAACGAACGTATACGATTCGCTGCTGGAGGTTGTTGACGATGGAACGGGATGCATTTACTTTCTCGATGCTTCCCTAGGCAAGACATTCGTCATTTCTTTTATTCTGGCAACATTTGGACAAGATCGCAAATTCCGTAAGCTGTTGCATCCGCTGGTATTTCTGCCACATTGTTGAAACGCGGTCGACCTGCACATTCCGCTTTGAATCTGCTGATGAATCTTCTCACGGTTGACAAGCCATCGTGCAGCAAAATTGTTGCGAGAATGCAAAATCATCATTTGGGATGAATGCACGATGGCACATAAATGAGTTTTGGAGGCAGTTAACCGAATGATTAAGGATTTACGAGGTGATTCGAGATGATTTGGTGGGGCTACGGTATTTTCGTCAAACGCTTCCCGTCATCCAAAAATCTACTGCTGCTTATGAAATTAACGCATGCCTGAAATCGTCATCTTTGTGTTACTGAATTTTCAAGACAGCTACTGGCACTTAGTAATAGCCAAATTCCTGTTGATGTTTTAACTGGATAGATGATGTTCCCGGCAAATTTTTTCGAGTTTACATCGTCAAAGGAGGAACTCATCACCAAAGTTTTCCCCGGCATTGCAAAAAATTATAAAAATCTAGATTGGATAAGTGAACGGGCCATACTAGCAGCGAAGAATAAGGTCGTCGATAGCTTGAATGTTATTATTCAAAGTCGAATCGATGGAGAACTGCATTCATACAAATCCGTTGACAGTGTGACCAACGAGAATGAAACGACCAACTATCCAAGAGAATTTTTGAATTTTTTTAGATGTGTCAGAAACTCCTCCGCATAATTTACAGCTAACGGTGGGATCGATCGTAAGCATGTTGCGGAATCTGAATCATCTTAAAGTGTGCAACGGTACGTGTTTGTCGGTCAAGAAACTGATCATCAATGTGATTAAATAAACGTTCATCAGAGGCAAATTCCAAGAAAGGAAATCCTTATGCCACGTATTCCTATTATACTAACCGATCTTCCCTTCCAAATTCAAGCGAATTTAACTCCCCATTCTATTGGCTTTTGCGATGACAATCGCAAATCGCAAAACCCATCAATGAATGTTTGTGGGATCAATCTCGAATTTCCCTGCAAGATCAGCCGTACGTTCTCTGTTCGCGCATTAGCAAACCGTCTACATTGTTTGTTTTTACGCCGGAACACAAATCGAAATACATTGTTAATCAGATCGCTCTTCACTAATTTCGATTTAATTAAAATAAATCACATTAAAATTTGAACTAACTGTTTACCGGGTCCGAAGTTGTATGGCAGAACAACGTTTGCCGGGGCAGCTAGTTTTATTTTATTTTATAAAACAGTGAAAGATGTGAATATGTGTTGACACGCCGAAAGGTTACTTTCTACATCGGACACTATGAACAGTGAATATTTCTAAATTTTTAGATACCCTCGCGTTCTCTCGTCACGTAATGTCTATAACAATTTCTACATAAGTCTTGGCGATTGTTGCGAATCCTCTGAGGAAATGATGTAAACGATATGGTCAGTAACTTTGATATAGGTCAGTAACAATGATATAGAAAGAGGCATAGCTTAGATATTCTACTACAAGAAAATGGTTATGGTATAAGGCTTCTTTAGAGACAATTGTGTATTTATATTGTGACGAATGTACAAATTGTGCAGCAAAAATTAGGAGAAATCTAAAATTTCTGTCCCCGTTGAGTAAGTTATTATTCGGTAAGTTTTTTGGCAGAAGATTCTCACAAAGAAAAAACTGTCGGCACATTTTAACTAATTAAAAGGAATTGTTGAAAGTCAAAATTTATTCCAACAATAACTTTTATTATATCAATTAAATGCGTTGTTAATATGATAAATTCGGCAAACGATCATTATCAAAAACTAAATTTTCAAGAAATAAGCTGCAATATCAGTAGTTGATATTACAAAAGCCGTTGTTGGCTCAATTTCAATTAAAAAATTAATTGAGCTTACGAAATTGTTTTTTTCTGTACAGAAGGCTAATGTTATGAATCAAAGTGAGTCTAAATAAAATAGAGTGCAAACTCACTCAAATGGACAAAGCTTTCCAATGTCTCAATTTACCATCACCCTTAGGTATGAGGGTATATATCATTTGATACGACCCAAAAGTGTTACACATAGAATGAGTCAGTTAAGACCCTATGTATCTTTGAACCAAATTCGATCCATGACTTTTTGAGTCGTTTAAGCCATGTCCGTCTGTCTGTCTGTCCGTCTGTCTGGCTGTCCGGCTGGTGCACACGATAACTTTCGAAAAACGCAACCAAATGTTTTGAAATTAAGCAGGAGTTAATATTTTCCCAAAACTACTTACGGTATTGTAAATGGGCTACATGGCCCCGCCCCTTCTGGTACCACCCACACAAATGCATCATTCCGCCCACTTTAGAAATCGAGTAATAATATCAATACACTCATCGGGATCGTACCCAAGTAAAGCTATAAGAGGATAAAGTTTTGGAAAAAAAATTGGAAGTCTTGACACGCCCCTTTTGGTACCTCCCATATCCATCTGGTACCGCCCACTTTAGAAATCGATTAATATTATTAGTATAATAGAAATTTTTTTGTTGTACTGGGGGTGATGGTATACATATGTAAGTCGGGTTGCCCCGACTGGTTTTTTTTGTCTTAACCAGTCGGTTGTGAGTGAAACCAGATTCCCGCATCCTGAATATCTCCCTATCAACCTAACGCGATCGTGCCTAAATTCTGTATTTAGTAAATTCAAGCAGGAAAAAGTTTTAGAGAAGAAATCTGGAAGTTTAGACACGCCCCTTCTGGTACCTCCCATACAAATGTACTACTCCGCCCACTTCAGAAATCGAGTAATAATATTAGTATAATAGAAAATTTTTTGTTGTACTGGGAGTGATGGTATATGTAAGTCGGGTTGCCCCGACTGGTTTTTTTTTGTCTTAACCAGTCGGTTGTGAGTGAAACCAGATTCCCGCATCCTGAATATCTCCCTATCAAAATACAAGAAATCAGGTTGAACACGTGGACAACTGATGAAAGTCAAGTCTTAAGCGTTATGGGCATGCGTGTGATGCGCGGTGCAAATATCGACTCGGATTACCACCTAGTTGCAGTCAAGGTACGCACAAGATTAAGTAGTGCTACAAAACACTTGTAATCAGACGCAAAAAAAGCTAGACATCACAATGCTGCATACCACCGAGATAGCCAATGCCTACTCCAACCAACTGTATTAACAAATCCCTAGTTCTGATGTTCCCGACACCCAGTGGCAGCATATTGCGAATTCTATGACAAAACTGCAGCAAATGGCGATGCGTGCGTTGACAAAGCGTGATAATAAGAAAAGGAGGGAGATGAAACGTCTGTTCAGGCGTCTGTGGAAGAAAAGAAAGAGTCAGGATATCGAAACCAACAGGGATAGAGGTGAGGCCAGAAAGATCTACCAAAGGGTTAAAAGCAAAGGTTTTGGAACAGGAATCCCCACCTGTAAGAACAGAGACGGAAATCTGGTCACGGACATTCAGAGTGTGCTGCAAATATGGAGGAAACACTTTCGGTCTCTACTCGTTCCCGAAGGCAGTTTAAGTGACGAAGTCACACCAATCATCGACGATGGAGTAGACTGTCCAACACCGAGCCAAAACGAGATCAGCACGGCTATTGCACGGGAAGCTGCGGGAGCCGAAGGACAACCGGCAGAGCTTTTTAAAGCCGGCGGCGATGAACTGGTAACATGCATGCACCAGCTCATAAACATGATTTGGCTCAGGGATTGCATGCCCGATGATTGAAATCTGAGTATCCTATGTCCCGTGCTTAAGAAAGGCGATCCAAGAGTGTGTACCAACTATCGCGGGATTAGCATTTTGCCCAGAGCATACAAGGTCCTGTCTAGTGTGTTATGTGAAAGACTAAAGCTTATTCTTGCGAACATGATTGGACCTTACCAGTGTGGATTTAGATCTGGTAAATACGATTTTGCGGGATGACACTGACTGACACGAAGTCTTCAGCGAAAATTAGCAAGAATATGACAGCCATTTTCTACCAAGCGATGCTTTAGACACGGCGATAGTCTGTCCTGCGATCTCTTTAACATCGTAATGGAGATGATCATGCGGAAAGCAGCAGTAAACAGGAATGGCACCATATTTAACAAAAGGCACATGTTGCTCGCATATGCTGGTGATATAGATATCATTGGCCGTGGATTGCTGGATGTTACTGCGGCTTTTTCGAGCATTAAAAAACAGTCGGCGGAAGTGGGTCTGACGATAAATGACGACAAATCCAAGTTATTTGTTTCAACGAACAAAGAGTCTACTCGTCTCGGACGCTGCGTGAACGTTGACAACTATAACTTTGAAGTGGTAGATGATTTTGGCTATCTTGGCTCTGCCATAAACAAAAATAATAATGTCAGCCTGGAAATCAAAAGACGAGTATTGATCGCAAACCGCTGCTACTATTCACCAACCAAGCGATTTGATGACAAAGCGCTGTCTCGAAGAACTAAGATCCACCTCTACCAGACTCTGATCCTACCTGTCTTGCTATACAGCGCAGAATCCTGGGTAATGACACAAGTGAATCAATCTATTCTGGGAGTCTTCGAGAGAAAAATAATACGCAAAATATTTGGACCCATCATCGTTAACGGCGAGTACTATCGTCGAATGAATCATGAGCTGTACAACGACATCGACGTAGTCAAGCGCTCATATTAAAAATATATAAATTTTTGGCAATACATTAATGTTCTTTTAATGAAACTGTCCTTAAAATGTTATATTCAGAATTATGACTTACACAAAGTGTGTGAAAATTTTTAAAATTTTGCGAAATTTCTTATTTGATTGGTATATTATTTTTCAGTAAAATATAGAAGATATGTTCGGGTTGTAAAACAACTTACTTCACATTTAAAATACTTTTACCTTTTATGCAATTTCAATCTGAATGTGTATTACTGACACACGCATTGTTCTATGGATAAAATAGAGCGACAAATAAACAATACCTGGGAAACTATACTATTTTTCCAACGATGTATATAGAATGTTATGTTTAAGTTCAAAAAATTCACTATATGATTACGAAAAAAAAAATATATATAGCAAATTAATACTATGAAATCGTCCCACCTTCCGCAGGAAATACCCATATATTTCAGTAATGTAATAAATTTTAAACAAACAAAATGGCCATGGAAGGACGGACACATTCGTCCTTAAGTCGAGCCAGTGGAAAGTTTGTTTTGGTTCTATGCCCATATTACTTAAATTATTCAACCACCCTCATAATGCAACGCACAAATAAATAGGAAGGAATGTTTTCAGTGAACACCCAAAACAAGAGCGTGAGGACGTGTTTTTAACATTCTTAGATAATAAAGCGTTAAAAACAACAACAAAATATGAAACAGTTGTCTTTGTAGAACTTTTTGCATTTCACAAATAAAAGTATTAAGGTAAATGGAAAGTACATTTATGCGTGTCGTGGCCATGGGTGAATGTGTGCGAATTGCGTAGACCTACATGTTGTGGTTGTGGAAGTGACTGAACGTATACGAAATTTAGTTGTTAACAATTTGAAACATTTCACATTTCATATTCGTGTGTTAAGCGTTATAAATTCCTGTCAAAGTGTCATTATATGGTTGTGTTCCCGATTCAGCTGATGTCGCTTTTAGAATGAATTTGTGCTAAAGTTTCCGTGTCGGTGTGTTTAAAACAGCAGCAAGACGATTTCAAACGCCAGTAAAACTGATACAATAACGATAGAAAAGGTTCTTCATACTCGTACGCTTATCAACTCACTTTTTAGACCGCCCAGTGGTTGCAAAACGGTTTTTTTTTTAATTAGTGGTGTAACTTTTGAACTGATAATGGTATCGTGATGAAATTTAAAATATCTAAAGCTGAAGTGTTTTCGATATGATTTGGATTTTTTGGCTCCCTACTTTGTGGGGTGGACACTGGATGGCCCTCCTAAGTTAGTCACCTCGCATTAATTTACCGATTTAAAAGAATTTTTGCATTTAGATAGTGCTTCGAAAAACCTTCAAAAAACAAGCTCACGTTTAAAACATACATGTAAAAACTAAAAAAATAGTGAAAAATTACAAAAGTTTGCTCAAGCCCGTTTATAAATCAAAACTCGGTTAAGAAGTCAAGTCAAGTTTTTGAGGGTGTTATGAAACTTTGTATACAAGGTCACGATGTACTTGACCAGACCTACAACAAGCACTAGGGCACTCCCAAAGTTCCAAATGACTGTCACATAGTATAATTTATAAAAATTAATTAAAAGCACATCTTATTTTAGGCATGATTCTGAGTGAAACGTAAAATGTTGTCAAAATGTATTTTTTGGGGAAATAATATCTTTTATGAAAAATAGCGAAAAATGGACTGGAATGAATACCTTAACGAAATTTTGTCAAATTTCCAAACACAAAAAATTTTTTTTATCAATTTTTGGGTGTTTTCGGCTTCCCTTGTCGAGGAACCATTTTACTAAAATGATTCAAACTTGACGTTAAATTCCTCTACATGAACAATTCTATGAGAAATAATAAAGAAATTGTCACTTCTCTAAAGAAATTTTTTTCTACAAGCGAAAGAATTTAGTCGCCTTTTGCATAAAAAAAATAAAACCCATACAGAAACTGACTGATAAATACCATCACTCAATATAAGATATTGTTGAAGTTAAGTTAAGTTGTTTAAATTAATAGATTTTCAATTAAAATAAATTGCTTACGTAATACTTTTTGCCAGCTTGCGAAGCAAACCCGTAAAAAAATTGACTTATTTGTATAAGAGGTACAATTAGGGGAAGCACAACGTGTCTCATTTTGGGCAATATCGATTAATTACATGGTTCGTACCAGAAGGGGTGTGTCAAATAATTAGATTTAGATTAGATAACCGACCAAATTTCATTACCCCCAAGTGTCCGTTTGGAAGTTATGGGATAAATATTAATTTTCCGAATATTTGTAATTTCGTATGGGAAGTACCACAAGGGGTGAACCTATACAGTCTATATTCATTCTTGAGTCAAATTCTCACAAGCGAAAATCTTTCGCAAAATTTGAATGAATCCAGTATACTTTCAAAAAAGGTTATGTATGTAAAACTATAAGGTTAAATTCGGTCATTTGTATGGGATGTACAAGAAGGGGTGTGGCAAAGGTTTCAGTTTTCTTAAGGCTTGTCTAAATTTGCGTGATAAATAAACTTACCAAATTTAAATATCCTTCGGTCGTTCGTTTGGAAGTTATGAAAGAAATATTAATTATCCAAAATTAGGTAATTTTGTGTGGGAGGTACCAGAAGGGGTGGGGCTATTCTGCCCATTTATAAACCCAAATAGCGCCGCAATTTCTTTTTCTTGAAAACTTGAAATTTTTTTCGAATCTTAAATATTCATGGATTTCTAAGTTTTTTATAATATGACTTTTTTTCCTAAAACCCATAGCTATCCCGGAATCGGGTGCCCTTTAAAACGGACAATGCACCTTGCACTGCAATTCAGCATTACACACGCTTTCCATGTTATTGTTGTTTAACTAAGATGCTCCTCATACTAATTTTTAAACAAAATAAAAAACAATTAACCTGATGTGAATGATTTAATTACATTTTTATCCATACAGCACCATTTAAAAAAATTCACCTTTTTGAAAGTACCCAATAAACAATGAAAACACGCGGAACTGTAATCATCAATTGACGCTTTCTAGCTGCGATGTTACATAACAAAGCATAAACAATAATAATATTAAAAAATATTTTCAGAAATGCATGTGCATAACGGTGATTTTCGCTTATTTGTCAGATGTTCTTTTAAAAGGACGGTGGCGCTAAGGGGGTTAATACTGGCACATGTTCATACCGATCAGTTAAGGTTTTCTAGAGTTATCCTGCTCACCAGCCATCCAGTCAGCCAGACAGACGGATATAGCTTAATCGTCTTAAAAAGTCATAAAACTAATTTGATCTTAAGATACTTGGGGTCTAACTCGTCTTTTTAAAGCGTTGCATTTTTCTCGTAACAAATGATATATAATATACCCTCATACCTAAGGGTGTATTTCAATTACTTTTCAAGAGAGCCAAAAACCTAGTTTATTTTTAAACATTTCTCGCGTATTCTACACATTACTGATCTTGCTAACTTCCATCCCAATCAAGATATCACGAAATGGACTTAACCCTTATCCTGTACTTTAAAAAAATGACGTATACTGTATTTATGGGTCAATTTTGTCCAATACATATTTATTTCAATATTTAAATATTTTAAATGGTTCGACCGTTTTTTTAAGAAATTATGCTATTACAATGATTTTTGCACACAAACTTTACACATTTGGAACATTTTCTGAGTATTTTATACTTTTTGAACATTTGGGGTATACATAGCAACGGTCGCTTGTAAGGTTTGTCTTTCGCAGTTCACTTGTTGCAGCAGGATTTAAACTGCGTACGATTGCTTTATCTAAAATGCTGGAAGAAATATGATTTCGCCGAGATATTTCCTGTTGAACAAGAGGTCTGTCTAATTCTTTTACAAATAAAAGACGTCAGCAATTATTTTTCTTATTCCAGTCTTGATTTATTGAAGAAAATTAATAATATGCGTTATATTTTCTAATGTCCAAAATGTTGTAGAATAGGGTTGGTAGCCATCGATTAGATCTGCGCCTGCAAGTGCAATTTCTGGCCAATTAATTTATAATGTGCTAACTAAAATAACAAACCTATTTTGCTTGTGTACGAGAACAAATGCGAAAATGGTTGTCTTATTTTCTTAATCGATAAAAATTGAGAAATGTTTTCTGGTATATTTTTCATGTGCAATTTTATTAACAGAAGGTATGTTTTATTTTTTCGGACTGGAGAACCATAGTAAGGTTTCGTTTGAGTAGTTAATTTCGAAATCCTTAGGATGTAAGCAAATTTTTGCATATAACTTTTCGACATTTCAAATCTTTAACAAAATCCAAAACAATGCAAATATCTTGTTCCGGCTTTTAGGTTACAGCGATATGTGTATGTGTTTGCTTGCAACAACCATGTATAATTTATCTGAACGTCACATAGAGCCCGGATTTTTATCCCATATTTGCCGGGCTTAAAGGGTATATATTTAATGAAAGGGCTACGTTCACGGTATGTAACTAATTGTTCACCTACGGTCGTACTTTCGCCAGGAATAACACATTATTCTAAAATTTCCTTCCCAGCGGTCCCAAAAGTCACTTATAAAAGCTAGTTTATTTCGCTCTTGTTTAAATTTCTGTCTGCTTTTTATCGAAAGGAGAACTCGGAGTACATTCTTAAATCGTTGCATTCAATATTGGACTGCCCCTTCTTATCATCTCACAATCTTACACGAGATCGAAATACATACATAACTTAATTGAACTTTTAAGACCAAATTTAGGCCAACAAAATAATTGTCAGGAAATTTCACGAATCAGTTATCAGAACTTACTTACTTACTTACTTAGCTGGTACTTCTATGCAATCCCAGTGGATTATATACCGCACGTACAAAAATATTGTAAGCGCCTCGATCTTCTGCGCTTCTTCTCCAGTTAGTCACACCGAGTTCTGTAAGGTTCTCAGTAACCTGGTCTTTCCAATGGAGTTTTGGTCGCCCTCTTCTGCGCCGTCCATCGAGTTCATTGTCGAAAACTTTTCCAGCTGGAGCATTTTCGTCCATGCGTACAACATGACCTAGCCAAAGCAACCGTTGCACCTTAATGCGTCAGTTGCACCACGTCAACGTCAGTGTACAGCTCGTACAGCTCATGATTCATACGACGACGATACTCTCCGTTAACGATGATGGGCCCGTATATTTTACGGAGTATTTTTCTCTCGAATACCGCCAGAACCGATTCATCCGCTTGTATCATAACCCAGGATTCTGAGCCATACATTAAGACAGGTAGAACCAGTATCTGGTATAGCTGGAGTTTTGTTCGTCGAGAAAGGGCTCTGTCATTGAATCGCTTGCTTAGTCCGTAGTAGCATTTATTTGCAAGCAGGATTCTTCTCCGGATTTCTAGGCTGACATTATTTGCTTTGTTGATGGCGGAGCCTAGGTAGACAAAATTATCTACCACCTCGAAATTATAGTTGTCAACGTTCACGCAGTTTCCCAAACGAGTAGATTCTTTGATCGTTGAAACTAATAACTTCGTTTTGTCCTCGTTCACCGTTAGGCCCATTTTCGCTGATTCCTTCTGAATTCCTGAGAAGGCTGCAGTCACATGCCGCAGTTTTCGACCGATGATGTCTACGTCATCAGCGTACGCGAGTAGCATGTGGCTTTTGTTGAATATAGTGCCACTCGTGTTTACTGCAGCTTTTCTGCAGCGTCATTCCGTAAAGTCGTATCAGCTTCGCTGGAATACCAAACTCAGCCATGGCTTTAAGTAATTTCTGCCGTATCGGGCTGTCGAAGACAGCTTTATAGTCGACAAAAAGATGGAACGTGTCGATCTGTTTCTCTTGGGTCTTTTCCAGGATTTGCCGAAGTGTGAAAATCTGGTCAGTTGTTGATTTTCCAGGTCTTAAGCCACACTGATAAGGCCCGATCAGGTTGGATAACACTGGCTTTAGTCTTTCACATAGCACACTCGACAGGACCTTATATGCGATGGGTAAAAGGCTGATCTTGCGGTAGTTGGAGCACACACTTGGATCACCTTTTTCAGCACATGACATAATACGCTTACATTCCAATCGTCGGGCATGCACTCTTTAAGCCAAACCGTGAGCAGGAGCTATGCGACATTCTTCATCGTACCAGGATTCGTCTGAGCGCCGCTTTTCATACCCTAGCACGGTTGTTGCGGCGGTTGCCATGGAATGCGCAATATGCTGCCACTGTGTATCGGGAACGTCAGAAGTAGAGGCGTTGTGTCGTAAAAATTGGGAGAGCTGGTTGGAGTAGGCAGTAGCTATCTCTGGGGTTTGCAGCTTCGCGATGTCCAGCTTTCTTTGTGTTTGGTTACGTGCGTTTTTCGCTCTGCTCAATCTTGTGCGCACCTTGGCTGCAACCAGGTAATGATCCGAGCCAATATTAGCACCACGGATCACACGCACGTCCATGACACTAGATGCATGCCTGCCATCAATTACCACATGATCAATTTGATTTTTGGTGATTTGATCGGGGGATAGCCAAGTTGCCTTGTGGATATCTTTGTGCTGGAATCTGGTTCCACTCACTACCATGTTCCTTCCCGCTGCGAAGCTAACCAGCCTAAACCCGTTGTCTGACGTGTCGGTATGCAGGCTGAATTTACCGATCGATGGACCAAGAACATCTTCCCTTCCTATTTTTGCATTAAAGTCTCCCAGAACAATTTTAATGTCGTGGCCAAGGCAGCGGTCGTATGTTTCCTCTAGACGCTCGTAAAATGCATCTTTAATCTCATCGTCTTTATCTTCCGTCGGGGCGTGTACACAAATCAGCGTGATGTAAAAATATTTCGCCCGGATGCGAATGGTGGCTATTCGGTCACTTACAGGGTTAAACCGCGAGACCAGGTGTCGAAGTCTCTTGCCGACTATGAAACCACATCCAAATTCGTGTCTTTCTGCATGGCAGCTGTAAAAGATGCCACAGTTCTTTCGTCGTGTGCATCCCTGTCCCGTCCATCTCATTTCCTGTATGGCGGTGATGTCAGCCTTGTATTTGTCGAGGACATCAGCCAGTTGGATAGAGGCACCATCTCTGTATAGAGTTCGGACATTCCAGGTGCATATCCTTAAATCATGGTCCTTATATCGTTTGTGGGGGTCGTCAACATTTGGGGTGGTCCTTGTTATATTTATTCTCCGTGTTTTCATAATAAATTTTGTTTAAGGAGAGTGGCTTATTAGGCCACCGCTCCAGATCCTAGTTTCTTGGGGCTGCCAAAGCCACTAGGAGAGCCTGTGTTGAGCTTCAGTAACTTCTGTTACCTACTTCCTAAGACGCATCGGTGGTAGCATGCCGATTAGGTTACTCAACGTTTCGCCTTCTAACTCTAGCTAACTTCTAAGCGGTTGCTTTAAAGTCATTGCCCAGGGAATACTTGGTCTAAGACCGGAAGTAGTTAGCTGCTTGGACAGTGCCGCAAAAGAATCGATTCTGGTCACTCCCAAGTGAGTGACAATCAGTAGCTTTCAGCCTCTGGGCAAAATCCCAAAGTCAGAACGTCCAAAGTTATAAGAACTCAAAAACGGTTTGGGCAATTTTGACCCATTAATACAGGATAAGGGTTAAGGGTCGATGGACGAACACAAGAGAATTGCAATAAAAAAATTAGAAAAATTACACACTACTGATTTTGTTGTCAGTTAGGTTTTTCTCTTACGTAATTGTGTCTGTATATGAAAAAACTGTCAATAGGTTAATGCCATGACCATCATTTGTTAAAGATACGCGTTTGTGCAACTTTGAACATAATGACGTTTCTCCTACTGCATCATTGAGCTACAATGTTTAAACATACAAATACTTATATCGGCATTTGTATATACTTTTTAAAATGTTTTCCCCCTATATTCTATTTTGGTATGACACAGCCAAAGTAGAACAGAATAAGTCTGTGCATTGAGCATTGAATGGCTTTGTCATTTTGACCCTAAAAAGTTAGATCTAGCAGTCATTGCCACTGCAACAAACAGACCAAATGCGAAATAATTTTACCTAAGAGTGCTGTCATGAAAGAATCGCTCGGTAGAGCTTAAGTGTCACAAAGGGCAAGATAATGTTGCAGTAGAATGTAACATTTTGCAAATATAATGTGACTATCAAGTTTACTTTGTTTTGTTACCCCTGCAATTGATAAGAATTGCAATTGATTTCGCACAGATGAAAACAAGTTGCTGAGCATAAGGTAAATATACCTGAAGGTCATTTCAAAGTTTCCCTTGCTCGCAATAGTCAATAATTGCCAGCTCAACTTCATGGTGGAAGTGAAACTCAACAACAATCGCATTGGACACATACGGTCACAGGACAATCGAAAGGAAAATAGAAGATTGGAAGCAAATAAACCAAGAACATTGTTTTCTAACTAAGCGAAATCCTGCACAGAAACTCATCAATCTATCATCAGTCGCAATGCACTTGACTCCCCTTTAATAGACATCCAACAGTCCGGCCAGTGGCAATATTTCCATCTGTCCATATGGTTCAGTCTAGTTCGGTGTTAGCAGTGTGAATAAAAAAAGTTTCCAAATCGATTTCAAAGTCTAAAGACAGTTTTGTAACGGAATAAAAGAAGACATGGCGAGAGTAGAACGCTTGGGGAGGCATTACGTTGAGATAAAAACACCTATCAAGGTGCATCGTTTAGGATTGCTGGGTGAAAAATGGAACTAACAAAAGTGAAAGCACCACCAGAGCCACTTATCGTGTTTATCCTGATAAAAGAAATTTCCTCTATTAAAAACAGAATAGTAGAGAACAACTAAGAAAAAGTATTTTAAGATTTATTCAAGAAAAAATAAAGAAATTTCACCGCGGTCGCATACTCTGTTTCATACTTCCAGGATACCTCCGAGTGCAAAATTCTTAAAGCCTGACACCTCCTCTACAAATGTATGGAACATTTTAAAATATTCAGAACAATACTTTAAAAGTTGTGATATTCTTCCGTTGTTTTTTTCCAATCGGCCCCACTACGCTGTGGTATACCCTTTATGTCAGCTGATCATGCATGTCAGCTCTTTTCACTAACGAACGCCAGCTGAAGGTTTTATTTATTAAAAAATAACGTAAAAACTATCATCTGACAAAGTTTAAACCGAGAGGAAATGAACGAAAATTATATTTTCATGTTTGACGTGGTGGTCACTATGCTGCATTATACAACTCTACTTAGCATTTAATGATTTTTCGCCCAAAAAGAATTTGGTCATGAAAATATTTTTCTGGCTCGCGGACTAGATAATTCGATTTTTATACATAATTTAATACTTTTCCAAAAGTTTTTCCATCAAGTGATGTAATCTGTTCCACTTTTATCGGGAACATAATTTAATCCGAAATTAACAATTGTTTTTTCAATTTAGATTTAGAAATTTTCACTTTTTACCGGTTGTCCGAATGCTTATTAATTTCCCGGGAATTCCCGGTAAAATTTGCGGGATTGCAAAATGAGCGGGAATCCCGGTAAATTAACAAGCACGAATTCCTGAAAAAACTGTATTTATGTTACATGATGGTATATAAAATATCGTAGTTACTGCTTAGTATTATTGAAATTATTAGAATTTTAATTACAAAAAATTACTATTATTTTTTGTCTGCTTGTGGGGCAAAACCGTAAAAATATTATATGTATGTAAAAGGGGCAATATCAGTTATTTATATGGGAAGAACCGGAAGGGGTGTGTCAAAAAGTAAGGGTTACAGAGGTTTTGCTTCCTATAACAAGATAAATTAACAGACAAATTTGATTATTAATTTAATTAATTTTCCAAGAAAGGCAATTTTGTGTAGGAGGTACCAGATGTGCTGAGCCGATATAGTCTATATTAATTCCTGATTTCAAAACCGTACAACTTACCCAAAATTTGACTGAATTTAGTGTACCTACAAAAGAGTGTACTTATGTAAGACTATGAGGGCGAATTCGGGAGGTATTAAAAGGGGTGTGTCAAATAGTTAGGTTTTCTGAGATTTCGCCCCTTTCGCAAGATAAATTTATCGACCAATTTTCATTATCCCACACACCACAAGTGTCCGCTTGGAAGTTATGGGACAAATATTAATTTTCCAAAAATAGGATATAGTTAGAGTGTTCAAATACCTCCTTTTTTAAAAACCCGGTTTCCGAGCTATTCGCAAAATTGATTTTATAGAAAAATCGGATTTCGAATACAGAATTTGAAAGAAAACCGGTTTTTTTGGTTTTTTTTAAAAAATAATTTGGATTAAAAAAATTTATTTATTTACAAAAAATAAAAAAATTGTTGTTTTATTTTGTGTTTTTACTTTTTAATTAATTTTTGTAATAACTCATTTAATTTTTTAAGGAAATTAATTTTTGGCATATTTTTAATATTGTTTTTTAAAATAGTAATTAAGAAATATCATATAATTTGAGTGTTCAATTTTGAGTCTATTCTTCTGTTCCGTTTTATAAAGCTTGATACAGAAAACATGCGCTCACTAATTGTGGAAGTAGGATTTATTGACAAAAGCGCGTTTAGAAGAATGTTGAGCTTTTCTATCCATTTATTAAATCTATCGAAATAGTTTAAATCATCATATAGGCTTGTGTTATCGCAATTTGTTTCCACTGATGAATTTTTGATGTTATTTATTGTCCTGTTTAGATCTTTGCAAAGACTACCATTAGGGGATTCCTCCATCTCACAATTTGAACTGTTATTACACTCTGTCATTGTTGGGGATTTGTAGGTTAAAGTCTTTTAAAAAGTTCGTTCGCAGATTCCATTGTTTCCGCCTTTTTAGAATACTTTACACAGAGTGAGCTTGTAAGATATTTAGGAGCTAAGGTATGTTATTAGGGTATCTAATGTTTGTATTCTTTTTTCCCTTTATCTTGCTATAATTTTGTCTCACAGCTCCCGAGCATATGCGGAGCCCATATTTTTGAGCTGTTTCAGTATAAACGCATATACTTCTTCAGCGTAGATTAGAGTCGCTGAATTATTTGATAATCTTTTAATTGCATGCGCTAAAGGCTGAGCTTAAATCTCTCAAAATTGTTTTTTATACCATCACCCTTAGGGATGAGGGTATATATCATTTGATACGAAAAAAAGTGTAACGCATTAAAGGAGACGAGTTAGACCCCAAGTATCTTAAGACCAAATTCGTTTCAGAACTTTTTAAGAAGAATGAGCTATGTCCGTCTGTCTGGCTGGCTGGCTGGCAGGCTGGCTGGCTGGCTGGCTGGATGGCTGGTCAGCAGGATAACTCGAGTAAACCTTAACGGATCGGTATGAAAATTTACCAGTATCAATATTTTTCAAAACGAACTTATGGGATTGTAAATGGGCTGAATAGCCCCACCCCTTCTGGTACGTCCCATACAAAATTACCTATTTTTGAAAAATTAATATTTCTTCCATAACTTCCAAACAGACAACCGGAGCATGTTTGAATTTGGTCAGTTTATTTATCTTGCAAAAGTAGACAAACCCTAAGAAAACCGAAACCTGTGCTTCACCCATTCTGGTACCTCCTATACAAATGACCGAATTGACCCTTATAGTTTTACATACATATCTTTTTTGCAAGTAAACTTAGATCACTCGAATTTTCCGTATGATGTTTGCTTATAAATATTAGACTCATGTATGAATATGGACTATTTCGGTTCACGCCTTCTGGTACCACCCATACAAAATTACCTATTTTTGGAAATTATATATTTCTCCAATAACTTCAAAACAGTCACTTGGGGGGTTATGAGCATTAGTCGATAAATTAATGTTGTGATGGGAGGCGAAACCTCAGAGAGCCTAACTATATGACACACCCCTTCTGGTACCTCCCATACAAATGACCGAATTGACCCTTATAGTTTTACATACATATCTTTTTTGTAAGTAAACTGAGATCACTCAAATTTTGCGTATGATGTTTGCTTATGAAAATTAGACTCAGGTATGAATATGGACTATATCAGTTCACGCCTTCTGGTACCTCCCATACAAAATTACCTATTTTTGGAAAATTAATATTTCTCCTATAACTTCCAAACGGACTCTTGGGGGGTAATGAAAATTGGTCGATTAATTTATATTATTATAAGAGGCAAAACCCTAGAAAACCTAACTATTTGACACACCCCTTCTGGTACCTCCCATACAAATGACCGAACTCACCCCCATAGTATTACAAACATATCTTTTTTCTAAGTACACTGAATTCAGTCAAATTATGAGTAATTTGTACGCTTATGAAAATATGAATCAGAAGTGAATATGGACTATATCGGGTCACCCCTTCTGGTACCTCCCATACAAAATTACCTATTTTTGGAAAATTAATAATTCTCCCATAACTTCCAAACGGACATTTGAGGGGTAATGAAAATTAGTCGGTTAATTTATATTGTGATAGGAGGCAAAACCTTAGAAAACCTAACTATTTGACACACCCCTTCTGGTACCTCCCACACAAAGGACCGAACTCACCCCTATAGTCTTACATACATATATTTTTTTGTAAGTGCAGTGAATTCAGTCAAATTATTCGTAAGTTGTACTTGTGAAAATTTGAGTTAGGAAAGAATAAGGACTGTATCGGTTCACCTCTTGTGGTACCCCCTATCAAAATTAAATTTTTTTGAAAAATTAATATTTCTCACATAAATTCCAAACCGGCACCTATACCCCCTACACAAATAAGTAAAGTTGTGGACGATTTTGCACCACAAGCAGGGGAAAAAATATACATAAGTAATTTTATTTTAATTAAAAATCTATTCATTTCAGTAACTCAAGACTTCAACAATATCTTATATTGGGTGATGGTATTTATCAGTCAGTTTACCTGACTGAAATTTCTGTACTGGTTTTTACCTTTACTTTATGTTACATGATGGAAGATCACTTTTATCCTGATTGTATATGAAATAACGTAGTAACTGCTAAGTATTTATAAGAACTTATAAATATAATAACTTATAAATATAAAAGGAAGTTAAGTTAAGTGTTAAGTGTTTAACGTCAAAAGTGCTCGAAGGTCAAAATGTAGTGTTTGATAAAATATAATTATTTCGATAGGACTCCAAATGACAACACTGCACATAAAGATAATTAAAGTCGTTATTGGAAAAATCTATTTTTTTGATACCTTAAAAAGGATTTGCTAATTTTAAGAGGGTATTATTTAGGTTTTGAGAGATACATGAAGATAATAGTGAAAATTAAATTTGCAATCAAAAGTTACCAAAGGAAAAAATTGGGCAATTGACAATGCGTTTTGTTCCCAAGTAACAAATAGTATGTTATAAGTCCAAATAGTATGTAGTTTACAGGGATACAAACCAGTAAGAAAGTTTCAGTCGGGCAAGCCGACTTACATATACCCTCACCCTCAGTAAAACAAGAAATTTTCTTTTATATTAATATTATTACTCGATTTCTAAAGTGAGCGGAGTGGTACATTTGAATGGAAGGTACCAGAAGGGGTGTAGCTAGACTTCCAGTTTTCTCTCCAAAACTTTGTCCTGTTATAGCTAAACAAACTACAGAATTTGGGCCCATCGTTTCTAGTGTATTGATATTATTACTCCATCTCTAAACTGGCCGGAGTGGACATTTGTATAGGAGGTACCAGAAGGGGAGTTTCTAGAATTACAGATTTTTTTCTCCAAAACTTTCTCCTGCTTGAACTTTACTAAATACAGAATTTGGGCGCGATCGCGTTAGGTCGATTAATAATATTAATCGATTTCTAAAGTAGGCAGTACCAGATGGGTATGGGAGGTACCAGATGGTGCGTGGTTAGACTTACAGTTTTTTTCTCAAAAACTGAATCCTGCTATAGCTTTACTAAATAAAGAATTTGGGTACGATCGAATTTGGGTACTATCCCGTTGGGTATATTGATATTATTACTCGATTTCTAAAGTGGGCGGAAAGGTACATTTGTATGTGAGTTACCAGAAGGGGCGGGGCCATGTAGCTCATTTGCAATACCGTAAGTAGACAGACAGACAGACAGACATGGCTCAAACGACTTAAAATGTCATAAATCGAATTTGGTTCAAAGAAACCTAGGGTCTAAAGTGACTCCTTCTATGTGAAGGAACATAACATTCTAAAATAGTATGTTAATACATTTTGATAAGATGCTAAACAAATTGAATAAATGCAGTTAATGCAGTTTTTAAATTCTGATTAAAAAACCAGTACAAAAATTTCAGTGAGGTAAACTGACTGATAAATACCATCACCCAATATAATTTAAGCCTTGAGTTATTGAAATTACTAGATTTTTAATTAAATCAATTATAAAAGATTTGTGTTAACACATTATTGTAGTGACTGCATGAAATATTCAAATTGATTTTTTATCATAACCCTCTGACACAATCGAAAATACTCGTATGTAGCAAATTATGGACATTAGCTTGTTCAGCGAACTTTTTCGTGTAGGCGGATGTGCGATTGCTACCCAGGCAGTCCAATTATTATTTGTGTTTTTTTTTTCTTTTTTCGTCCAAGAGTAAAATCTCATTTAACCCATTGTCCTGTTACAAAAGTACATTGTTTTCAATGAGTTACTTTGTCCATTTCAAAAGCTTTTGCTATTGGAAAATATCAAAATAAATAAACAAAAATTCGAAGTGGTATAGTTGTATTAGCGTAAATCTAAAATGATTTAGTTCATTTTAAGTAACAACAGGGAAACGTCCACGATTACAGTTTTAAAATTTCATGTATAAAAGTGTTCACCTATGGTATTTCCCATCTAGCAGTGGTTCTGCTTTCGAAAAGTCTGAATAGCTGGAACACGTTACATTATGACATTCAATATAATATTGTTTCTTTTGCTTGTAATCCGGACAGATCGATATAAATGTTGTTTGCTTGCAGTATACATATACGGCCTTATTCATAAAAAATTATAAGAGGTTTATAAACCATTTTGAAGCAAATTCCGAGAAAACAGTATTCATAAACGATTCACATCTTCAATAAGTTAAAGTAGGGTTGTCCCTACTTTAAGCATGCTATAACTTGACGTTTGTACAATTTATTGTATATATATATGAATTTGTGACCTTTATATTGAGTTTTTCGGCATTTTTAATACGATAAAGAGCCGTTGCATGTATTCATTGTGTATGAAATTGTCTTTATAATCATTCCGCATATAGAAAAGTGTCTTAATAGACACTTTTCATTCATGAATTCCATTTTGAAAAATATATCTTCAAAAATATTTTGTAAATAATGAAATAATATTCGTGATGTCAAAACAATCATAACAAGGAAACAACGTAATCGGTATCCGATTATTATTTTTACACGAGGAAAGGAAAATGTAATCCTTAAATGCCATTTTTACTTTAACGTCTTTCTGACCGCCAAAGGATTGTAGTTAATGTGAATTTGAGCTACAATTATGTTCATAGTTATTTTATGTGCAAATAAATGTTTGGTAACAGATTATAAAGCTTTTGTATCCGATTATAAAGCTTCTTTTTATACATCATTATTGACCATTAACAGTCGGCGTTGCCACCGGAACACATAAAGCTAAAGAACTGATAAAAAACGTTTATGAATACAATTTCTTATTAAAGGTTTTTTAGAGCTAAAGAATGCTTTAGCTAGAGAACGCTTCATACCTACTTTAGAAATTTTTTATGAATAAGGCCGATAGATTACGAGCTAAAAATTATGATATTAACAACTATATTGTGGTCACTCTTGTACAAATGTTTTTAACAGATTTATGTGCGTTTTTAGTGAGAAATCTTCCAGACAGTGTGATTCTAATAGCTATCCTACATTATAATATCTATCGTGTTCTGCATAGGTCCACTTGTTGCTCTTCACTTACGAAACATGCGATTGCCAGTTCAATCGGACGGAATAAAAATATATTAACAAACATAGCTATAAATCTTAGTGTGTAGTGATAACTGACGCACTGTCTTCCGATTGTTGCCTAACAACGCTACGAATCAACAATGCCACAGAGTGTTATGCGTAGTTGTTGAAAACGGCAAAACTAAGATTTGTTGAGAAGAGGCAATGAAAGAAAAACGACGAAAGAACGTTGTTCTCTAAGTGGTTTAATAATGCAAAAGTAACGTATTGAAAAATTATGTACCGATACTGATACCAATGTTGAAACAAATGCGGATAACGATGTGATATAATAAAAACCATCGTCCTTGAGATGCCTTGTCATGTTAAATGGCAAAGGGGATAATCGCTGCAGCTGCAAAGCAATGCTCTTGATGCGAAACCATATAACAAAAAAAAAAAAAAAAACAAAGAAAAGTATACATCAACACTTAAGCGAGTACTTTGCCAGTGTTGATACCCTTCAAGTGGTACTACAACGCAACTGGAATGGTAAAAGAACAACAAATACACAAACAAACAGGATATGTTCTGTTTCCAGGAGTTGCCTGGAGGAAATGACCTCGATTGGGGAAAAAAACTAACGACAGTACTTCACCCACTTCCTCGCATTTGTGGAAAAAATTTTAAGATTATTTCTGTAATTAAAATGCATTATTCTAATAAATACGATAATGATTGCACATGCTATCCTTACCTCCCGCACAAAACATAATATAAATTGGTGGCATGATTTTGTACGTTGACAGAAATATATTCGAATTGCAAAGATATAAATAGTGTTACAATGTTAATGTCTAATCACATGTAAATAGTATGTATATACTTTTGTAATTAAGTGGCAACTGCCCACATAGTCAAACTACCGCACTTAGTAGAGAACTTCAAGCATATCGGTGGTACAAGAAGATTCTGCTAAAACTAGCGGATCAACTTCTTGAAAAAAAAATCACAAATCAAAATAAGTTTTCCCGCTTCTTGGGTCTCCCAATAATATGATCTTTGTTACTCATTTTTCAAGCCACGACAAGCTTTACATAATTTGTAACACAAAATTAAAAAAAAAAATCATTAACCCGATTTTGAACCCGAGTTAGCTTTGAACTCTTTGTGCTGTAGTTCGTAGGCGTTCGTATTATACTCACCTAGTTGGCACTTCTATGCAATCGTATGGGATGTTATTAGAGTATACAAAACCGAAACCGGAAACCGACAAACCGGTTTTTTTGTTGAAAACCGTCAGCCGGTTTTTACAAAATATCGATTTTCGAATAACCGGTTTAACCGGTTTTTTGAGGTCGGTTTTACCGGTTTTCTGAAATCATGAAAAGTTGAAGATATCGATCTTTTGCCTTAGAACAGCCCCAAAAATTTTACTAAGCAACATCTTTAGTAGCAAATTTTATTGTTCCAAAGTCCCATTTTACGACACTTTTCTTGAAATAAGAACGAAAAGGGCACGTAAGGAGTCCAGATAGAGAGTTTAAATGTTTCACAACAAAAATAATCGTTAAATATCATAGAAGGCATCTGATATCAATAAGTGCTAAAACTATGACAAACTTCAGACTCTGAATGAAAAGAAACAAAACCAGTAAGAAAGTTTCAGTCGGGCAACCCGACTTACTTATACCATCACCCTCTGTACGACAAAAAATTTCTGTTATACTGATATTATACTCGATTTCTAAAGTAGGGTAGTGGTACATTTGTATGGGAGGTACCAGAAGGGGCGTGTCTAGACTTCCAGATTATTTCTCCTAAACTTTATCCTGTTGTAGCTTTACTAAATACAGAATTTAGGCACGCGTTGGGTGTATTGATATTATTACTCCATCTCTAAAGTGGGCGAAAAGAAACATTTGTATTGGAGGTACCATAAGGGGCGTCGCTAGAATTCCGATTTTTTCTCCAAAACTTTATCCTGTTTTAACTTAACAAAATACAGAATTTGGGCACGATCGTGTCGAGTGTATTGATATTATTACTGCATCTCTAAAGTGGGCGAAGTGATACATTTGTATGGGAGGTACCAGAAGGGTCGTGTTTAAACACCAGATTCTCTAAAACTTTTTCCTGCTTAAACTTTACTAAATAGAGAATTTGGGCACGATCGCGTTAGGTATATTTATAATATTTATAGATTTCTAAAGTGGGCGGTACCAGATGTCTATGGGAGGTACCAGATGGGGCGTGGCTAGACTTATAATTTTTTTCTCAAAAACTGTATCCTACTATAGAATTACTAAAGAAAGAATTTGGGTACGATCGCGTTGGATTTATTGATATTATTACTCCATCTTTAAAGTGGGCGTAAAGGTACATTTGTATGGGAGGTATCGGATGGGGCGTGGGTAGACATCCAATTTTTTTCCGAAACTTTATCCTGTTATAGCTTTACTAGGTACAGAATTTGGGTACGATCCCGTTGGGTGTATTGATATTATAACTCGATTTCTAAAGTGGGCGGAATGATGTATTTGTATAAGAGGTACCAGAAGGGGCGGGGCCACGTAGCCCATTTGCAATACCGTAAGTAGTTTTGGGGAAATATTAACTCGTGCAAAATTTCAAAACATTTGGTTGCGTCTTTCGAAAGTTATCGTGCATACCAGCGGACAGCCAAACAGACAGACGGACATGGTTCAATCGACTTAAAAAGCCCTGAATCGAATTTGGTTCAAAGAAACCTAGGGTCTAAAGTGGCTCTTTCTAGTTGTTACACTTTTTGGTCGTATCAAATGATATATACCCTCATCCTTATGGATGATGGTATAATGAGTAGTAAAAGGTGGAAATATTGATTTTGGTCTTACAACACCCCATGTGAAATTTTCCGAGAAGCATTTTTGTAGAGCATTTGAATGTTGTAAAGTCCTATTTGAAGATATTTTTCTGACATTTCTTGAAACAGGTACGAAACGGGCACGTAACAATTCAAAATAGACAGTGCCATAAAAGTTCCATAAAAAAATTATCGTTAAATTTTATTGCAGACATCTGATATCGAAAATGCACTAAAGCAATAAGGGTAAGAAACGTAGTCTTAAGTGCCTATTTCAATGTCTATTATGGGTTAAACTGAAAACTTCATCAGTGATATACTCATCTAAGGCTTTCACCCCGTAAAGGAATTATTCCGCCCTTAAAAATTTGCTGGCTTCAAATGCCCAATAATTGGCTTATATTACATGATTTTTGTCTAATTAATATTAGAATTAGATTTAGACATGTTTTTCTGTTAAACGCTGCCTTCCATACACCATTTTTAACATTTCTAAATTAAATTGCTCATAATAGTAACACTTTTTCTTGTTTTTGTGCACAAATAAAAAACTCGAAAAATAACCGGTTACCCGGTTTTTTCTTAATTAAGTATTCGAAAACCGAGTTTTTGAAATTATGTAAATTTCGAATATAACCGAAACCGGTTTTTCAAAACAGTCGAATGTTTGTATACTCTAGATGTTATGCTGCACGTAGGAAAATATTATATGCGCTTCGCTCTTGTGCGTTTCTCCTCCAGTTTGTCACACCAAGTTCTGCATGTGACCCAGTGTACACCCCGTACTGTATATGATTCATACGAAGTCGATACTCTCCGTTAACGATGATGTGCCTATATATTTTACGAAGTATTTTTCTCACGAATACTGCCGATTTATCCGCTTGTGTCATAACTAGGGCGACCATTTTTCAGCACGAAAAAAACGGTTTTCAGTACTTAAAAAAGCACGAAAAACCTTTGAAATAAGCACGATAGATTTTATATTCAGCATTTAAAATTTTTTTTATTTATTGAAAAATAAACAAAAAAAAAAGTTCATACCTATTAATGAAGTAATAAAAAACAATAAGTAAATTAACAAAATTACTCTGTCAGATATTTATGCATAAAATGTAATTTTCAAACCAAAAAAAAAAACTGTGAGGTTATATCTTGGTCAATGTCCCGATTACAATTAAGCACTAAGTAAATTTTTAAATTTTCCATGGTGAAACTTTTACACTGGTTTGTAAAAAAAATTCCATATATAGAAAAAGACGTTCTACGTCACAGGATTAAACGGGAGAATATTTGAAAAGTGTTAATTCAGCAGACGAATATTTTCTGATAAACGCATTTGTTGTTTTGAAATTTTAAAAAAATAATATCGTTGATTTTAGTGATTTCCACAAAGCCAGGATTTCGCGCAAGTACGGTAATTTTTTTAAAATAATTTTTATCAGATAGTTTTCTAAAACATGTTAAATTGATTGTATTGTTTCTAAGCTTTCATTCAATGGCAATCCGCGTGACCTTTTTCGCTAAAGAACAACCAATTCGTCTTTGCATACACCTTACTAAATTCACATTGAGTACAACGATATAGATAGAGTGTGAAAGGGACAACTATAGGAATATAACGAATCGAACGATCTAAGCTATCATTAGGTTATTTTACACACAGGCTGTGTGTAAAATAAGAGGATAGTTTGCATATTTAATACTACCTGTCATATTTTTATGAACCGCATAGGTTTGTGATACAGTAAACTACGGATAAGTGCACATCGCATAAATGCAAAAACCGCATAAGAGCACTGGAACTTAAAGCCATTAGCATTTTTGTACGTTTACATACAAAAATACACGGATAAGTGCAACACGCATAAATGCAAAAACCGGATAAATGCACAACTTTTGCTAACCTGAAAGTACTTTTTTAGTACAACTTTGCATGCAAATGCAAATCTCTCATACTTAATAAATGTAGATTATGATTTAGGGAAACTGGAGAAAAAAATATATAAGGTTGGAACAGAAAACATGGTTCAAAAAAAGATTTCAGACTTTTTTAGCACACGTGGTTTAGGTGAATCGAATTGAGTGCAATTTAATATGTATTTTGCAAAAAACAATGTTGCAAAATTGCAATGATTCATTATCAGCTCTTATTTTGGCACAGAACTGAAATTTTTTAATTTTTTTGTATAAAATATAAAATCCACTTAAACAATGAAATATAAATTTGTGATTTGTTTTTACCTTAAACTGTTCAGTTTCAGATTTTTATTAGTTTTTATTAAAAACCTGTTATGTAATTTAAACCAATTTAAACCAAAATAAATAAAAACCCCTTTGGTTATTTTTCGACCTATTTTTTGTAATCCAGTGTTTAATAATTCAATAAATAATATTTTGATTATTTTCTTAAAGTTCCGTCCAAACTGAACTGGTGTTACAGATTAATAAAATTAATCGAATGTTTGTATAAATGCAATAATCGTGCACTTATGCAATGTTTGTATATATGCAATAGTTGTGCACTTATTCGAGTGCTGTATAAATGCAAAAACCGCATAAGTGCACAAAAAGTCGGGCGATAACCGATGTGCACTTATCCTTAGTCTACTGTATGTACAAATTTTCAATTGATAGAAACATATTTTATCAAAATGTGTCAAACATATAAATAAGGTCAAAAACAGCATAAAAAAGCACAAACCTATTAAATAATCAAGATCGCTTGAAATCGTTAAATTAAGCAGCATAAGCAATATTCAGCATATGATGAAAATTGGTCGCCCTAGTCATAACCCAGGATTCTGAACCAAACATCAAGACAGCTAGCACCAGTATCTGGTATAGTTGAATTTCTGTTCGTCGAGGGAGGGTTCTGTCATTAAATCGCTTGCTTAGTCCGTAGAAGCATTTATTAGCAAGTAGCATTCTTCTCCGTATTTCGAGGCTGACATTATTTGTTTTACTGATAGCGGAGCCTACGTAGATAGAAGCATCGAAATTATGGTTGTCAACGGTCACGCAGTTTCCCAAATGAGTAGATTCTTTGTTCGTTTAAACAAATAACTTCATTTTGTCCTCGTGCTATTTCCTCTATTATGTCTAAAAAGGCTGCAGTTACATCCAACAGTTTTCGAGCGATGATGTCATCATCATCAGCGTACGCAAGCCGCATGTGGCTTTCGTTGAATATAGAGTCACCCGTCTTTACTGCAACTTTTCTTATTATTATCTCTATCACTATGTTGAAGAGTTCACGACCCAGTAAGCACAAAGGCGGACTCTGGTCCGGTTTGAGTCCGACATGTCGGTATTCACTTTCGTGTGCATATCTAGTCAGTTGTTGATTTTCCAGGTCTAAAGCCAAACTGAAAAGGCCCGAACAGGTTGATCTGATCAATCGACATAACCGTATATGCGATGGGTAGATCGCGCGCTTTGCGTATCTGTAACCAAATTTCGATCCTTGTCCTTATAGGAGGGGTGTCCATTACAGATAAAGTTTTTTTTTACTTTAACTTTCTGGTAAATTTTTCTAGCCTCTCCTGTACCGCTGTATATCATCGTTCTCTCGTTCCTTCATCTGACTTTTTTTCGTTAAAATACCTGACTCGCCTGTTTTACTGTCTCCTTGTGCCCTTGTTCCCTCACAGTCCTGGTTACAATTGGCTCTAGCGTTGCCCTATAAGCAACATCTTTTTCCTCAGACGATATTCTTCATAGTACCAGGATTCGTCTGAGCGCCGCTTTTCATATCCACGCTTGTATGTTGTAGCGGTTACCATGGAATGTGCAATTTTCTACCACTGGGTATCGGGAACGTGAGAAGTAGAGGCGTTATTTTGTAGAATTAGGGAGAGCTGGTTTGAGTAGGCAGTGGCTACCTCTTGGGTTTGCAGCTTCACGATGTCCAGCTTTCTTTGTGTTTGGTTACGTGCGTTTTTCGCTCTGCTCAATCTTGTGCGCACTTTGGCTGATCTAAACCAAGAACATCTTCCCTTCCTTTTTAGCATTAAAATCTCCCAGGACAATTTAAATCTCGTGACGAGGGCAGCGGTCTTATGTTTTCTCTAGGCGCTCGTAAAATTCATCTTTTATCTCATCGTCTTTATCTTCCGTTGGGGCATGATCACAAGTCAGCGTGATGTATTGTGGCTATTTGGTTACTAACAGGATTGAACCTCGAGACAAATACAATTACCCATCCAAATTGGCGCTTTCTGCATAAGAACTGTAAAAGATTTCGTACTTTTTACTTCGCGAGTATCTCTGTCATGACCATTTGATCTCCTGAATGGCGGCGATGTCAGCCATATATTTTTTGAGGACATCAGCAAGGCGGATTGCGGCACCTTCTCTGTAGAAGGGTTTTTGTTAATTTTTCTTTTTTGTGATTTCATATCCAGTAAAGAATCAAAAAGCGGGTGGCTAGCCCAACCATCAGAGTTCGTCGCTGACTATTTGTCGCTATTTATGGAGTTTGTGAGTCGGCTTGAGATGCAATATTCACTTAATATCGCCAGCGGCATCCGGTCGTATTACCCAGGCGTATTATTTTCGTTGCAAAAAAATGATTTGTAATTCGAATTACAAATAGAAAATTAGATAAATAAACTTAATCAACGTGACTTTCGTGAAATGAGAGCGAAAATTGTACTAAAAAAAAGTTGTATTAAAATGTGTAAAGTTATGATGATAATACCTGATAAACTTAACAGGTATAATCATCATAGATATAAGCTAGAGAGAAAGTGCATTGGAGGTGCAAGTGCGGAAAGTATAATAGCAATCCTTAATATTTTAAAATCAAGAGCTGTTCTGAAAAAAAATTTTGACACCACTTCTCACTCCGAAAAAATTTTTTGTTCCTTGCAAAAAACTAAAAACCTAATTAATTGCACTTTTCATTGAAATGGAATTTTGCGACAGGCCCGTTTTATTAACCTATAATTGTTAGTTCTTTGAACAAGAATTCATAATGTTGTCAAATTTTATAGACACCCATGTGGATGACACATTTCCACAATAATAATGAACTTATTCTAGGTAATATAACATCTAAACCGATAAGCGTAAAATCCATTTCGTGCGTGACAATGGTCTTATGCCTCACTGCTTGTACACTTTAAATTTCACATTGAACTTTTACTAATCATAAACAGTGATAATCTCTTTTTGTTTCTCTGTTTCTCAGCAACTTCTCCAAAAATGTTGAAAAGGGCAGTGGCAAAAGTCATGGCAATCTATCGACACCAACATATGTGAACTTTGGTTATTAGTTTTTCAATCATACCTTGAAGCCATTTACGAATATTAGAAATTTTTTTATGGTTAACCAATACTGATGAAATTTTTGTAGAACACTCTTATAGATGATCAAAAACGATGTAGAAAAAGAACAGTCAAGCATACATTTAAACGCCTTCACCAAAGAACATACAATACTCATTGTTTGTATCTTCCTTTCCAAAGACTTTGGCATGCTGAGGATATGGCGAGAGAAGGAAAAAGGAAGTGGCGTCCCATTAGACGAGCATCTAAAATGCCGCCTAAAGACAGGCACCAGCCCACGTATCATGAGTAGCGAATCAAACAAAATATTGCTCCCCAAGGATTCATATTTACCGCTGCTGGAGCAGACAAACAAACAATTTTGTGATGATGTCGCTGTGTGGTTGGTATAACGCTTGTCTGTGTCTACATCTCTTCAATCCCAAAACCCGATAACTTTATCGAAATATGAGTAATAGTAATAATAATAATAATCTATGACAAAATGTACCACACAGTCATACTCGGGGAAGGAGGGTTAGCATTCTATACTTCGTGTTCGCCAATAGATTTCTATTTAAGCTTTATGAGACGTTAAATGACAGCTTTGGAAAGGAGAAGTAACTGTGAAATAGGATGTACACGATGTATACGTCCTACACTTTACACCATTTTGTTCCACACGAGCACTCTTATGTATGTGCACACAAGCATCTTAAATTAGGAACTGAATCCACGAATATGAACCAACTTTACATTAACACATTCTTGTCGCGTTGAGCATTAAAAAGCGTAACGAAATGTGGATAACATACGTATGTTCATATGAGTGTGTGTGTGTGAATGAATGCCCTACATTCCAACATCCATGAGTCTCCTGTACATCCATCCGCTTTTCGATATAGGACAACAATGCTCTCGTAGAATAGACGTGGTACTTTACTCAGCATTACCAAAAAAAAAGCAACAACATTATGTTTTGATAGATTTGGTGTATACTAGAGGGTGGTGCTATGCTCCAGCGATGACAATTTCATATAAAATGTTTGATATTTGATAAGTATCACACCACTAAGAATTGATACGGAAATGTGTGTATTGGTAGTCAATATGCACAGTGCATCATAGGGTGCGATTCTTCACAGATTGCGTGTAATATAATTTTTTTTTTGCTATCCATCTATGAGATAAAACATACAATCTAAAGGTACCAAAAAAAACATCGGATATTAAATTAGCTTCTTCTAAAAAGTTTATTAAATTAAATCTTGTTAGACCACGTAATGGTTATATTTGATAGGATCAGACTAGATTAGAAATGGTTATAAATATAACTTAATTAATCCTGAAATTGCTGTTTATTTTCTATTATGCCAATGATAAAAAACATTTATCATTTCATTTTTTTGTGTTGTGATTTTTCGACCTTATTTTATAATCCTTATAAATGATTGTTCAAGCTCTAGGTCTGTTTTTCTAAATTTTTTTATTTTTTATTTATTTTATTCGATATTTCGCCTTCCTTTGGATGGCATCTTCAGGAATTTTTATATCTAAAACAAAAAACAACAAATTTTTGCATACATACATTTTTCACTTAACAAACAACAAATTCTTACACAGTAACAATAATCAAACGTCTTGATACAAATACATTTTATATTGAACTAGCTACACATATGATTTTTGTTTGTTTATTATGTGTCTGTAGTTTTGCGCTATATTGTCAACATCGTTTTTGTAATTTATTCTCTTCTCTTGCGGTACGTTTATGATGTGAAGCATCTCTAGAGTAAAGCGTTTGTTGTAGTTTTTCTCTGTCTGTAATATCCTAACGTTTTCTAAGTTCGGTGTGTGCCCTCTCTCTGCACAGTGGGAGGCTAGTGCAGTTTTTTGGGTTGGTAAATTACTCCTATTTCTTAGATCTGATCTGTGTCCTGATATTCTTGTCTTAAGTTTGTTTTTTGTCGTTCCAACATATGATTTGTCGCATATGTTGTTCCCGTCACCAGTGCAATCAATCTTATATATAAGGTTGGACTTTTCCATTCTGTCAACTTTACTTTTTGTGTTTGTGAATAGTTTGCGCAAATTATTTGATGTTGTTGATGCAATTACGTATTTTGTTTTGTCATATATGTCCGAGTGTATTAATCTCTCTGTTATTCCTGGTACATATGCCATTGTTTTATATATTCTTTCCGGTTTTTCTTTTTCGGGTGTGCATTTTCTTTTATTTTCCCATATCAGTTTCCTAATAAGTTTTTCTGGGAATGCATTTTTCTTTAAGATGTCCATAATTTTCCTCTTATTGTCTTTATGAAATTGTCGGTCGCTTATATTGAGCACTCGGTTGACTAGATTTTTAGCCGTATTTATAATTATTGTCTTTGGTTGGCACGAATAATAGTTAATAATACGACCCGAGGAAGTTGGTTTTTGATACCAGTCAGTCTTAATTATATTTCCTCTTCGTACAATAATACAATCCAAATATGGGAGTCTACCGTTTTGCTCCTCTTCTACAGTAAATTTTATTTGTCCATGAAAACTGTTCAGTTCTTTTAACGTCTCGTTTATCGCATCAACTTTAATTATTCCAAACAGGTCGTCTACGTACTTGGTAAGTAATCTGGGTTTGATTTTTAGTTTTTGCACACAATGGTGTAATAACTCTTCCATGACTAAGTCAGCTATAATAGGTGAAGCTGGAGATTCCATTGGTAGTCCTTTCGTTTGCGCATATATTTTATCGTTGAATTTAAAATATCGGTTTTCCTTAATACAAAATTTTAATATCTTTAAAAAGAGTTCTTTTGGCATCGCAGTATGTTTTTTAATCTCTTCCCATTTCTTAATGATTTGCGCAAACTATTCACAAACACAAAAAGTAAAGTTGACAGAATGGAAAAGTCCAACCTTATATATAAGATTGATTGCACTGGTGACGGGAACAACATATGCGACAAATCATATGTTGGAACGACAAAAAACAAACTTAAGACAAGAATATCAGGACACAGATCAGATCTAAGAAATAGGAGTAATTTACCAACCCAAAAAACTGCACTAGCCTCCCACTGTGCAGAGAGAGGGCACACACCGAACTTAGAAAACGTTAGGATATTACAGACAGAGAAAAACTACAACAAACGCTTTACTCTAGAGATGCTTCACATCATAAACGTACCGCAAGAGAAGAGAATAAATTACAAAAACGATGTTGACAATATAGCGCAAAACTACAGACACATAATAAACAAACAAAAATCATATGTGTAGCTAGTTCAATATAAAATGTATTTGTATCAAGACGTTTGATTATTGTTACTGTGTAAGAATTTGTTGTTTGTTAAGTGAAAAATGTATGTATGCAAAAATTTGTTGTTTTTTGTTTTTAGATATAAAAATTCCTGAAGATGCCATCCAAAGGAAGGCGAAATATCGAATAAAATAAATAAAAAATAAAAAAATTTATCATTTCATTTATAATATTTGTCAGCTATTTTCATAAACGAAATTCAAGTCAACCAAAGAATTAAGTGTTCAAATGCAGCACCTCAAAATTACTGAATAATCGATCTCATTTAACAGGGTCCAGAAGTTAAAAATATTTTTTGATGAATCAGTATCATCAAGTATCAAGTATCGTTCTTTGCCCCATGATTTTACCATCAACTCGTAGAGATATTATATCGTGCTATATCTTATTGGAGGCATATGGACTTCAGCTTTAAGACACTTCTGTTCGAATGAATCTTTTCTGCACAAAAGTAGGTTTTGCGAAAAAAAACTTAAAAACTCTAATTTTATTTTTCCAAAAAAAAAAAAATTTTGCTGTTTTACCAATATATCTCAAAATATATAATAACCATGAATCGATTTAAAAGATCTTTTGCAATTAGACGTTATCTAATTTAGATCAAGAGATTTTAAGAAAATACAAAAAATGTGTAATTTTAGCAGAGCTGTAAACTCAAGTACAAGTAATCATTACCTACCATGTTCGAAAGTATTTAAAAGTTAACTACAATTCTAATTACATGAGGAATTGGAATTGAAACTAAAAGTCTCAACTACACAGGTAATTGTACTTGAAAGTAATGATTCCTAATTACTTTTCAATTAGCTCAATTGCTTTTTAATTACAAGGAATTGAAAGGAATTGACGGAATTGGGAGGAATTGGAAGGAATTAACAGGAATTGCTGCAATTTGGAAAGGTATTGAAATAATTTTGAAATAAGTGTGAATAGCAGTGTAACGTCACAAAGAGAAAAGGAGAGTGGGAGCAATATATTTTAACATAACGGACCTTTCCAAATTGCAGCAATTCCTCTTAATTCCTTCCAATTCCTCCCAATTCCGTCAATTCCTTTCAATTCCTTGTAATTAAAAAGTAATTGAGCTAATTGAAAAGTAATTAGGAATCATTACTTTCAAGTACAATTACCTGTGTAGTTGAGACTTTTAGTTTCAATTCCAATTCCTCATGTAATTAGAATTGTAGTTAACTTTCAATTCCTTTTTAGATGTACTTGTATTTGTAATTGAGCAGTAATGAGTACAAATTGTAATGATTTGTTTACAGCTCTGAATTTTAGTATGAGCTTGATTTAGTATTTTTAAGATTGCGGGCTCAGTTTTTTTTGGATTGTAAAGTAATTTATATCGTTGGATTACTAAAAAAGTTTTAAATTAAAATGATTTTAAGTTTGAAGGCATTTTACGCCACTATTTTATTAAGATAGTGTGATGCAAGGTAAAGCTTCAGATCGATTTAACTGGGTTAATCCAGGGTGATCCTTGTCAATAGAGCTTCAAGTCTACTCATAGAACTCCGTATTCGTGGTACTATAGCCGACGAAGAACCTCCACGTGGTGACGCCTGGAAACATGCTTTTGGTACCCTTCAGAGCACGGCTAATTGTGAGAGGCGAAACCTTAGACCTGGTCAGTGTTTACCCAGATTGGGTAATTGTAATAAAATCCTGACATGAAGAGAAAACTGCGACGTGGTGCTTAGGGCTAACAACCCGCCAACGACGCTTGAACTATTGCAATGAAAAGGAGTAAATAAAGAATAAAACGGATCCCCCAAATTGTTGATGACAACCACAAACGAATTATGGACCATGATTTGAGGAAATGCACCTGGAATGTTAGAACAGTATACATACCAGGAGCCTCCATCCAAATGTCGGAAGTCCGGAAGGCTGACATAACCGCTTTATAGGAAATCCGGTGGACCGCACACGGCTGCTAGCGCATTAAGACGTTCGACATCTACTATAATGGTCATGCGGAAATGCACGAGTTTGGATGTGGATTTGTCGTTTAAAAGAAGTTGCGGCACCTAGTCTGTATTATGTGATTTTAATGCTAAAATAGACAGGGAAACCGCATTTGAGCCTACCATCGGAAAATTCAGTCTGAGAAGAGAAGAGAGGCAACTTGTCTTTTTAGACGTAAAAAGATGGAGTTGAAGAAAAAACAGTATGAGTGCACAGAGTTGTTTTGAAAAAGTCCGTAAAGTGTTTGTCGAGATTTTAATATTTTTTAGAACCATAATACTTTCCATTTGATGCATAATATCGCTGTGTATATCTTCGAAAACATATAATGCTTTTTGTGATAATTTTATATAAAATACTTTATTGCAATATGAAAATATACAACATATAATCACGCGAGCGTGAGTAAACCTGAGTAGCAAGATAAGTTATTTGTGTGCGTTGGCGAGTTCTCACTGCAACTGTATTGACTGAGTTTTCACGGATCAATTTTCAGAATCACTGCACGAGACCTTCCTCTGTGACAATATAGCCGATTGTATGACTTTTCGTATTGTTGTCGTTATATTTTAATCTCATTTATTTTAACACTCAAAAACAAAATTGGAAAATGTTTGCATAGGACAGGGCTTCCCAAATAATTTTGTTAGCCGACCAAATTTGATTTTGTATTTTACACCTGTGTTTTCATCATATACGTCCAAAAACAAGTGAGAACGTTTCAGTCGGGTAAACCGACTTACCTATACCCTCACCCTCAGTAAAGCATTAAATTAGCTTAACAAATTACAGGTGTATTGATGTTATTTCTCCAGTTCTAAAGTGGGCGAAATGTTACGTTTGTATAGGAGTTACCAAAAGGGGCGTGGCTAGACTTGCCGTTTTTTCTCCAAAACTTTATCCTTATACAGTTTTACTAAATACGGAGTTTGGGCACAATAGCGTTAGGTGTATCGATAATATTACTTGATTTCTAAAGTGGGTGGAAAAGTATATTTGTATGGAAGGCCCTAAAAGGGGCGTGGCCATGTAGCCCATTTTCAATACCGTAAGTAGTTTTAGGGACATATGAACCTGTGCAAAGTTTCAAAACAATTGGTTACGTATTTCGGCAGACGGTCATGGCTCTAACGAATTTAAAAGTCATGAATCGAATTTGGTACAAAGAAACATAGTGACTCCTTCTATGTGTTACACTTTTAGGACTTATCAAATGATATATACCCTTCTACCCGTCGGGTGAGGGCATAATAATCAACAATTGCAGACTTTTTTGTACCAACATAAACGCCAATTACACAGTGCAACAGCCAATCTGAGTGCTAAGTCAGGGTGAAAGTACTATGTCAGTATAGTAAAACCCCCAAAGGGTTTGGCATTCTCAGGTCAAACTTTTTTTATTTATTTATTCGCTTAGTTTTTCAACCCAAGAACCATTGATGATTTCCCATTTCATTCTTCAGCAGAATTATAGCCAAAATAATTTCTGTTAATATATCCATGAAAAAAATCAAGTTGAAAAAATATTATTATATAATGTTGTGAACCGCTGGAAAACGAAGTCATAGCTCAATGTCTCTAACTCACTAACAAAGGTGTTGTTAATATCTTTTCAACGACGCACAGAACATAATCGGTCAACAAATAACGATGTTATAAAATAATTGAAAAAGTTTTAGTCGAGTTAACCGGCTTACATATACCCTCACCCTCAGTAAATACATAAAATTTGCTTAATATAATACATAATTTTGGGCGTTGGGTGTATTGATATTATTACTCTCCAAAATGCTTTACTAAGTACCGAATATGGGCGCGATCACGTTGGGTATATTGATATTATTACTCGTTTTCTTAATTGGGCGTAATCGTACATTTGTATGGAAGGTACCAGAAGGGGCGTGGCTAGACAACCAAAATTGTTCCCAAAACTTTATCCTGTTATTGCTTAAGAAAATGCAGAATTTAGGTACATTTGATGGGATGTACCAGAAGGGGAGTGGCCATGTAGCTTATTTCCAATACCGTAAATAGTTTTGGGAAATTATAAACCTATGCAAAGTTTCCAAACAATTGATTACGTCTTTCGAAAGTTATCGTGCGTACCAGCCGGACAGACAGGCAGACGGTCATGGCTCAAACGGCTTAAAACGTCATGAATCAAATTTGGTTCAAAGAAACCTAGAGACTAAAATGATATAAGACAAAAAAGACCCATACCTTAAGGAGTTAGATGGTTAAAATACTCTATAATATTATTCTCCGAAATATTTAATAAAACTTTGCTGAACACACCATATACTTTAAATGTTAGCTTTACTCGATTTTCTATGCCGATTGACAATACAAAATTTGTATTTGGTGGAAACTTTACCTCCTCCAAAAATGAAACCGAGATGTAACTTTTCAAATACGGATGCACATGTCTCCTTTATCAGAATTTATAGGTCTGACTTTGTAATTTTGAGAAAAGTTGATTGTGTTCTACAGTGTAATTAATAATGTGTTTAAATTTGAATTGCAATAAATTAAGGCACATTTTGCAACTAATGTACACATGCAAGTGAATGAAAGTATTGCCAACGTTATCATTTGGTATCAGCCTTGTATTTTCCCGAGTTAAATCGATAAACCACACAATTTTAACTGTTATTTGCAACATTTATTATTGAGGAATATATACTTATTTATAACTATTCTTGTCCTTCTAATCACAGTGCAGTATTTTTTATACAAAGTGTTGCTGTTATACATGCTATTTATAAACTACAGCTTTGGACTGGGTATTACAAGGACGATTCAATATATTGCTGCAGATGAAAAGGGAACAAATGTGGTAATGACAAAACATTGTGATAATAGATTACAAGCATAAGCTCATCACTGGAATTATTACGTTCATTGAGATGTGGCGTTAAGTTTGTTTTTGTTCCTGCATCAATCAATAACTACTCTGAGGGTTGACAAAACCCATTGAAATTGCTTAGCATCACAAAATGATTTTGCCACGTATATCTATTGAGAGCGCAAAATTTAAGCTTGTTGCCTTACAGCGACAAAAGTTGCAATTACAATGAGAGGTGGAGTTAAAAATATAAAAAGTAATGCTAGCACAACCTCGATTTCACTTATCTGTAACTTGTAATCAACTTTTGCAAAAACCGCATCGAGTTAGTCTATGCTTTCGACGAAACAAGAAGAGTACTAGGGATGATGGAGTGCAAATGATGCATTTATTAATTTTTATATATTCAAAGGATATGAAATAATTGTTTAAAAAATCACAGTCAACTCTTAGGATCGTGAACTAATAACACTATGTGACAGTCATTTGGTACTTGGGGAGTGACCGAGTTTATGTTGCACTCGACCTTCAACATAATTATACCATCACCCTTAGAGATGAGGGTATACATATATCATTTGATACGACCCAAAAGTGTAACACATAGAAGGAGTCACTTCAGACCCTAGGTTTCTTAGAACCAAATTCGATTCATGACTTTTTAAGTCATTTGAGCCATGTCCGTCTGTCTGTCTGTCTGGTAGCTGTCCGGCTGGTTCGCACGATAACTTTCGAAAGACGCAACCAAATGTCTTGAAATTTTGCACGAGTTAATATTTCCCAAAAACTACTTATGGTATTGCAAATGGGCTACATGGCTCCGCCCCTTCTGGTACCTCCCATACAAATACATCATTCCGCCCACTTTAGAAATCGAGTTATAATATCAATACACCCAACGGGATCGTACCCAAATTCTGTACTTAGTAAAGCTATTACAGGATCAAGTTTTGGAAACAAATTGGAAGTCTAGCCACGCCCCTTCTGGTACCTCCCATACAAATTCACCTTTCCGCCACTTTAGATATGGAGTAATAATATCAATAAATCCATCGTGCTCGTACCCTAATTCTCAATTTAGTAAAGCTATAGCAGGATACAGTTTTTGAGAAAAAAAACTGAAGTCTACCAACGCCCTATCTGGTACCTCCCACACACATCTGGTACCGCCAACTTTAGAAATCGATTAATATTATTATAAGAACAACCGCGATCGTGACCAAATTCTGTATTTAGTAAAGTTGAAGCAGGATAAAGTTTTGGAGAAAAAATCTGGAAGTCTAGACACGCCCATTCTGGTACCTCCCATACAAATGTACCTTTCCGCCTACTTTAGAGATGTAATATTTTCAATACACTTGACACGATCGTGCCCAAATTCTGTATTTAGTAAAGCTATAACAGGATAAAGTTTTGGAGAAAAGATCTGGATGTCTAGACACGCCCCTTCTGGTACCTCCCATACAAATGTACCACGCCGCTTACTTTAGAGATGGAGTAATAATATCAATATTCTCGACACGATCGTGCCCCAATTCTGTATTTTATTAAGTTATAACAGGATAAAGTTTTGGAGAAAAAATTGGAAGTCTAGCGGCGCCCCTTATGGGACCTCCCATACAAATGTACCTTTCCGCCACTTCAGTAAAGTATTTAGTAAATCTATAACGGGATAAAGTTTTGGAGGATAAACATAGAAGTCTAGACACGCCCCTTCTAGTACCTCCCATACAAATTTACCACTCCACCCACTTTAGAAATCGAGTAATAATATCAATGTAATAGCAATTTTTTTTATTTTACGGAGGGTGATGGTATATGTAAGTCGGGTTGCCCGACTGAAACTTTCTTACTGGTTTTTTTCCATTTTGTCCCAGTATGTAATTGTTTAATGTGTTCAGATTTACGATTTTATTCCATTTTCAATTGCTTGAATTAACACTAGAACCTTCGTAGAAACTCGACAATGTCTGCTATATTTTTTTGACTTACAACCCTTGGCTTCTGATATTTTACAAACGCCTATTATTACTATGAAATTTTAGAATTAAAAATGTAAGTGTAATAATCGCAACAAACTGAGATAATAAAAACAAAACTTTCTTGGTAGTTGTTCAAGTTTTTAAGTTTTCAAAATTTGTTCACGTTTTCGAGATCTGTATGTGGGTCGATATCACTAAATGACCACAAAATGGGTTTAAATAATAATGTGTCATGGGTCATGTTTTTTTTTATACCATCACCCTTAGGGATGAGGGCATATATCATTTGATACGACCCAAAAGTGTAACACATTGAAGGAGTCACTTCAGACCCTAGGTTTCTTTGAACCAAATTCGATTCATGACTTTTTAAGTCGTTTGAGCCATGTCCGTCTGTCTGTCTGTCTGTCTGTTTGGTGGCTGTCCGGCTGGTTCGCACGATATCTTTCGAAAGACGCAACCAAATCTTTTGAAATTTTGCACGAGTTATTATTTTCTCAAAACTACTTACGGTATTGCAAATGGGCTACATGGCCCCGCCCCTTCTGGTACCTCCCATACAAATACATAATTCCGCCCACTTTAGAAATCGAGTTATACTATCAATACACCCTACGGGATCGTCCCCAAACTCCGTATTTAGTAAAGCTATAACAGGACAAAGTTTTGGGAAATTTTTTGAAAGCCTAGCCACGCCCCTTCTGGTACCTCCTATACAAACCTACCTTTCCGCCCACTATGGAGATGGAGAAATAATATCAATAAATCAAACGCGATCGTACCCAAGTTCTATTTTTAGTAAAGCAATAACGGGATAAAGTTTTGGAGAACAAAATTGGAAGTCAATCCACGCCCCATCTGGTACCTCCCATACACATATGGTACCGCCCACTTTAGAAATCGATTAATATTATAACCAGTACAGAAATTTCAGTCAGTTAAACTGACTGATAAATACCATCACCCAATATAAGATATTGTTTAAGTCTTAAGTTATTGAAATTAGCCGATTTGTAATTAAAACCAGTTAGAAAGTTTCAGTCGGGCAACCCAACTTACGTTTACCCTTACCCTCAGTAAAACAAATAATTTTCTATTATATTGATATTATTACTCGATTTCTAAAGTGGGCGGAGTGGTACATTTGTATGGGAGGTTCGAGAAGGGGTGTGGTTAGGCTTCCATATTTATATGCTATTACCTTATCCTGTTATAGCTTTACTAATTACAGAATTTGGGCACGATTGCCTTGGGTGTACTGATATTATTAGTACATCCCTAAAGTGGGCGGAAAGGTACATTTGTATGGGAGGTGCCATAAGGGGCGTCGCTAGACTTCCAATTTTTTCTCCAAAACTTTGTCCTGTTATAACATAACAAAATACAGAATTTGGGCACGATCGTGTCGAGTGTATTGATATTATTACCCTATTTCTAAAGTGGGCGGAGTGGAACATTTGTATGGGAGGTACCAGAAGGGGCGTGTCTAGACTTCCAGATTTTTTCTCCAAAACTTTATCCTGCTTAAACTTTACCAAATACAGAATTTGGGCACGATCGCGTTACGTCTTTTAATAATATTAATCGATTTCTAAAGTGGGCGGTACCAGATGTGTATGGGAGGTACCAGATGGGGCGTGAATAGACTTCCAATTTTTTTCTCCTAAACTTTATCCTGTTATAGCTATACTAAAAATAGAATTTGGGTACGATCACGTTTAATTTATTGATATCATTTCTCCATCTCTATAGTGGGCGGAAAGGTAGAATTGTATGGGAGGTACCAGAAGGGGCGTGGATAGGCTTTCAAATTTTTTTTCAAAACTTTATCCTGTTATAGCTTTACTAAATACAGAATTTGGGGACGACCCCGTAGGGTGTATTGATATTATTACTCGATTTCTAAAGTGGGCGGAATGATGTATTTGTATGGGAGGTACCAGAAGGGGCGGGGCCATGTAGCCCGTTTGCAATACCGTAATTAGTTTTGAGAAAATAATAACTCGTGCAAAATTTCAAAACATTTGGTTGCGTCTTTCGAAAGTTATCGTGCGAACCAGCCGGACAGCCACCAGACAGACAGACAGACGGACATGGCTCAAACGACTTAAAAAGTCATGAATCGAATTTGGTTCAAAGAAACCTAGGATCTAAAGTCACTCCTTCTATGTGTTACACTTTTGGGTCGTATCAAATGATATATACCCTCATCCCTAAGGGTGATGGTATAAAAAGACCTAACGCGATCGTGCCCAAATTCTGTATTTGGTAAAGTTCAAGCAGGATAAAGTTTGGAAGAAAAAATCTGGAAGTCTAGAAACGCCCCTTTGGTACCTCCCATACAAATGTACCACTCCGCCCACTTTAGAAATAGGGTAATAATATCAACACACTAGACACGATCGTGCCCAAATTCTGTATTTTGTTTTATTATAACAGGACAAAGTTTTGAAGAAAAAATTGGAAGTCTAGACACGCCCCTTATGGTACCTTCCATACAAATGTACCTTTCCGCCCACTTTAGGGATGTAGTAATAATATCAGTACACCCAACGCAATCGTGCCCAAATTCTGTATATAGTAAAGCTATAACAGGATAAAGTTATGGAGAATAAATCTGGAAGCTTAGACACACCCCTTTTCGTACCTCCCATACAAATGTACCACTCCGCCCACTTTCGAAATCGAGTAATAATATCAATATAATAGAAAATTATTTGTTTTACTGAGGGTAAGGGTAAATGTATGTCGGGTTGCCCGACTGAAACTTTCTAACTGGTTTTTGTTTTGGACCGGGATTTCCCGGGATCCCGGGAAAATGATATAAAAATCCCGATTTCCCGGGAAAAATTGCCGGGAAATCAAAAACACTAGTTGCATCTGAAATAAATAAAAATAATTAAAAAAATTTAGATTCTTTCTTCTGCTGGTTTGTTCATAACATAATAGCTTCGCGATGGTTTAGGAAGGTTTAGAAAAGTGAAAAGTCATTAAAGGGTGGAGCTGTAGGCGGTGAAAATATATGTTTCATTTTACGTATGAGTGATATAAGTAATATAGGCTTCATAAATATTAATTATTCGTAGAGGAGAGCCTTACAACCTGTCATCATCTATCATCCGAGTATCGGATTTTACTATAAGAGCTACAGAAGCCATATTCACATCATGGGTTAGGTTTGTGCACGAAACATGTAGTGTGGACTCGGTAGTTTGCGCTGCAGTGGATTTATATGGACAAATTTAACTGAAATTTGGAATTTATTTTTGTTTCATCATGAGAAAAAAATGTTTGTAAAATTATGGTTGCATTTTACTACATTTCAAAATGTATGTATGTTAATACATGTAAAAATTTTGTATGTACGTTTGGATCCAGTAGGTTGCGTTTTAGTTATGACAAGAATACATTTTTAAAATTTTGTATGTGTATTGGTTCATAAGGTATAGGCATTTTAGTGGAAATGCATGTGACCTGGCGTACTATTGCTCTAAGTGACTTAACTGTTGGTGTGGCTCCGCCAATACTACCCTTTTAACAAAAAGCAATATCTGGCGTAATATTAAAATTATTGAATGCCATAAACAATATTGTGCGAGAACAACCAAAGAAAAAAATTTATTTTAAAACGCAATATCTGAGGGACTGCTGTACCGTGGGTCTTGAAATGTGGTATGTATTTATTTCAGGTCAGTGTACGTATTTGAAATGGGCCTGATCGGGCGTGAAACATTGTTTGACTTTATTTTTAATAAAGTATGTATCTTTTGGTAAAAAAAGTGGTCCTGAGTGGTCCTCTTGGTCTTCAATGATAAATCTGGGTAAATATAAAAGTGAAAATCTTAAAAATGTGTACTAGTTTCTTTAGATACTGGATTATTTTATGCTTAAGTAAACATATTGCATTAAAATCTTTGTTAAGTTGTAAGCAATTAAAGGTTACATAAAAAGTTATATGTTTCACAAAACATTAATATTAATACTATAAATTCTGAAGTATACAAACGACCGAAGCTCATCAAAATAGTAGTGGATTAGGAACAGTATAGCAACCGCCATGCAAAACCATTTTCTTAAATCACGTTCCGAAAAATGTTTCCAAAGCGATAGTGCGGTTGCTCTAAACAAATATTACACGTCCAAAGAATTTGGCCCCATGCCATCAAAACATTTTTTATGGATACTCCAATATTTTCACCCCAATTCGATTTTTTGAACATTTTTCCGGAGTCCGTATTTCATAAACTGTTCGGAATCTTTTCTTTTCGTCTTCGGCACGGTTGTAGATCTAAGCCAGAGCAAAAAAAGTCTCAAATAGACCGACCCGAAAGAATTGCATCTAGTACATGAATATTGTAAAAATATGGGAAAAAAACCTTTTTTTTCATGATATTTCTACCATAAAATTATAATTATAATAAGTAATATTTCACATAAATCATACGCCACGGAGTACAACGAAAAAAATTTTGTAGTGAAAACAACATGAAAAATATTCTTTTTCCCATATTTTTGCAATTTTCATGCACTGGATGCAATTTTTTTGGGTCGGTTTATTTGACACTTTTCTTGCTCTGGTTAAGATCTACAACTTTGTCGAAGACAAAAAGAACAATTTTCGAACGGTTAATGAAATATGGACTCCGTAAAAATGATAAAAAACATCGTGTTGGGGTGAAAATATTGGAGTTTCCATAAAAAAATGTTTCGATGTAATGGGGCCAAATGCTTTGGGGGATTTTTTTAAATTCGGGATACACTTCAAAAATAGCTGGGTACGAAGGTGGCACCAGACGATGACCTTAGAAATGTTGCACTGTGTTATTAAATCAATAAAAAAACCAGAAAAAAATTTTGTAAGATATTATTCTATCATGTAATTGTCTGAAACCGGAGCAATTTTTACGGAAACACGGAAAAAAACTTAATTAATGGCAGCAATAACTTGAAAAATCATTCACATTTTTACAAAAATCCAAATTTGGTGCCATAACTTCGTCATTTATGTTTGGATTTTAAACAACTATCGTTTTTTTAGAAATATTATTTTCGTCACAGTTTGCAAACACCGGTCAACTGAAACCAGAGAAAATGGCATTTTAATAGACCTGCCTTTTTTCAAAACACTTAAAATGGACATTTGACCATATCTCAAAAACACAGATTTGTTAGCAAATTTGAATTCAGCATGAAATTTTACATAAGGATCAACTATTTAGAAGCCGGGATCAAAAATTTGTTGCATTGTGTTATTGCTAATAGTTTTACAAGAGTTGTGTGAAATGGATTATGTGACAGCTGGCAGGGCAGATAGCTATTTTGATAGTCGCCAAACTATCTCATCAGCACCCTTTGCTGTGACTCCTCCACTATCATACAAACCTTAAGTGTTAAAAGCTCCATCAATGAATTGAGAAGCCCAAACAGCATCAATGAAGACCACACGTCAGCAATTAATTTAATTTATTAATACACAAAATTGTAATATGTAAGCCCAATGGCCTTTTTAAAATAAATTACAAGATCTCACCAATTTGTAACTTCAATTGGAAAACAAGTTCTATGACCTGATTTATTAATATGACGTTCACTCAAATATTATGTTAATCGTACGTTCCATCTTGAACCTCAATATTTAAAATGGCGAGATCTGAGATCAACATGCCTCAGAATTCAACAAGCCCAAAATCAATAAAGGAAAATCAATTAAGGAATATATAAGTACGTTTTCATCAAAGCAAAGATATGGTATTGCTAACACATTTCAGCAATTCTAACAAGAATATTTAAGTGTTTAGATACATAAAAAAGAGTTTTGGCACATTTGCTTTTATTATAAAGTTAAATATTTGTCTAACAAAAACTGGGAGACCCCTCGTATGTTCAAACCAGTTTCTTTGATATTGGAACAAGAAAGAAAGAACTTGAAACAGTAACCCGACCTTTGTTCGGTAACTGTAAACATTACCTTTAAAAATTTATTTTTTTAATTTACTTGCCTCTATAAAGCCATTCTTGGACGGAACAAAAACCAGTACAGAAATTTCAGTCAGTTAAACTGACTGATAAATACCATCACCCAATATAAGATATTGTTTAAGTCTTAAGTTATTGAAATTAACCGATTTGTAATTAAAACCAGTTAGAAAGTTTCAGTCGGGCAACCCAACTTACGTTTACCCTTACCCTCAGTAAAATAAATAATTTTCTATTATATTGATATTATTACTCGATTTCTAAAGTGGGCGGAGTGGTACATTTGTATGGGAGGTTCGAGAAGGGGTGTGGTTAGGCTTCCATATTTATATTCTATTACTTTATCCTGTTATAGCTTTACTAATTACAGAATTTGGGCACGATTGCCTTGGGTGTTCCGATATTATTAGTACATCCCTAAAGTGGGCGGAAAGGTACATTTGTATGGGAGGTACCATAAGGGGCGACGCTAGACTTCCAATTTTTTCTCCAAAACTTTGTCCTGTTATAACATAACAAAATACAGAATTTGGGAACGATCGTGTCGAGTGTATTGATATTATTACCCTATTTCTAAAGTGGGCGGAGTAGAACATTTGTATGGGAGGTACCAGAAGGGGCGTATCTAGACTTCCAGATTTTTTCTCCAAAACTTTATCCTGCTTAAACTTTACCAAATACAGAATTTGGGCACGATCGCGTTACGTCTTTTAATAATATTAATCGATTCCTAAAGTGGGCGGTACCAGATGTGTATGGGAGGTACCAGATGGGGCGTGAATAGACTTCCAATTTTTTTCTCCTAAACTTTATCCTGTTATAGCTATACTAAAAATAGAATTTGGGTATGATCACGTTTTATTTATTGATATCATTTCTCCATCTCTATAGTGGGCGGAAAGGTAGAATTGTATGGGAGGTACCAGAAGGGGCGTGGCTAGGCTTTCAAATTTTTTTCCAAAACTTTATCCTGTTATAGCTTTACTAAATACAGAATTTGGGGACGACCCCGTAGGGTGTATTGATATTATTACTCGATTTCTAAGGTGGCGAAATGATGTATTTGTATGGGAGTTACCAGAAGGGGCGGGGCCATGTAGCCCGTTTGCAATACCGTAATTAGTTTTGAGAAAATAATAACTCGTGCAAAATTTCAAAACATTTGGTTGCGTCTTTCGAAAGTTATCGTGCGAACCAGCCGGACAGCCACCAGACAGACAGACAGACGGACATGGCTCAAACGACTTAAAAAGTCATGAATCGAATTTGGTTCAAAGAAACCTAGGGTCTAAAGTGACTCCTTCTATGTGTTACACTTTTGGGTCGTATCAAATGATATATACCCTCATCTCTAAGGGTGATGGTATAACGAGTCGAATATGATTCGAATTTTCATATTGGTGTACATATACAACCACATATCTCATGCCAATCATATTTTAATGACGCGTCATGCACAAATCACATCAACAACAATTGCGTGGCAATGAACACGTACTTGCGTCATGTAGCACGTGTAATTGCAATTGTTATATTTACGAAATTGAATTTGTTAACAGAATTAAATTTGAATACGCGCGAGTTGAACTGGTGGAGCTCAATTTTCGAAAGGATATAAAATAATTTGAAACAATCGTTTATATTGAAAACGTGACTGACTTCCAAAGTGATAATTCGGCGTATCACCTGGTATGGTGATGAAGATGCATCTTGTTGGGTTGAACTTGATATACAAACACATAGCCAGAAGGAAAAGTCTACCCAGTAAAATGACACCCTTCTTTGGTGTTAAATAAATTCTTATAAAAAAATTGTTAGTATTATATGGATGCTTCACTTGGCAAATCTATTAACCTCACTATTAAATTATGTTTATTTCAAATCACTAATAGATTTAATATATTTCTCAAATAATAAAAGTTAACACTTCTGCATATTTTTTATATCGTTTAATTCTTTACATTACTTATTTGACTTTATAGTTAAACAGAATTTAAAACCAGTACAGAAATTTCAGTCAGTTAAACTGACTGATAAATACCATCACCCAACATAATATATTGTTTAAGTCTTGAGTTATTGCAAATAATCGATTTGTAATTTAAACCAGTTAGAAAGTTTCAGTCGGGCAACCCGACTTACATTTACCCTTACCCTCAGTAAAACAAATAATTTTCTATTTTATTGATATTATTACTCGATTTCGAAATTGGGCGGAGTGGTACATTTATATGGGAGGTACGTGAAGGGGTGTGTTTAGGCTCCAGATTTATTCTCCATAACTTTATCCTGTTATAGCTTTACTAAATACAGAATTTGCGCACGATTGCGTTAGGTGTACTGATATTATTACTACATCCCAAAAGTGGGCGGAAAGGTACATTTGTATGGGAGGTACCATAAGGGGCGTGTCTAGACTTCCAATTTTTTCTCCAAAACTTTGTCCTGTTATAATATAACAAAATACAGAATTTGGGCACGATCGTGTCGAGTGTATTGATATTATTACCCTATTTCTAAAGTGGGCGGGGTGGTACATTTGTATGGGAGGTACCAGAAGGGGCGTGTCTAGACTTCCAGATTTGTTCTCCAAAACTTTATCCTGCTTAAACTTTACCAAATACAGAATTTGGGCACGATCGCGTTAGGTCTTTTAATAATATTAATCGATTTCTAAAGTGGGCGGTACCAGATGTGTATGGGAAGTACCAGATGGGGCGTGAAAATACTTCCAATTTTTTTCTCTAAAACTTTATCTTGTTATAGCTTTACTCAAAATAGAATTTGGGTACGATCACGTTTAATTTATTGATATTATTTCTCCATCTCTATAGCGGGCGGAAAGGTAGATTTGTATGGGAGGTACCAGAAGGGGCGTGGCTAGGCTTTCAAAATTTTTTCCAAAACTTTATCCTGTTATAGCTTTACTAAATATAGAATTTGGGGACGATCCCCTAGGGTGTATTGATATTATTACTCGATTTCTAAAGTGGGCGGAATGATGTATTTGTATGGGAGGTACCAGAAGGGGCGGGGCCATGTAGCCCATTTGCAATACCGTAAGTAGTTTTGAGAAAATAATAACTCGTGCAAAATTTCAAAACATTTGGTTGCGTCTTTCGAAAGTTATCGTGCGAACCAGCCGGACAGCCACCCGACAGACAGACAGACAGACAGACAGACAGACAGACGGACATGGCTCAAACGACTTAAAAAGTCATGAATCGAATTTGGTTCAAAGAAACCTAGGGTCTAAAGTGACTCCTTCTATGTGTTACACTTTTGGGTCGTATCAAATGATATATACCTTCATCCCTACGGGTGATGGTATAAAAAACATACTATTTTTATACCATCACCCGTAGGGATGAAGGTATATATCATTTGATACGACCCAAAAGTGTAACACATAGAAGGAGTCACTTTAGACCCTAGGTTTCTTTGAACCAAATTCGATTCATGACTTTTTAAGTCGTTTGAGCCATGTCCGTCTGTCTGTCTGTCTGTCTGTCTGTCTGTCTGTCTGTCTGTCTGTCTGTCGGGTGGCTGTCCGGCTGGTTCGCACGATAACTTTCGAAAGACGCAACCAAATGTTTTGAAATTTTGCACGAGTTATTATTTTCTCAAAACTACTTACGGTATTGCAAATGGGCTACATGGCCCCGCCCCTTCTGATACCTCCCATACAAATACATCATTCCGCCCACTTTAGAAATCGAGTAATAATATCAATACACCCTAGGGGATCGTCCCCAAATTCTGTATTTAGTAAAGCTATAACGGGATAAAGTTTTGGAAAAAATTTTGAAAGCCTAGCCACGCCCCTTCTGGTACCTCCCATACAAATCTACCTTTCCGCCCACTATAGAGATGGAGAAATAATATCAATAAATTAAACGTGATCGTACCCAAATTCTATTTTGAGTAAAGCTATAACAAGATAAAGTTTTAGAGAAAAAAATTGGAAGTCTATTCACGCCCCATCTGGTACCTCCCATACACATCTGGTACCGCCCACTTTAGAAATCGATTAATATTATTAAAAGACCTAACGCGATCGTGCCCAAATTCTGTATTTGGTAAAGTTTAAGCAGGATAAAGTTTTGGAGAAAAAATCTGGAAGTCTAGACACGCCCCTTCTGGTACCTCCCATACAAATGTACCACTCCGCCCACTTTAGAAATAGGGTAATAATATCAATACACTCGACACGATCGTGCCCAAATTCTGTATTTTGTTATATTATAACAGGACAAAGTTTTGGAGAAAAAATTGGAAGTCTAGACACGCCCCTTATGGTACCTCCCATACAAATGTACCTTTCCGCCCACTTTTGGGATGTAGTAATAATATCAGTACACCCAACGCAATCGTGCGCAAATTCTGTATTTAGTAAAGCTATAACAGGATAAAGTTATGGAGAATAAATCTGGAGCCTAAACACACCCCTTCACGTACCTCCCATATAAATGTACCACTCCGCCCAATTTCGAAATCGAGTAATAATATCAATAAAATAGAAAATTATTTGTTTTACTGAGGGTAAGGGTAAATGTAAGTCGGGTTGCCCGACTGAAACTTTCTAACTGGTTTTAATTACAAATCGATTATTTTCAATAACTCAAGACTTAAACAATATATTATATTGGGTGATGGTATTTATCAGTCAGTTTAACTGACTGAAATTTTTGTACTGGTTTTATGTGCAGTTAATCAAGTTGGCACGTGAATCATACATATACAGGATTAAGAAAAATATTTGTTCTCTTTAGTGGGTTTCGTTTTACAGCAAGGTCTTTCCGCTGTTCCTAAATATGTTCCACCTTGTTATCAGTGCCTTGGTGTATTTAATTAAAACAGAAAATTCTAAATTTTTTATTTTTATTTATATATTTTTTATATTCTCTAGAGTTTCAAGATCTACACAGGAAAATTGGTGTCCGCACTCATAAACTTCAAAATGACATTTTGACAAAAGTTGTTATAATGTCGCTGACTTTCACTATTCCCTTTTAGTGAAGGACACAAAATTGTACAAGCGATACGTGAAGTTACAGATGTTCAATCGGTTTGTGTTGGTAATATTGTTAAAAATACATGGAATCAACTTAAACATTCAGAAATAATGAAATTTGCAACAAAGCTTAAAATACAATTGTCAGCGAATTAGAGTCACAATGTATTGAGACAAATACAATCACAGTTCCGTTTTCTTATGAACAGATCGACTGACAAATTGCTAATTTATAAAACATTTTACACAAGCCAACACAGTTGCCTTAATGCAAATACACACACGTCATTAAATATTTGTAACGAGATTTGTAAAACATCTACCCCAAATAAAACCCAATAGATTCTGATTTCAACGGGTGCGGAGGTACTTTCCCATCCACCACTGAATGTGTGTATGTGGATAAATGGACGGATTTGCATGAGGGTGAGACTGTTGTAAACATTGAATTCAATATTAAAATCGGATTAACTAAATGCTTCGCTACTGGCACACGAATGATAAAAAACACACAACGAATATCGTCTATGCTACACTGGACTATTACTGGGGATTATAAGTCGGAGGATACATCATTGTGTTTGTAATTCTTTTCATGTGTTATCCCATCATGTTAAGATCATCCTGAAAGTTATTATAGATTCTCTTTTATATGTATATGCTTACACTTTGGTTACGAGCAGCATTGTATTCGTAGCTACAATGACGATTTTCATAACATGGAATTACAATTTACAAGAAGCGCCATTAAATGAATATTGAAAGGTGGTCAAAAAAGATTATTCTCTCAATTTAAGGTAACTATATAGTGTTATTGGTGTCTACGAAGTTTCATTATAGGGTACAGTCAAATATTTTTGACAAACAAGGTTATTCATTATGAAAATTTTCAGGGTACTAAGTTACTTGACCGTAGTAATACAAATTCGAATTTTAAAATTTAATATGGTTTGGATAGTATCAAATGCCAAGACCCTCTTTATCACACAACAAAGGGGAATACAAAAAAATCGTCTAGTTTGATCATGGTATCAAAACTAAACTCATATTGTTTCTATTGATTCAGGCAACCTCCATACATTTTTACACTGTACGACACGATTTTTCACCCATGATCAAAATGACCAGTTTCTGAAAATATAGCTCAAAAAAAATATACGTATCTCCTAGTTTTTCCAAATCAGTTCATTTAAGTTTTTTAAGAGCAGTTTTATTTTTGGAGGGATGCTCCTATATAGCGGCTACTTTCTGATCGCAGAACTCTGCTAGTTGTTAACAGATTTTAATGAACTTTTTTTTAATGTTCTTCAAATGTCCAGGAGCGGGTTCTGACGAAGCCAAAATTTAAAATTTGTCATAACAAAGCCTTTAACGAAGTTATTGTGCGAAAACCCGAAACTGGTTTTGTGTGGACTTCTGACCAACAAAAAGCATTCGAGAAGCGTCCGATGAACCTTCGAGCCCCGTTAAACCTCTTCGTGAAGTGAATACCATTGCTTTCGTCATGAAAGTCACCGCAGAAGGAGACGACTGGGTTGTCACCATGCAACTCAAAAAGGTAAAACTGATGAACTTCATTGGTTGAGAGGGATGTCGACCAAGTGCGACATATTAAAGCAGAATAGTGTTTACGTAATTCGCGTCTGTATTACAAAGACGTTAATGATGATAACATGGAGAATTGTGAAATAGTAGCATGATTACATGGGCCATTTTGGATTGGACGAGACAATTGAACGCATTCGTCGATCATATTGGTTCCCTCTTATAAGAAAGTACGTAAAAGAGCACATTTCAAGCTGCATCGCATTTTGCTATTACAAAAGCCAATGCGGTTAGTTGGAAGCTCTTTTACATTATGCTGATGTAGATCAATTACAATTTCAAACTCTACGCGTCGATCAAGTTGGTCTATTGTGACCATAACTCAAAAAACCATGTTGAAACAGCTGTACGCATACCGTAAATTTAGTCGCTTCCATTCATGATGATATTGCTGACAAACGCAACATAGCCGTCCAAAATATTCGCAAAGAATGAGGAGCTATATTTTCAGAATCTGGCCAGTTTGGCCATGGGTGAGGTCAAAAGTTTAAATTTGTCTTACAGTGTTATGATTACTTGTGTTACAAAAAAAAAAACTTCATTGGGTTTTAGTTCTGATTTGGACGGAGGAACAAACGAACAAATGGAACAATGGAGGAATAAATGTAATGTACATAAATTAAACAAAATTGATCTTTCGAAAAATACTACATACGCAAATTCAGTTCCCCTCCACGATTAGCGTTAATAAATTTGTCCACAAATGTAAAATAGTCAATCCACTATGACTGGCCATTTAGTCACTTTGTCTTATACAGTACCACCTGAGATCCAAGGAAATCATCCCCTGTTAATTCGAGCAAACATCTAAAAATAATTTGTAAGCGTTGTGATGGTTTTAGGTGTGTGTGATTATTTAAATTCCAGGGATGTAGTGATGGGTATGATTAGAATACTAGCTAAACAAAGAAATGATTAAAATGTTTGTCATATTATTTCTCAAAGTTTAAACAAAAAATTTACCTACACCTGCTAGCATTATATCTCTAAATGGTTATATGGGCTCTATGAAATAAGGCCCCAAGAAATAAGGCCCCAAAACAAAAATGAAATAAAGCCCCAAAAATTTGTTCAGAAAACAACAACAGTGAAATTTGCGGTGTTATTTCATTTTTTTGGGACATTATTTCATTTTTGTTTTGGGGCCTTATTTCGGCATGAAATAAAGCCCCAAATTTCGAAAATGAAATAATGCCCCAATCTCGCAACTCTAATTCTCTGACATTATTAAAAGACGAATGCGGTGGGGGGCACGCCCCCCGCCGCATACGTCGCAGTCAGCCTCGCAACTTTCACTCTCTGATATTATTAAAAGACGAATGCGGTGGGGGGCACACCCCCCGCCGCATACGTCGTAGTCAGCCTTGCAACTATCACTCTCTGATATTATTAAAAGACGAATGCGGTGGGGGGCACGCCCCCCGCCGCATACGTCGTAGTCAGCCTTGCAACTATCACTCTATGACGTTATTAAAAGACGAATGCGGTGGGGGGCACGCCCCCCGCCGCATACGACGTTGTCAATCTAGCAACTTTCACTCACTGGCATTATTAAAAGACGAATGCGGTGGGGGGCACGCCCCCCGCCGCATACGTCGTAGTCAGTCTCGCAACTCTCTCTCTGTCATTTTTTAAAGTCAATAAATAAAGTGAAGGGGGGGGGGCGTCCGCCCCCCCCTTTCTTTGCCACTTCTACTACCCCTCCCACACGTATCTAGCCTTTTTATTATTTGAAAGGCTTGCCCCAAAAATGGGGCATTATTTCATTTATGAATTGGGGTGTTTTTTCATTTAGTTGGGGTATTATTTCATTCTTGATATTGGGGCTTTGTTTCATAACGAAATAAAACCCCATTTTTGGGGCTTTATTTCAGAATCTATATATGCTATATTTTCAGAATCTGGCCAGTTTGGCCATGGGTGAGGTCAAAAGTTTAAATTTGTCTTACAGTGTTATGATTACTTGTGTTACAAAAAAAAAAACTTCATTGGGTTTTAGTTCTGATTTGGACGGAGGAACAAACGAACAAATGGAACAATGGAGGAATAAATGTAATGTACATAAATTAAACAAAATTGATCTTTCGAAAAATACTACATACGCAAATTCAGTTCCCCTCCACGATTAGCGTTAATAAATTTGTCCACAAATGTAAAATAGTCAATCCACTATGACTGGCCATTTAGTCACTTTGTCTTATACAGTACCACCTGAGATCCAAGGAAATCATCCCCTGTTAATTCGAGCAAACATCTAAAAATAATTTGTAAGCGTTGTGATGGTTTTAGGTGTGTGTGATTATTTAAATTCCAGGGATGTAGTGATGGGTATGATTAGAATACTAGCTAAACAAAGAAATGATTAAAATGTTTGTCATATTATTTCTCAAAGTTTAAACAAAAAATTTACCTACACCTGCTAGCATTATATCTCTAAATGGTTATATGGGCTCTATGAAATAAGGCCCCAAGAAATAAGGCCCCAAAACAAAAATGAAATAAAGCCCCAAAAATTTGTTCAGAAAACAACAACAGTGAAATTTGCGGTGTTATTTCATTTTTTTGGGACATTATTTCATTTTTGTTTTGGGGCCTTATTTCGGCATGAAATAAAGCCCCAAATTTCGAAAATGAAATAATGCCCCAATCTCGCAACTCTAATTCTTTGACATTATTAAAAGACGAATGCGGTGGGGGGCACGCCCCCCGCCGCATACGTCGCAGTCAGCCTCGCAACTTTCACTCTCTGATATTATTAAAAGACGAATGCGGTGGGGGGCACACCCCCCGCCGCATACGTCGTAGTCAGCCTTGCAACTATCACTCTCTGATATTATTAAAAGACGAATGCGGTGGGGGGCACGCCCCCCGCCGCATACGTCGCAGTCAGCCTCGCAACTTTCACTCTCTGATATTATTAAAAGACGAATGCGGTGGGGGGCACACCCCCCGCCGCATACGTCGTAGTCAGCCTTGCAACTATCACTCTCTGATATTATTAAAAGACGAATGCGGTGGGGGGCACGCCCCCCGCCGCATACGTCGTAGTCAGCCTTGCAACTATCACTCTATGACGTTATTAAAAGACGAATGCGGTGGGGGGCACGCCCCCCGCCGCATACGACGTTGTCAATCTAGCAACTTTCACTCACTGGCATTATTAAAAGACGAATGCGGTGGGGGGCACGCCCCCCGCCGCATACGTCGTAGTCAGTCTCGCAACTCTCTCTCTGTCATTTTTTAAAGTCAATAAATAAAGTGAAGGGGGGGGGGCGTCCGCCCCCCCCTTTCTTTGCCACTTCTACTACCCCTCCCACACGTATCTAGCCTTTTTATTATTTGAAAGGCTTGCCCCAAAAATGGGGCATTATTTCATTTATGAATTGGGGTGTTTTTTCATTTAGTTGGGGTCTTATTTCATTCTTGATATTGGGGCTTTGTTTCATAACGAAATAAAACCCCATTTTTGGGGCTTTATTTCATTTTGGATTTGGGGCCTTATTTCTTGGGGCCTTATTTCATAGAGCCGGTTATATGGTATTTAGGGCCGACCGAAAGACTCATGGAGAAGGGGCAGCTATTTATACTAGGTTAGGCATTTTGTGTAAATTTGTGTCAAACGACAGAAGAATTTTTGTAGGATGCGTTTAAAGATCACATTGTTCAATACCTGTCGACACCTTTTTTAAAATGCAGTACAGAAATTTCAGTCAGGTAAACTGACTGATAAATACCATCACCCAATATTGAGTTATTGAAATTTATAGATTTTTAATTAAAATAAAGTTACTTATGTATTATTTTTTGGCTGCTTGTGGAGCAAAAACGTAAAAAAAATTGACTTATTTGTACAGGAGGTACAATTAGGGGCAGCACAACGTTTCTGATTTTTTTTGTAAATCAACGTTCTATGAACGCTTAACTTTGCAAAATTTGTCTAAATTCAGTGTACATACAAAAATGAAAGGTATGTAAAGAGGGAAATATCGGTTATTTATATGGGAGGTACCAGGAATCAAATTTTCATAACCGTACAACTTACGCAAAATTTGACTGATGGTGTCGGTCCCTGCGTGAGCTACCCTACACTAAGCGGAAGTTGAGTAGTAAGATGAGACCGATCGGTAAAAAACTACTCCCACCTCCCATACAAAATCCCTCTGTTTGGGGGTGTCAATATGTCAGTCCGCGCGATTACAGCAGTAATTTAAGAGCAATCAAGCTGAAATGTTGTACCCAAGCTTTGCTGCCCTAAATGGAGGTTGAGTTCTAAGATGAGACCGATCGGTCGAAAACTACTCCCACCTCCCATACAAACTCCCCCTTTTTGGGGTATCCCTACGATTACAGTTGTAGTTTAGGGGAAATCAAGCTGAAATTTTGTATGCAAGCTTCCCTACACCAAGTGGAGGTTGAGTAGTAAGATGAGACTGATCGGTCAAAAACTATTCTCACCTCCCATACAAAATCCCTCTTTTTAGGGGTGTCCGTATGTCAGTCCCCGCGAATACAGTAGTAATTTAAAAGCAATCAAGCTGAAATATTTTATGAAAGCTTTTCTGCTCTAAGAGGACGTTGAGTATTAAATTGAGACTGATCTTTCAAAAACTACTCTTACCTCCCATACAAACTCTCCCTTTTTTTCGTTTGTCTCTCCGATTGCAGCCGTATTTTAAGAGGTATATAGTTGACATTTTGTACACAAGATTCAATATCTAAGCGGAGGCTACTTTCTAAGATAAGTAATGTCGGTCAAAAACTACTCCCACCTCACATTTAAACTACCTTTTTTGGGGGGTCCACGTAACAAGCATTAATCCTATAATAGGAGCTTACGTTGTAAGATGAACAATATCGGACGAATACTTCTACCACCTTCCATACAAACTCCCCCTTTTTAGGGTGTCTGTCTGTATGTCCTTATAGTTTATGAGCTTTCGGGCTGAAATTTGGTATGTAAGCTTCTGTCCAGAAGCAGAGGTTAAATTCTAAGATAAGCATGATCGGATTTAAACTGCTCCCACATCCCACACAACTTCCCATTTTTGGGGAGTTACAAAATTCATAAAAATAAGCTCCAACTCATAAACTTATCGTTAAATCGAATACAATCGATACAAAATTACTGACAAAATGGATGAGTGAAGCTAAAAGTAACGTCTACTTCTCACCAACTCCCCCTGTTTTGTGGTACAAAGTTTAATAAAATATAGTTGTAGTCAAATAAACAATTTTACCACTATTTTTACAAAGGGTGAAGGGTATCTGATCTTCGGCATAGCCGAAGATAACCGCCGTACTAGTTTTCGTATCAAATGATATATGGTGCCCGGACATAACCCCCACGGTCACAATCCCCAAAACGATTTTGGGGCTTATGTTCGCCACGATCTGCGGACATAACCCACAATTTGCATTTGCCCCCCACCGCATTCATCTCGTGCTGCAGAGAGACAGATTAAGTACGCAGCGAGACTAACTACGGCGGATGCGGTGGGGGGCAGCCTCACCGATTAATTTTTTAACATTCTGCTTTATAAATTTGCTTTAAATCATTTTGGCCGCCCATATTGTGAATTTACTCCTCTGTGCGACGTTCAGTTGTACACGGGTATAATTTGTAGAGAGAATGCTCAAGTCTGTGGATGAGCGTAATCAAAGTACCTCTTAGTGCGATAAACATGTTATACTCAACCAGGCCTCCACTATGGACTAGGTCACTCCCCAAGTTCCAAATGACTGTCACATAGTGTAATGTGTTATTCATAGACAAGACAGCCTTAATAAGCAGCTTCGACACATTTCAAATCGCAAATATTCCATCACTATGTCGCAGTCACCGTTTCCAATTACGTTTATGAAGAAATATGCACCGAATACACTATTTATGTTCATGGCCAGAAGTGGAATTGAATAATATTGGTTGCTGTTACAAACAGATTGATACGTCGAAGATACTTCGCAATATATGAAGGATACTTTACAAAGGGAAACTTTAGTTAAATTGTACAAGACAACAATTTCGCACAGAATTATTTACAGATTGTTTTATGCTACATTGTTGCGCAAATTATATTATGTAAAATTCCCCAAGCGAAAGCAGAAATGAATAGGGGATCCGAGGATAAAGTGAAATTCCAAAAGGAAAATTCCGCAAATACTACAACAGTTCGACGTTTGATTTTTTGTTAAAAATAAATTCTCATTGCGAATTAAAGATCTTAACAATATTTCAACTGTCGCCTTTCACAAGCAATCCCATACTAGCAATTGATATATGAGTATGTTTAGAGCTTTGTTGGCAATGGTCAAAGAGCTTTATATAGAAACTTTTTGAAATTTTAAATCATATTTTAAGTGTCATACAACATTTTAACATATTCGTGAAAGATGAGCTTTGCAAAGTGCAATAGTTTGTTAAATACCCAATGGTTTAATAACTTTAACTCAGGAGTTGGTATTATTTTTTCTCTATTTGCAACACTGATACAAAAAACTTATTTTCCATTTTTTATACTTAGTTTTATGACAATAGTTAAGGTTTAAAATTTAATCTTTTGCTCTATTTTTTCCATATTTATATTTACCAATCTCTTTTTTTTTTGATATTTTGTAATGAGATTTTTTTAACAGCTAATGTACAACAGTTAATCCTACCTCCTATATGAAACGTCCGACACAGAAATAAAAAAATAAAGTATTCGTGAAGAAATAATATTTTCAAAGTTAAACGATCCAGACCCACCGAATAAAAAAACCAGTACAGAAGTTTCAGTCAGGTAATCTGACAGATAAATACCATCACCCAACATTAGATATTGTTTAAGTCTTGAGGTATTGAAATGAAAAGATATTTAATTAAAATAAAATAACTTTTTTTTCGTAAATCAATGTTCAATGAACGCTTACCTTGGCAAAATTTGTCTGAATTAAGTGTACACACAAATATGATATGTATGTAAATGGGGAAATATCGGTTATTTATATGGGAGGTACCAGAAGGGGTATATCAAATAGTTAGGGTTTCTGAGGTTTTGCTTCCTTTTACAAGATATATATGTTGACCAAATTTGATAATCTGCCAGGTGCCGGTTTGTAAGTTATGGGAGAAATATTAATTTTCCAAAAGAGGTCATTTTGTATGGGAGGTACCAGATGCTGCGGCGCATGTCAAGGCAACGTGGGAGACGAGCGATCAAAAGGCTTTAGCTACAATAACTCTATGTGTGAAACCGTCGGAGCTTATACATATCAAAAATTGCTAGTCAGCAAGAGCTGCATGGGATATACTAAGTGGTTTGTCTAAGAGGGATGCACCAGGACGTAAGGTTAATTTATTTAAGAGGCTGGTAAAATACATATTTTCCAAAAAGGAAAAGTTCGCTGCACAAATTAATGAATTCTGCACGATAGTGGATGAATTGAAAGGAATCAATATAAAAATGCCGGAACATTTCTTATGTGTCTTACTTCTTTGTAGTCTACCCGAGGAAATGGAAAACTTTGTCGTAGCTGTGGAAAGCAGGGACAAGTCACCTACTATGGATAATCTGATTTCAAAGATTTTGGATAATTGAGCATCGTCAAAGTGAGAAAAGCGAGAACGTGCATGGGGAAAGTGTTTTTACACTGAAATCTGGAACCAAGATGGAGCGGGAAAATTCAATAATGCCAGATTCAGGGCTCCACAAGTCAACGGTCAACAAAGATGGAACAAGATTTTAACTTGCTACAAATGCGGTAAGAATGGTCATATTCGATCTCAATGCAGATCAAATCGAAATAATAGGGCTGAGACCCTTAGTGGCTTGGACATATCAATGAATAATGAAAACAATATATGGATTTTGGACAGTGGCGCGAGTTCACGCATGTGCCGCGATTCATCGTATTTTACAAGCATTGAACCGAAGGATCAAGACATATGTTTAGCTTCAGGAGAAATCATTAAAGCTGAAGGAATTGGAACAGTGAAAGCAAAATCTTTTCATTGCGATAGTATAATCATCAACAACGTATGGTATGTACCAAAACTACACTCTAATTTTCTTTCCGTCAGCAAAATAGTTGAGACTGGACACATAGTACAATTCAACAAGGAAAATACGGTGGTGAAAACAAAAGCAAACAAATTGTTTTTTACTGCAAATCAGAGTAACGGTATATACAGTGTGAATTTAGATAGAATCACACAAATTGAGGCTGTAAATGGAGTACAAGAGGAAAAGGAAATAACCATGTGGCATGAGCGGTTTGGACTCCTTAACCTCAATGATTTGATAAAACTCTCAAGGATGAATATGGTGCGCGGACTTAATGTTGGTATGCCAAAAGATTTTAAGTGTACAACATGCGCAATGTGCAAAATAACCAGTAAACCATACGGTAACTATTCATATATTCATTCAAAAGGTCCATTGGATCTTGTACACACTGATATATGTGGTCCGATGCGAGTGAAATCTCAGGGAGGTGTTGTATACTTCATATCGTTTATAGATGATTTTTCACGGTATTCGGAACTGTATTTTGTGAAACACAAATCTGATGCATTTGACGCATTCAAACATTTTGTGACACAGGCAGAAAATCAGGCAGGACGCAAACTGAAAGCTATACGAAGTGATAATGGGTCGGAGTATATAAATAACCGTTTTGAACAGTTTATGGCTGAAAATGGAATTATCCATCAGACAACAGTGCCATATTCACCTCAGCAGAATGGCGTAGCGGAGACAGCCAACCGAACTCTCGTGGAATGGCCCGCTGCATGCTAGAGAAAGCGAATTTACCTCAGTATTTATGGGCTGAAGCTGTGATGAAAGCGGTATATATACGTATTCGTTCACCAACAAAAGTTTTGGGTAATGTAACTCCGTATGAGGCGTGGAACGGTCGTAAGCCTTCCGTCGGACACTTTAAAACATTTGGTTGTGAAGCAGTTGCTTTACAGAAAGGACCAGGAAAAGGTAAATTTGAGCCTAAAGGTATGAAATTGATTTTTATTGGGTACGGAAATACACAAAAGGATACAGGTTATATAATCCTGCTACTAAATCTCTCACAGGGATGTAATATTTTTCGAAGATAGTTTTTGTGGAAATGGTGATTCGGAAAATATGGAAAAAGAAACTGACCTTATCTGGTTTGATTTAAGGGGCAATAATGATAAAACAGTTGGTTTCATAGCAGATAACGAAAATGCTGAAGATGATAGTAGTGAACCCCAAATAGATACATCGGAGGAGCAATCTCCAATTTCGTCAAATCAGCTACAGGCAAGCTCGTCGCATAATCAAGAAACCGAAGTAATTGGAACTGCAGAAGCCCAGACTGCACAAGTGACCCAAAGACGTAAACGAGGAAGACCTCAATTTTTGAGAACTGGAAATCCTGGAAGAGCTAAAAAGATATATGTCACAGAAACCGGATCAGAATTGTTAAATTGTATAATTGAAAACCCTGATAGTGTCACAGAAGCATTAAATTCTGAAGATTCTGAACAGTGGAAAGCTGCAATGTTAGTGGAATATAACTCATTAGTTAAAAACAAGACTTGGGAATTGATTGACAAACCAATAGGTAAAAATGTTATTGGATGCAAATGGATTTTTGTAATTAAACGCAATGCGGATGGTTCTATTGAAAAATACAAAGAAAGGTTAGTTGCTCGTGTATGTTCACAAAAATATAACGTTGATTATACAGAATTATATGCTCCAGTGGTTCGACATTCCACAATAAGATTTGTATTGGCATTAGCAGCGCAACATCAGTTACTGGTTAATCACGTGGATATAGTGGCAGCATATCTAAACGGTGATTTGGATACAGAGGTGTATATGAGACAACAACCTTCTTTTAAAGATGAACAATATCCCGAAAAAGTATGTAAGTTAAAACGATCGTTATATGGACTTAAACAGGCTGGACGGGAATGGAATATAAAAATAACAGAGATATTGATATTGATGAGATTTATAAGATGCAAATCAGATAACTGCGTTTATATAATGAATGATGGAAATAACATAAAGATAATTGCTCTTTATGTAGATGATTTGTTAATTGCATGTTCATCGGAAGCAGATATGAAAAATATAATAAAGAACCTGAACGAATACGTAGAAGCGGTTGATCGAGGACCTATATCGTACTATCTTGGAATGGAAATTGAGCGGGAAGGTGATAGAGGACCAATATCCATTCATCAAGAAAAATACGTGGAACATTTACTTTTGCAGTGGAATATGAAAGACTGCAAACCTGCTTTTACACCTATTGCTTGCGGAACAATTTTGGAAAAATGTGAAGACAATTGTGAGAATTTGGATATTAAGAGATATGAATCACTTATTGGAGGATTGATGTACTTGGCAGTTATAAGTAGGCCTGATATCTCACATGTTGTGTCAAGATTATCACAATTTAATTCACACCCACATCAAGAACACTTTATAGCAGCTAAACATATACTAAGATATTTGAAATATACTTCTAAAGCATCATTAACATATTCCAAAGTTGATGATAAATTGATATGTATTACAGATTCGGATTGGGCTACTGATAATTTTGATCGTAAATCATACAGTGGATTTGTTTTGTTTTTGGCAAATGGACCCATAGCATGGGAGTCCAAAAAGCAACATTCTGTATCTCTTAGCTCGATGGAAGCCGAATATATAGCGCTGTGTCAGGGAGCCAAAGAAGTTTCATTTCACAGAAGTCTATTGAAAGAAATTGGATTACAAGTTCTTGAGGAAAAAGCTTCAATCATATACTGCGATAACCAAGGAGCTCAATTTCTCGTTAAAAATCCAGTTGTACAAAAGCGCAGCAAACACATTGATATAAGGTTTCATTACTTCAGAGACAAATATCAAGCGAATAAGATAAATGTGAAGTATGTAGCGACATCGGAAAATGCAGCAGACATTTTGACCAAAATACTTACTAAAGGCAAACATACAGCTGCATGTAAACTTTTGAAATTGCATTTTTGAATATTGTTGAAATTTTGTTTTACCTTACTTGAGTTGAGTCGGAGTTTGTTGTATGTATATATTGAAACAACTCAACTATATTGTACTTTGTATTATATGATCGTAGTACTATATGAAAGTATACATGTCGGAATAGAAAATATTTTCCGATATTACTCTGAAAATCGTTCTGAAATAAACAACCTAATTTTTCTATTAAATTCGAATATCGGAATTTTCATTTGTTTGCTACAATTATAGCGAGGTTATAAGTGTCATAATTTACGTATAAAGGTGGGATGGTTCATAATCATATTGCTGAATCTGAGTCAACCGAAATTGTGCAAAGGTATGTGGTTGTCCGTCAAGAAACTGATAATACACAATTTTTTGAGGCAATTTCAGAGCTCTATAACTGGCTTAAAGTAGAAACCAGATGTTTTGCACTTCGTCACTTAACAATCTGTACTGTATTCACTGTTAGATTCCGTTGAGTAGTTTTTTTGGTTCCAACAGCAACCAGGCTTCATATTTTTGGGAATATATAAACTTTTTTTATAAAATGTAAACAAATTTAACAATATTGTGCATGTGGGCACTAACAACAAAATGTTATCAAAATGATGTGTAATTAAACGATAATAAATACAAATATATTTTTTTCCGCGCCAAAATGTTACTTTTTCGAACTGTGCATCGCTCCCATTTTTCCTTAGAATATGAATACAGGTCTCAAACGAACCCATACCAAAATTCCTTTATGAATATATGGTCCTTTGGGTGGGGTAACGCCCACTTGATATATCAAAATTTCATGAAGCATAATATTCTGTCAATATTTGAATAAGATCAGTTGAAGAGTGTAGCTTCTTATATGCTTAAACAATATTTGAGTTATATACATATAAAGATGAAAGGTTACATCAAAGGTTTGCAATTAAAGGTTTATAGATCTACATGCAACACAAGTAATGCTATAACCAATCTTTTGAGCACTGTGTTTGTTAGCATAATTAACCAAAACTCAGAAGCCCATTGGCCGACTCGCAGCTGCAATGCAACCTAAAATCACAAATTATGCTTTGAAGTTCACGACATAAAGGACCAATTAATCAAAAAAGTACTGAAATATCGGTAGATCAAATGAGATCTAACGTTTTTTTTCATTCATGGAATCAATAATAGACCCAACATTGACCCATACAACAACTTGTACAAAATTTCTGTTAGTATAAATATTAAAACTATATTTCAACGCGATTGAATTTTAGTGAAATTGTACGGGATTATTTTAAACCACATAACGAGGTCTTTCTGACTTTTGTTATCCTAATTTTACTTATTAATCCATTAAAAACAAAACTTAGTTTACCTTTACATGAATGAGATATGGGATAGATTCTCGCGTTGTTGTGAATTAACCCATTAGTGACGACAGTTACCATATGGTAACGTCGACAGCGTTAGATATTGCACGCAATAAAATAAACATAAGAATAAATGTCAAGAATTTGCTTTTTTGATTTCATCAAAGCATGCTTTGATCTTTCATTCTTGATTTACCGCAATTCGATCAGACATCAGTATTTTCACAGTGTTTTTCACATGTGCGCAAAACAGCAATATGAAGGGATATAAAAAGTCACTCTATAACAAGAATATTTCTTGGCTGCTTAAAGACTGATATATTAAAGACTTTTAGTTTTTGTTATTTGAGAAGGATATGAAATGTCATAAAAACGTATTGCATGAATTATTTTGTTCTTGGTTCTTTTTATTTTACTGTTTTAAAGCTGTTACCATATGGTCACAGTCGGCATAACACCAGTAAAATGGAAATTTTTCTGAAAATTTTCGTCTTACTTTTTTTATGTAAAATTCGTTTTTTAACTAATATATATATAGTACTGACAAAATCTTTAAAAAATTTCCATTATTTCGCTCTCGTCATTAAAGGGTTAACACGCTTCCTATTTTTAGATTCACAACTAACGGCACCTACTTGTTTATCATAAATATTCAGTATTCCACAGTTTAACCTTTTCGTTAGACAATTGTTTGTATTAATTTGCTATTCCATTATCTACAATTGTTTTAAACAACTCTCACCCCTTTAAGTGGTTGACACACATCAGTAATTCCGTTTTGGTTTTCGTTAATTTAATTATTTAAAGGAAACTCCCAATTCTGCCCCATTTCTTGTCAATGTTGTTACCTCCATTGTCGAAATTGAGTTATACAACAACAGATCACATTGAATGGGGAAATGAGCCAACGGCAGTTTACGGTTGACAGGTTTAAATTCAATTTTTGAAATTCCCAATTCTCAATGAAATTAAGCATAACCACAACAAACTGACATGTAAACATATACTAATATCTACGCACATACACACACACATGAATAATCATATATACATATAAAACGTATCTGGAGAAAGGGAAAATAAAGAAATAATTTTTGATGTTTTACATCAGCATCAGAGACATAACATCGAATGTATGTAACGTTTGTTATCAATAGGCTCCAACGACAGGAATTCATGCTATGTATAAGCATTAGGGTAATAACTTTTTGCATTTTTTGCAAATATCAAATCTCCCCAGAAAAAATCGTGTAGGGCATGGAAAAATATTAAGAACTGCGTTTTTAGTTTTTAGCTGTCCTTAAAAATGGTTACGCACCAAACGCGTTAAAGTTTTGAATCAAACAAAGTTTAACAATTTTTTTTTGTAAAACATGCTGTGTAAATTATCGCGTACTTTGAACCTAAAGTTTATATCTTACAATACCTATTTTTAATAATTTATTGTTATTATTTGTTTACATACTTACATATGTATAAACCATATTTAAAAACAAATGTTATAAAAAAAATAAAAAAAACATATATTAAAGGCATTTTAGAAATCGCTGTCGGTGCGTAAGGTTTTTTTAGCAAATTGAACTGAAATAGTTTTTTTTATCATTAATACAATATTTGCCATTAGAAAAGCCCTGGGGAGAATGTTGTTCAAAAAAAGTTATTACCCTAATAAGCATGTGAAAGAGCCGATGTTAACTTTTCTGTAAATACGAAATTTCTCCTAAACATGGGTTTTTCTTTGCAGTGAGAAACAAGTGTGTTATTTTATTTTAATGTTAATTTTATATAAAACCGAGGTAAAACTCAGTAATGTGACGTTCGTACGCATTGTATGGGGCTACCGAAGAGAGTGAGAAATTAGAAATTATTGGAAATATATACATAAATTTTCGGGTAGTTGGCATATTTGTATAGGAGGTTCCAACAGGGGCAGCACAAAAAGCCCGATGTTATTCGTAGGTCAACGTTTAATAAACTTTTAGCTAAATTCAGTGTATTAACCATAAAGAATAGAACTATGTTGGTTAATTGTCGTTTAGGTTTTTCAGAGAATTTTAACGATCACAAGATTAGAAAGCAGACCAAACTTCGCACAGTTAGTAGGCATAACACAAACAAATTTTGAATTTGTTTTTGTCCCGATCGGCCCACGACCACTAACACCACCCATATAAGTCGGCTGTTCGTGTAGAGTATAGGCGCAAAGCACAAGTTTCAGATATGGTTCGATGGCGGCGAAAGTTAACAAAATTTATTTATGTTGGCCATAGATGGAAAATATTTAATTTCGAAGAAATCGGTTTAGATTTTATACCAGCTGCCTCATCATGTTACGGTGATTTATATGCCGCAATACTTTTTTATTATTTATTTTCTGATTTATTTTGTTGTCATTCATATTTTGATAAATTTTTAGAAGTGCTCAGTCTGTTTCGACTACAGCTATCCTCCATTTAATTTGTTAAAAAACGAATTTTAACACGAATTACCAAAAATAATGGTTAAAAAAACGAAATTTTAGTAACATGCGCACAAAACGCGCAAATCACAATAATACTACGTGACAGATGACATTTTAATGAACAATAAACCGTTTGAACATCCAATCGGGCGCGAGGGGACATATAACTTTTACTCCATGAAACATAAGTAATTTGAGGTTGGTATACCACACCAAGGAAACACGGAATAACAAACACAAAAACAAAACAATTCCGAATTTTATTATATTGGTTACAAACTACTAAACTACTTGGACATAATTTTCCATACTATACAGATTAAATACAATTTTAATTGATCAGTTTTAGAGTAATAATTTTATTTCTCTCAAGAAAAATTAGTTAAAATGTGTGGTTAAACTTCCAACTTCATCGAAATAAAAAAAACCGTGTCGTTTCATGTTAATTAAAATTTAAAAAAATTCTTATATTTTTTGTGGTGTGTAATGGAAGAAATATCAATTTTCCAAAAATAGGTAATTTTGTATGGGAGGAATTATTTGGGGTAGGCCTATATAGTACATATTCATACCGGAGTCGAATTTTTATAAGAAGTTTGAATTCAGTGTACCAAAAAATGATTCGCATGTAAAATTATGAGGTTAAATTCGCACATTTGTATGGGAGGTACCGAAAAGGGTGTGACAAACGCTTCGATTTCCTGAGGGTTTGTCTACTATTACCTCATATCTAAGGGTGAGGGTATTAAAAATATTGTGGGAATACTGATGTTGATTTTTTTATTTGGCGACATAGTGTAATTGATAAATTTAATACTTCGGAAAACAATCTCCCGACGGCTTTCCAAAACCACACCTCACCTCAAAATCTTGTCTTACAGTCTAAAAACCAAAACTTCGGGTTTATATTTACTTATTAGCTAATAACTCAGTCAGTTCTAAACCAATTTTAAATTTTTTAACGGTTTTGAAAAGAAGACGAATCTTAGATCTTTCCAACGATATATATATTTCTATAAATTACTTTAAGTGTGAAGAAGTTTTTACCCCCTATTTTATTACATTACCCTAATGTTTATTATATTACTAGCAGGCCAGGCAATGCTTCGCTATTGCATAGGTGACAAATATTTAAAGTATTATTAGTGTTATTAATTATTATATAACATATTTCACGGAATTGTCTCACATTAATAACTTCTGACATATTCCACTTTCAAACATACTTTTGGAACACTTCCTAAGCTCAAAAACAATATGCTGGGCTTGATAATCCTCCAAATGCACCGTCCGATCTCTTTTCGAAATTTAAAAATATGTCATATTCATATTCTTTCCTGTCAAGTACTATCTGTATACAAATATTATAAAGCCCTAAAAAGTACTGTTTTCGCATGTCCCGTTTCGTAACATTGACTACGATTCTCATGATGGTAAGAAAGACGTTAAAGTACAAATGGCATTTAAAGATTTATTTTCCTTTCCTCATGTTGAAATAATAATCGGATACCGATTACATAGTTTCCTTGTTTTGATTGTTTTTACCTCACGAATATTATTTCATTATTTACAAAATATTATTTCATTATTTACAAAATATTTTTGAAGATATATTCTACAAAATGGAATTCATGAATGAAAAGTGTTTATTTAGATACTTTTCTATGTGCGGAATGATTATGACGACAAATGCCTACACAATGAATACATGCAACGGCTTTTTATACCATCACCCAAGTATCTTAAGACCAAATTTGTTTCAGGACTTTTTAAGACGATTGAGCTATGTCCGTCTGTCTGGCTGGATGGCTGGTCAGCAGGATAACTCGAGTAAACCTTAACGGATCGGTATGAAAATTTACCAGTATTAATATTTTTCAAAACGAACTTATGGGATTGTAAATGGGCAAAATAGCCCCATCCCTTCTGGTACATCCCATACAAAATTACCTATTTTTGGATAATTTATATTTCTTTCATAACTTCCTAACGGACGATCGTAGGGTATTTAAATTTGATCAGTTTTTCTATCTTGCAAAAGTATAAAAATCCCACAAAACCTAACTATTCGACACACCCCTTCTGGTACCTCCCATACAAATGACCGAACTTACCCCTATAATCTTACAAACATATCTTTTTTGTAAGTAAACTGATGTCACTCAACTTTTGAGTATGATGTTCGCTTATAAAAATGGGACTCAGTAATGAATATGGACTATATGCGTTCAAGACTTCTTGTACCTCCCATACAAAATGACCTATTTATGGAAAATTAATATTTCTCCCATAATTTCCAAACGGACTCTTGGGGGATAATGAAAATTGGTCGACTAATTTATGTTGTTATATGAGGCAAACCGCCAGAAAACCCAACTATTTGACACACCCCTTCTGATACCTCCCATACAAATGACCGAACTTACCCCCATAGTCTTACAAACATATCTTTTTTGTAAGTACACTGAATTCAGTCACATTACGCGTAAGTTGTACGGTTATTTGTATATGAATCAGGAATGAATATGGACTACAGTATTTACCGCTTATATGCACGCCGGTTATAAGCATTTATCGTTTATATGCAGCCGAACTTGAACAATCTTTCCTTTGTATATAAAATACACGCAATATTTTTTAATATATGCATTTCGCTTATATGCATTTCTCGCATTTATGCACCAAAATTATGTAGGATTTTGAGAAATTGCATGTAATAAATTCTCATATATGCACTGTCTAAATTTTTCACCATCAATAAGGAAAATAGTTAGTTCAAATAGTTACATGCATACATATGTAAATATTGATCTCAATAAAAATGTTAAAAACACAAAACAAACTAGCAATGTGCATCCATATTCTGTTTTTACAATTACATTTTACGTTTCTGAACTTCTGGTGCATGTATTACTAAATACATATGTACATAACATATTTTTTATATAAGCACCACCGATGCAAAAGCGAGTTTTTCTACATGCACTGCAAATGCATATAACCGAGTTTTGGTAAATGCATTTCCCGCTTATAAGCACCAAAAGTCGAGCAAATTACGAAGTGCATATAAGCGGTAAATACTGTATATCTAACGCTCGTATATTTTTTTTGGACAAAAACAGTACATTTCACTTAAATTTTTTAAAAAAGCAGTACATCGATTTGGAAAAACAGTACTTTTTGCAGTACATATTTACATAGCATATATATTTTTTTCAATATGTAAAAAAATTAACAATCATTTCCAGAAGAAACTTTTGTGGTTGTTTTGTATTTGTCGTTTGAAGCAATTTGAATAAGCAGTGCTGGCTTCGTTTTGAGGTAATTGTAGAAATCAACGCATTTGTACTTCATATTACATTTGACGGCCAGAATCGCCTTCAATGTTTGCACATCTAATCGGGTTTTGTCTGGCGTCCAAGATTTGGTTATGCAGAGAAGATTCGCTCCACTGATGCTGAAGTTCCTGGCAAACATAAAATATATTCAACGATCGTGGCCATTTATTGAATTCGCAATCAGTGTTATTGAGAAGAATAAATATCTCCACCCACCGATCCACATTCGAAACATTGTCTTCTGTCCATTGCATAATTTTGTCGCTCGTTTTTGATATATCGAAATTAGGTGTGCAAATATTCGCTTAACTTGTTCATAACGTCTTCGACTTCATTCCATTAGTATAAAAGCATTCAAATCAAAACAGGCAAAATTACCGAAAAAATCTGCCATCGCAATCGAGTTGTATCCATTGTCAATAAGTTTTTGCTTTTCTGCTACTACAGCTAGGGATGAAAAATCATCCTCTTGACACATTTTTAGTGTTTCTTCGAGCCTATTTTCGAAGTAAGCAATATTATTGCATGAATTCGCTTTTCGCCGTTTATATTTCTATTATGTATCAAAAAACAGTACTTTGAGGTAACAGTACGTACTGTACGAGCCTTAACTATATCGGATCACCCCTTCTGGTACCTCCCATACAAAATGACCTATTTTTGGAAAATTAATATTTCCCCCCATAACTTCCAAACGGACACATGGGGGGTAATGAAAATTAGTCGGTTAATTTATATTATGATAGGAGGCGAAACCTCAGAAAACCTTACTATTTGACACACCACTTCTGGTACCACCCATACAAAGGACCGAACTCACCTCCATAGTCTTACATACATATCTTTTTTGTAAGCGCACTGAATGCAGTCAAATTTTTCGTAAGTTGTACGTATGCATATTTAAGTAAGGAATGAATAAGGACTGTATCGATTCACCCCTTTTCGTACCCCCAATAAAAATTACCTTTTTTGAAAAGTTAATATTTCTCACATAAATTCCAAACCGGCACCTATACCTCCTACAAAAATAAGCCAAGTTTTAGACGATTTTGCACCACAAGCAGGGAAAAATTATACATAAGTAATTTAATTTTAATTAATAATCTATTAATTTCAATAACTCAAGACTTCAACAATATCTTATATTGGGTGATGGTATTTATCAGTCAGTTTACCTGACTGAAATTTCTGTACTGGTTCTTATAAGAAAAACTCAAGATAAATATCTCAAATTCATAAATATACAATAAATTGTACAAACGTCAACTTTTACCATGCTTAAAGTAGGGAAAATCCTAGTTTAACTTATTGAAAATGTGAATCGTTCATGAATACTGTTTTCTCGAAATTTGATTAAAAATGGTTTATAAACCTCTTATAACTTTTTATAAATAAGGTCGTAAATATGTTTGCCATTATATTAATGAAGTACATACATTAAATTGAAAAAAAATTTTGTCTGGTTTTTGTTGTTATCGGCTTTAATCGACTGCACCGCTGCATTACAATTGCAGTCATAGATAAAATCACTACACTGTACGCGTTCGTTATGTTTTATTTAATTATCAAATTATCTTCTAATGGATAATTGTACGGCGGAACAACGTTTGCCGAGTCAGCTAGTATCTTATACAAAATCTTAAATGAAGTAGATAAAACAAATCGACAGTTTCCTTGCAAACTACAAAGCTATTAGTATTACGTATATATATCACCACACCAAAAATTCTGTTAAATTCGAAAAAATTTTGGTTGGAATTCATTATCATATTGGCATGAAAAATCCAATTCGGTTACTTGCATTATTTAAAGTTAATATTTACTTCAGTCTAGTGTAGCGTGCAATATGGAAGTTTCTCGCCCTGTAAGAGTGAGAATTTTCAAACAAATCAGCAGAAAATTGAGTTAGCAATTGTTAAAACCACACATTGCAAGTTCTGTAAAACACAAACGCTGTGGAAATATCAAATAAGATGTCAAAGGCTTTTTTATTTAGGTATTTTTTTTTTATGATTCTATATTCGTTTTACTCAAAATTTGTTATACATTAATACAAAAATTAATATATCAGAGATTTATACATAAATATAGTATATGAATGAAGTCTTTCTTATTTTACATTTATAATAACAGTAACAAAAATACATTATTTCAGTCCTTTTTTTATAATTTTCCGACAATTGTTTAACTATTTGCGCTCAGTTATGTAGCTCTTTTTGGCTGACCAAACATAGTGTGGAATATTAGTTTTGATTTAACTAAAGATGGCAGCAGAACTATGTGGCAGTGACAATAGGTTAAGAATAAAATTAAAAAAGGTTTTCAAAAAATTTTTCATTTTAAATAGGAGCAGCATTTCCCCAAACACGCTAATGGTTAACTTAGAGGAAAAGTTAGTTTTGCTGAAACTTAATAAATTCTACTATTAGCCTAGTTTGTCCCTTCCCAACAAGCGACCCGCGACCGCATACGGCACGCCATGTCATTTTGTGCAGCCCGCGGCTGATTTTGGAAACTACGTACACAATTTTAAGAAATAAACACAATTTCAGAATATATCCGTATTTTTAAAATTTTGTCAAATATATGAAACACACAAAACGCTTACTGTTGAAAGTATTCTCACTACAAAGCAACCGCCACCAATTAACCAATTAACTTGGCGTGCTATAAGCTGGCGAATTTAACATGGTGAATAAATACGAGGGCGTCAATTGAACACTTTCTACACAACCATACTACATTTCGTAACTAATACAAACATACCAATTACATGTATTGTTCCACCAGTCCAGCTACGTACCTAGTATTAAAATATTAACGTACAAACTTCCTTATTTTATACAAAAAAATATTTATTTTCCTGGAACAAACATTTTGCTCATATTGCCAAACAATAAACACACATTTACATTAAATTAATTTTTATTTAAAACTAGCGGACCCGGCGAACTTTGTCTCGTCCAACTTTAACACCTTCAGGTAAACTACAGAGTTATACTAAAACACGATAGATTAAATTAACGTGATTAATTTGAATGGAATTGAAGTTAGTAGAGAGTGATATGATAAACAATGTTTTTCCATTTATTTTCCAAAACCAAACCACAAAGACGGTTTTCCAAAACGCGAAAAGGCAGCGTACAGCTGACCGTGCAAAAAACTAGGAAATGCAAGATTATTCCTGCAGACTTTCAACGATTGGCCTTGCGATTTATTGTTTGTCATCGCAAAAGTCAGAATAGGCGGAATTCGTGAGATAATGTTGGCATCTCGATTATTGTCTATCTTCCGTTGCAATTCGCGATCGAATGCATCGTGCATCGAACGAATTGGAGCTGGCGTTCCTAATGTAGACACCGAATTCACCCTCATAGTTATACACCCTTTTTTTTATAAATGCCTTAAAATAAGTCATATTTTGATCAAGATATAAGCCATTTGGCCATACGGCCGAAAGTCGTTCCAATTAATCTATCCCAATTGGGATTTTCCCACCTTTTTATGCAATAAATCGTCCGGTTTGCACTGTGTATCGCTATGTATAGTATAGTTTTTGTTCAAACTTTCGGTATAAATCCAACCAGTCCCACCTACCCAATCTCATGATCAAACAAAAATACATTCTGAATTTTAGTTAGTTGGTCCATCCATTCAAATTTTCGAGCTGTTTCGTAGGATTGCTTTACAAAAAATACATATACAAATAGATCAATACGTGCTAATTCTAAGATTATTATAATGTTAAATAAATTTAATTATTTCCCTAGAAATGTGGAAATTCACTTACATTTACCCTTACCCTCAGTAAAATAAATAATTTTCTATTATATTGATATTATTACTCGATTTCGAAAGTGGGCGGAGTGTAGGGTTGCAAGACGGTCTTGATTTTTCTTGATTTTTTAATGCTCGTCAAGAATCAAGAAAAAATAAGTTTTGTCAAGATTTTTACAGGCCAACCAACAAATAGCGTAAATATATTTTCAAAATGTTTTCCTTGCACAAAGTTTTGTACAAATCAAAAAACCAGTCCATTAAAATATTATTGCGAAAAGTTTTCTTTTAGTGTATTTTTTAGGAAATCTATTATTTGCCCCCTTAATTGAACACTACTGACAACATTAAGCAGCAAATTTAAAGCAGAAGGTCGATCGTATAAACCTACATTTTAGCTTAATCGGCTAGATCGCCTTCTTGCCGTCTTGTATTTGTAGAAAAACATCCTAATGGCTCTAGAAAGCCGTAGAGAGACAATGTCAGGTAGCGAAGTAATGTCTATTCGTAATTTTTCTCATTTTGTGCTTCAAAGTATAAAATTTACCAATTACACTATGACGCAAAAGAAAAAGTCAATATCAGTATTCCCAGTGAATACCGTCATTATTTTACATACATATCATTTTGTTAGGGCACTGAATTCAAACATATAAAAAAAATTTGACTCCGGAATGAATATGGCCTATATCGGTCGACCCCAACTGATTTCTAACACAAAAACTTACCTATTTTTGAAAATTGATATTCTTCCATTACATCCAATCCGACAAATGGAGGAAGCTAAATTTGGTCTGTTTAAAAAAAAATCTTGGGAAACTTTACTTTTAATATTTTGCATTCATAGGTGAAGCTGAAGAAACTGTTTTATCCAACCCACTAAAAATTACGCTGTTCTACCAAAAACAAAGTATTTTTAATTTTTCTGGGTACCTGAATTGTGATTCCTATCGTTATTAATATCATGATATCAAATATATTTTTAGATTTTCTGCATCAGGCAAAGCTTTTAAGAAGTTTGGATTTGAATTTGTTGTCCACTCTTTATGTTGCATTAAAGTACATATTGCATAAATGTAATGAAAACTTTATTTGATCCAACAGAATATTTTCTAAATACAATAACCGATACTAGTATAGCTTAAAATATGAAAAATAAGGTGAACAAATATGTATTTTCTATTAGTTAATAATGTTAATTATTTATTTTATGCTGAATATAATTGCAGTGTCCTAAAATATTTCAGCACCAGTCAGCGAACAACGTAGGAAACTATTTTCCTTCGTAACGCTTTTCTAAAGACAGAATGTCTTTGTGGAACATCCGAATGAGAGTGCTAAAAATTCACTTTAAAGAACATGTTGCATCCCAAGTTTACTCATAATATTAACAAGAGATTAAGAATGAAAATGTATATATTTGTTGGCAAGCTATTAACACACTAACCCTTTCAACAGTGTTACTTCATGTCAGTAAAAGTCTGACCATACGACTGAAAGTCCTATCTCCAACCCTTAAGGCTCCACAAGCTAAACAATTTCAAAACATAAGTAATTTAATTTGAAATAGTTTAGTTTCAATAAATCGAGATTTAAATAATATTATACTTAAGGTAAGGGTATTTATCAGTCAGTTAATCTGACTAAAATATCTGTACTTGATTTGTTTAATGTTTTGTATACTTTTTATATGGAAATTATATTTAAAACCAGTAAATTTCAGTCAGTTAAACTGACTGATAAATACCATCACCCAATATAAGATATTGTTTAAGTCTTGTGTTATTGAAATTAACTGATTTGTAATTACAACCAGGTAGAAAGTTTCAGTCGGGCAACCCGACTTACATTTACTCTTACCCTCAGTAAAATAAATAATTTTCTATTATATTGATATTATTACTCGATTTCGAAATTGGGCGGAGTGGTACATTTGTATGGGAGGTACGAGAAGGGGTGTGGTTAGGCTTCCAGATTTATTCTCCATAACTTTATCATGTTATAGATTTACTAATTACAGAATTTGAGCACGATTGCGTTGGGTGTACTGATATTATTACTACATCCCTAAAGTGGGCGGAAAGGTACATTTGTATGGGAGGTACTATAAGGGGCGTCGCTAGACTTCCAATTTTTTCTACAAAACTTTGTCCTGTTATAACAGAACAAAATACAGAATTTGGGCACGATCGTGTTGAGTGTATTGATATTATTACCTTATTTCTAAAGTGGGCGGTGTGGTTCATTTGTATGGGAGGTACCAGAAGGGGCGTGTCTAAACTTCCAGATTTTTTCTCCAAAACTTTATCTTGCTTAAACTTTACCAAATACAGAATTTGGGCGCGATCGCGTTAGGTCTTTTAATAATATTAATAGATTTCTAAAGTTGGCGGTACCAGATGTGTATGGGAGGTACCAGATGGGGCGTGGATAGACTTCCAATTTTTTTCTCCAAAACTTTATCCTGTTATAGCTTTACTAAAAAGAGAATTTAGTTCCGATCACGTTTAATTTATTGATATTATTTCACCATCTCTATAGTGGGCGGAAAGGTAGATTTGTATGGGAGGTACCAGAATGGGCTTGGCTTTTAAAATTTTTTCCAAAACTTTATCCTGTTATAGCTTTGCTAAATACAGAATTTGGGGACGATCCCGTTGGGTGTATTGATATTATTACTCGATTTCTAAAGTGGGCGGAATGATGTATTTGTATGGGAGGTACCAGAAGGGGCGGGGCCATGTAGCCCATTTGCAATACCGTAAGTAGTTTTGAGAAAATAATAACTCGTGCAAAATTTCAAAACATTTGGTTGCGTCTTTCGAAAGTTATCGTGCGAACCAGCCGGACAGCCACCCGACAGACAGACAGACAGACAGACGGACATGGCTCAAACGACTTAAAAAGTCATGAATCGAATTTGGTTCAAAGAAACCTAGGGTCTAAAGTGACTCCTTCTATGTGTTACACTTTTGGGTCGTATCAAATGATATATACCTTCATCCCTACGGGTGATGGTATAAAAAACTGCAATTTTTACAACTTCTAACGTATGTGTTTTTATTTGTCAAGATTTTTTTTCGCAATCAAGATATTTTTTGTTGAATGTCAAGAATTTTACAGTTTTGAATCTGGCAAGCCTAGCGGAGTGGTACATTTGTATGGGAGGTACGAGAAGGGGTGTGGTTAGGCTTCCAGATTTATTCTCCATAACTTTATCCTGTTATAGCTTTACTAATTACAGAATTTGAGCACGATTGCGTTGGGTGTACTGATATTATTACTACATCCCTAAAGTGGGCGGAAAGGTACATTTGTATGGGAGGTACTATAAGGGGCGTCGCTAGACTTCCAATTTTTTCTCCAAAACTTTGTCCTGTCATAACATAACAAAATACAGAATTTGGGCACGATCGTGTCGAGTGTATTGATATTATTACCTTATTTCTAAAGTGGGCGGAGTGGTACATTTGTATGGGAGGTACCCGAAAGGGCGTGTCTAGACTTCCAGATTTTTTCACCAAAACTTTATCCTGCTTAAACTTTACCAAATACAGAATTTGAGCACGATCGCGTTAGGTCTTTTAATAATATTAATCGATTTCTAAAGTGGGCGGTACCAGATGTGTATGGGAGGTACCAGATGGGGCGTGGACAGACTTCCAATTTTTTTCTCCAAAACTTTGTCCTGTTATAGCTTTACTAAAAAGAGAATTTGGGTCCGATCATGTTTAATTTATTGATATTATTTCACCATCTCTATAGTGGGCGGAAAGGTAGATTTGTATTGGAGGTACCAGAAGGGGCGTGGCTAGGCTTTCAAAATTTTTTCCAAAACTTTATCCTGTTATAGCTTTACTAAAAACAGAATTTGGGGACGATCCCGTAGGGTGTATTGATATTATTACTCGATTTCTAAAGTGGGCGGAATGATGTATTTGTATGGGAGGTACCAGAAGGGGCGGGGCCATGTAGCCCATTTGCAATACCGTAAGTAGTTTTGAGAAAATAATAACTCGTGCAAAATTTCAAAACATTTGGTTGCGTCTTTCGAAAGTTATCGTGCGAACCAGCCGGACAGCCACCAGACAGACAGACAGACGGACATGGCTCAAACGACTTAAAAAGTCATGAATCGAATTTGGTTCAAAGAAACCTAGGGTCTAAAGTGACCCCTTCTATGTGTTACACTTTTGGGTCGTATCAAATGATATATACCTTCATACCTAAGGGTGATGGTATAAAAACATGTGATGCTCAGTAACCTATTCAAGCTTTTATATTCAAATACAAAATATTGTACAATATTTCCACTTCCTTTCCCTTAACGTTGACCACATTAAGAGATTTGCTATCTTACAAAACGTGTCAACAGTTTAATTACCATTAAACTAAGTCTATTAAGATATTGGCAAATTCACAAATACGCACCAGATTTTTCGGCAAACCACCATTGAAGGAGTAATAAATTCTTTAAGTAAATGCCTTTTAATCACAATGTCAATATTAATATCATTATTGTGTAAGGCTAAGTACTTTTAAAATGCCACATTTCCTATTTTGCTGCTTCGACTTAATCTCTTAATAACAGTAATGTTCCATTAAATCGCAGTATAGCATCAAATATTAATTTAAACAGCATAAATTTTATTGTTGGCATATAAGCTTCCAAATAAGCCCAACAAAGGCAAACTTTTGTTGATAGTTTAAGGCCGCTGTGACAACAAGTATTCCAGAATAGCCATAAAGTTTAATACCGAGCCAAAAAAAAACGACCAAAACCCATAAAAGGATCAGGAAAATAACGCATAGCAAACGAATACCCGCACTTGAGCTTGGAGGATAACATAAAGAAGGACCACTCGAAACAGAAGCATACACACCACTACAATGTCATAAGCGAAATTAATGAAATAATATAAATTCCGATTAACAACAATATGAAATCTCGACTATTTCATAATTCAAAATTTAGCAACGTCAAAGACAATAATGAAGCGCCCAAGCTCTTGCACTCGAGGAAAAATGACAATTGGATGACAATAGTTACACAAATTGAGTAGGGTTTTTTGCATTGGTCTGATGCGGTCCTAAGTATTTTTGGTAGATATGAACTTTGTCTTCCATTACTGTTTTTAACTGCGACTATGTTAATATACTTCTCGAAGAGAAAGTTTAAATTTTCTTTCACACTAGCGGTTTTCACTTTTGGTAGTAAAGTACCCTTGTAGACCTTGTTAATCTTGCTAATGTACTAACATTTACAACACTGCAACAACAAAATGTATTGGATAACTATTTACTACGGCGTGGTGAAAAAATCCCGCAAAAAGCTATAGTAAACATGTGTGATAAATTTACTAGAATACAACAGCTGATAGCCAAAAATATTTGTTTTGCTTTTTAATTTTACACTTTTTAATAATTTTTATACCATCACCCTTAGGGATGAGGGTATATATCATTTGATACGAAAACCAGTATAGAAATTTCAGTCAGGTAAACTGACTGATAAATACCATCACCCAATATAATTTATTGTTGAAGTCTTGAGTTATTGAAATGAATAGGTTTTTAATTAAAATAAAATTACTTTTGTATATTTTTTCCCCTGCTTGTGGTGCAAAATTGTCCAAAACTTTACTTATTTGTGTAGGGGGTATAGGCGCCGGTTTGGAATTTAAGTGAGAAATATTAATTTTTCAAAAAAAATTAATTTTGATAGGGGGTACCACAAGGGGTGAACCTTATTCATTCCTAACTCAAATTTTCATATGTACAACTTACGAATAATTTGACTGAATTCAGTGCACTTACAAAAAAAGATTTGTATGTAAGACTATGAGGGTGAGTTCGGTCATTTGTATGGGAGGTACCAGAAGGGGTGCATCAAATAGTTAGGTTTTCTAGGGTTTTGCCTCCTATAATAACATAAATTAATCGACCAATTTTCATTACCCCCCAAGAGTCCGTTTGGAAGTTATAGGAGAAATATTAATTTTCGAAAAATAGGTAATTTTGTATGGGGGGTACCAGAAGGCGTGAACTGATATAGTCCATATTCATACCTGAGTCTAATATTTATAAGCAAACATCATACGCAAAATTTGAGTGATCTCAGTTTACTTGCAAAAAATATATGTATGTAAAACTATAAGGGTCAATACGGTCATTTGTATGGGAGGTACCAGAATGGGTGGGGCAAGGGTTTTGGATTTCTTAGGGTTTGTCTACTTTTGCTAGATAAATAAACTGACCAAATTAAAACATCTTCCGGTTGTCCGTTTGGAAGTTATGGAAGAAATATTAATTTTCCAAAAATAGGTAATTTTGTATGGGAGGTACCAGAAGGGGTGGGGCTATTCAGCCCATTTACAATCCCATAAGTGCGTTTTGAAAAATATTGATACTGGCAAATTTTCATACCGATCCGTTAAGGCTTACTCGAGTTATCCTGCTGACCAGCCATCCAGCCAGCTAGACAGACGGACATAGCTCATTCTTCTTAAAAAGTTCTGAAACGAATTTGGTCTTAAGATACTTGGGGTCTAACTCGTCTCCTTTCAGTCAGGTAAACTGACTGATAAATACCATCACCAAATATAAGATATTGTTGAAGTCTTGAGTTATTGAAACCAGTAAAGACATTTCAGTCAGTTAAACTGACTGATAAATACCATCACCCTATATAAGATATTGTTTAAGTCTTGTGTTATTGAAATTAACCGATTTGTAATTAAAACCAGTTAGAAAGTTTCAGTCGGGCAACCCGACTTACATTTACCCTTACCCTCAGTAAAATAAATAATTTTCTATTATATTGATATTATTACTCGATTTCGAAAGTGGGCGGTACCAGATGTGTATGGGAGGTACCAGATTGGGCGTGGACAGACTTCCAATTTTTTTCTCCAAAACTTTATCCTGTTATAGCTTTACTATAAAGAGAATTTGGTTCCGATCACGTTTAATTTATTGACATTATTTCACCATCTCTATAGTGGGCGGAAAGGTAGATTTGTATGGGAGGTACCAGAATGGGCGTGGCTAGGCTTTCAAAATTTTTTCCAAAACTTTATCCTGTTATAGCTTTACTAAATACAGAATTTGGGGACGATCCCGTAGGGTGTATTGATATTATTACTCGATTTCTAAAGTGGGCGGAATGATGTATTTGTATGGGAGGTACCAGAAGGGGCGGGGCCATGTAGCCCATTTGCAATACCGTAAGTAGTTTTGATAATAACTCGTGCAAAATTTCAAAACATTTGGTTGCGTCTTTCGAAAGTTATCGTGCGAACCAGCCGGACAGCCACCAGACAGACAGACAGACGGACATGTCTCAAACGACTTAAAAAGTCATGAATCGAATTTGGTTCAAAGAAACCTAAGGTCTAAAGTGACTCCTTCTATGTGTTACACTTTTGGGTCGTATCAAATGATATATACCTTCATCCCTAAGGATGATGGTATAAAAAGCTAAATCGTGTTCAGTTTATGTTGATTAAAATTCAGTGCGAGTCTTTTCCCGCACGCACGGAGTGAAAGGTACTTTAATTTTGTTCCTTGTAACGCCCATAAGGAGGCGTGGTTGGTATTAAATTTGAAATTCAAGCTACTATCCTCAAAGCGGCGGTTAAGTTTTGAGATGAGCAAGATAGGTCAACAACAACTCCCACATCCCAAACAAACTCTCCCTTTTTGGTGACTGCTCTGCAAATATTACTTAATTTCTCTTTACACCCCATGAATGAGGTTCGGGATAGCTTCTCGCGTTGTTGTGAAAAAACACGCTTTCTATTTTTAGATTCACAACTAAAGACATCTACTTGTTTATCGGCAAATGCAAACGTCACTGTTTGACTAGCTCTTACTGGACACGCCGATTGACTCGACACTAATACTGCGAAGTTGCTGTCGACAAGATTCGAGGGGAACCGACAATTAAAGAAAAACATTTTTTTTTCTTGGCTGGATCCAGGATTTGAACCTGTGATCTCCCGCAAGGTAATCGCGTTTTATATCCACTATGCCACGGCCGGTCCTGCTATATATACTGCTAGTTTTAAGAGCTATCGAGCTAAAATTTAGTTTACAAGCTTCTCTCCTCCAATCGGAGGTTGAGTTCTAAGATGAGCAAGTTTATACAGAAACTTCTCTTTCTGTCCCCGTGTTTCTAACTGTAGTTTAAGAAATACCGAGTTGAAATTTGATATGCCAACTTACATCCTCAAAATCACCCTTTTTGGAAGTGTCCGTCTATCTGTCGGACTACAGTCGTAGTTCAAGAGGCATTGAGCTGAAATTTGGTGTACAAGCTTCTATCCTCTAAGGGTGGGTTAATCTCTAAGATGAGCAAGATCAAACTAAATCTACTCATTGCGATTAAAACATTAATTTAAAAGCTATAAAGCTTAAATAAGTTAACAAGTTATACTAGCTTCTATTCTCTAAGAACATCAAAATCGGACAAAAGCTACTCCCACCTCTCATTCAAAACTCCTCTTTTGAGAGTTAAAAATTTATAACAATATTCTCATCTCATATGAACAATTCAAGCACAGTATTTGACATTTTAGTAGTAATAAAACGTTACTGAAAGTTACTGTAATAAAAACTTACTGACAAATAATAAATATGATGTTCTTAATGTACCGTCCACGTCTCATACAAGCATTTCCCCTTGCCTGTAATTCGAACAGTATGGACAACATATATACAATATATAGCGTCTTTATACCTCTGATAGTTGAAAAGACACATACGTTTAAAGTTTGAAGTTGTTTGCCACGCCTACTGATCCGATCCCGCCCAATTTTTGCTGTAACAAGCTCAAGCTTCTTACAATGTTTATTGATAAACTAAGCCTACTAGTAAGCATATAGTTTGTTAGGCCGTGCCGTGCCAGTGTATTGACCAAAAATATCAAACAATAAAAAATAAAAAACACTTCTGATCTTTAGCCGAATTTGATGTATCATTCGATACACTAACGTAAATTGATATAATATACAGTAAGATTGACTAAAAACCAGTACAGAAATTTCAGTCAGATAAACTGACTGATAAATACCATCACCCACTATAAGATATTGTGTAAGTCTTGAGTTATTGAAATTAACCGATTTGTAATTAAAACCAGTTAGAAAGTTTCAGTCTGGCAACCCAACTTACATTTACCCTTACCCTCAGTAAAGCAAATAATTTTCTATTATATTGATATTATTACTCGATTTCGAAAGTGGGCGGAGTGGTACATTTGTATGAGAGATAGGAGAAGGGGTGTGGTTAGGCTTCCAGATTTATTATCCACTACTTTATCCTGTTATAGCTTTACTAATTACAGAATTTGGGCACGATTGCGTTGGGTGTACTGATATTATTACTACATCCCTAAAGTGGGCGGAAAGGTACATTTGTATGGGAGGTACCATAAGGGGCGTCGCTAGACTTCCAATTTTCTCTCCAAAACTTTGTCCTGTTATAACATAACAAAATACAGAATTTGGGCACGATCGTGTCGAGTGTATTGATATAATTACCCTATTTCTAAAGTGGGCGGAGTGGTACATTTGTATGGGAGGTACCAGAAGGGGCGTGTCTAGACTTACAGATTTTTTCTCCAAAACTTTATCCTGCTTAAACTTTACCAAATACAGAATTTGGGCACGATCGCGTTAGGTCTTTTAATAATATTAATCGATTTCTAAAGTGGGCGGTACCAGATGTGTATGGGAGGTACCAGATGGGGCGTGAATAGACTTCCAATTTTTCTCTCCCAAATTTTATCCTGTTATAGCTTTACTAAAAATAGAATTTGGATACGATCACGTTTAATTTATTGATATTATTTCTCCATCTCTATAGTGGGCGGAAAGGTAGATTTGTATGGGAGGTACCAGAAGGGGCGTGGCTAGGCTTTTAAAATTTTTTTCCAAAACTTTATCCTGTTATAGCTTTACTAAATACAGAATTTGGGGACGATCCCGTAGGGTGTATTGATATTATTACTCGATTTCTAAAGTGGGCGGAATGATGTATTTGTATGGGAGGTACCAGAAGGGGCGGGGCCATGTAGCCCATTTGCAATACCGTAAGTAGTTTTGAGAAAATAATAACTCGTGCAAAATTTCAAAACATTTGGTTGCGTCTTTCGAAAGTTATCGTGCGAACCAGCCGGACAGCCACCAGACAGACAGACAGACAGACAGACGGACATGGCTCAAACGACTTAAAAAGTCATGAATCGAATTTGGTTCAAAGAAACCTAGGGTCTAAAGTCACTCCTTCTATGTGTTACACTTTTGGGTCGTATCAAATGATATATACCCTCATCCCTAAGGGTGATGGTATAACTAACCAAAACAAATACACATACACTGGCACGGCACGGCCTAACAAACTATATGCTTACTAGTAACCTAAGTTTATCAATAAACCTTGTAAGAAGCTTGAGCTTTGAGGTAAAAAAGCCTGAGCTTTATGGTAAAAAGGGAATCGGGGGGATAAAATATCCTCCATTCTCATGTTTGATTACACTGTGGCACAAAATTTAACTTTTGGAATCGGAATGGGATAAAACCAAATGCAAATGAAAGTTGACATTATGTATAACAAAACCTTCAAGGGATTTCTTAAGTTTAGTGCGAGATTTTTTTTACACGCATTTGAAGTTAGTGATTTTTGAACGCTGGCTAACAAGAAAAATTCATTAAAAAAGTCATAAAATAATGCTATTTTTCCCGGAAAGTTGTGGTATATTACTGTTTTTGGGGTCGAGAAATCCGTTTTTGATATTTATTTTTATTTTTAAGAGCCGCTAGAGGGCGCTTTCGTAAATTTTTTTGGTCTAGATCGAATTTTTTGTCTTTCCCCACGATTACAGCCGCAGATTAAGAGTTATCGAGCTGAAATTTGGTATGCGAGCTTCTATCCACCGAGCGGAGATTAAGTTCTAAGATGGGCATGATCGAACAAAAACTACTCCCACCTCCCATACAAAATAACCCTTTTTGGGGATGTCCGTCTAATTTTCCTCGCTATTACAACCGTAGATTAAGAGGTATCGAGCTGAAATTTGGTACGCAAGCTTTTAACCTCTTAGAGAAAGTTAAGTTCTAAGATGAGCATGATCGGATAAAAACTTCTCCTACCTCCAATGCAAACTTCCCATATATTGGGGTTTGAGGAGTTTTTGTCTGATCTTGCTCTTCTTAGAACATAACTTTCTCTAAGAGGTTAAAAGTTTGCGTACCAAGTTTCAGCTCGATAGCTCTTAATCTAAGGCTGTAATTGAGAAGACAAACAGACGAACTACCCCAAATAGAGCGAGTTTGTATGGGAGGTGGTAGTAGTTTTTGTTCGATCATGCCCATATTAGAACTAAGTCTCCGCATTGGGGGTAGATGCTGGCATACCAAATTTCAGCTCGATAGCTCTTAATCTACGACTGTGATCGCAGGGACAGACCTCAAAAAAGGTACAATTTGTATGGGAGGTGGGAGTAGGTTTTGTCCGATCATGCCCATCTAAGAACCCAATCTCCGCTTGGTGGGTAAAAGCTCGCATACCAAATTTCATCTCGATAGCTCTTAATCTACGACTGTAATCGTGTGGAAAGACTAAAAAATTCGACCTAAACCAAAAAAATGTACGAAAGCGCCCTCTAGCGGCGTTTAAAAAAAACCAGTACAGAAATTTCAGTCAGTTAAACTGACTGATAAATACCATCACCCAATATAATATATTGTTTAAGTCTTGAGTTATTGAAAATAATCGATTTGTAATTAAAACCAGTTAGAAAGTTTCAGTCGGGCAACCCGACTTACATTTACCCTTACCCTCAGTAAAACAAATAATTTTCTATTTTATTGATATTATTACTCGATTTCGAAATTGGGCGGAGAGGTACATTTATATGGGAGGTACGTGAAGGGGTGTGTTTGGGCTCCAGATTTATTCTCCATAACTTTATCCTGTTATAGCTTTACTAAATACAGAATTTGCGCACGATTGCGTTGGGTGTACTGATATTATTACTACATCCCAAAAGTGGGCGGAAAGGTACATTTGTATGGGAGGTAAGATAAGGGGCGTGTCTAGACTTCCAATTTTTTCTCCAAAACTTTGTCCTGTTATAATAAAACAAAATACAGAATTTGAGCACGATCGTGTCGAGTGTATTGATATTATTACCCTATTTCTAAAGTGGGCGGAGTGGTACATTTCTATGGGAGGTACCAGAAGGGGCGTGTCTAGACTTCCAGATTTTTTCTCCAAAACCTTATCCTGCTTAAACTTTACCAAATACAGAATTTGGGCACGATCGCGTTAGGTCTTTTAATAATATTAATCGATTTCTAAAGTGGGCGGTACCAGATGTGTATGGGAGGTACCAGATGGGGCGTGAATAGACTTCCAATTTTTCTCTCCCAAATTTTATCCTGTTATAGCTTTACTAAAAATAGAATTTGGATACGATCACGTTTAATTTATTGATATTATTTCTCCATCTCTATAGTGGGCGGAAAGGTAGATTTGTATGGGAGGTACCAGAAGGGGCGTGGCTAGGCTTTCAAAATTTTTTCCAAAACTTTATCCTGTTATAGCTTTACTAAATACAGAATTTGGGGACGATCCCGTAGGGTGTATTGATATTATTACTCGATTTCTAAAGTGGGCGGAATGATGTATTTGTATGGGAGGTACCAGAAGGGGCGGGGCCATGTAGCCCATTTGCAATACCGTAAGTAGTTTTGAGAAAATAATAACTCGTGCAAAATTTCAAAACATTTGGTTGCGTTTTTCGAAAGTTATCGTGCGAACCAGCCGGACAGCCACCCGACAGACAGACAAACGGACATGGCTCAAACGACTTAAAAAGTCATGAATCGAATTTGGTTCAAAGAAACCTAGGGTCTAAAGTGACTCTTTCTATGTGTTACACTTTTGGGTCGTATCAAATGATATATACCTTCATCCCTACGGGTGATGGTATAATAAATGTTTAAAATGGATTCCTCGACCCCAAAAACAGTAAGATACCACAACTTTCCGGGATAAATATGTAGCATTATTTTATGACTTTTTTTCAAAAATCACCAACTTCAAATGGGTGTAAAAAAAATCTCGCACTAAACTTAAGAAATCCTTTGAGGGTTTTGTTATACATAATCCCAACTTTCATTTGCATTTGGTTTCATTCCATTCCGATTTTGGTTGTTGCACAGTTTTATCAATGGTCAAATTCAAAACTATGCTGGGCATTTTCGGCTGATATCTACTTCACTTGTTCACTTTGACATAATTGTAGATATATACAGCTGATGATGTACCACTGTGCATCAGTTCGTCACAAAGGGGTCTGAAGATGAACTCGTCATGGAGTTCGAAACGCGTCAAACACTTTTCTGATCGTTAGCCGAATTTGATGTATCATTTGATACACTAACGTAAATTATGTAATATAACACCGTGCAACAGTGGTTTTCACACTTGATGAAGACCATATATACGTGAAACTATAAACTTCGTTCTCAGTTTATCGCCAGAACGTCAGGATTATTTTGAAAAGGACTTCAAAGTTACAAAGGATACACCACTTTCAAAAAATTAAATAGAATATTTCCACGAACCATATGATAACGATATGGGTATCAATGCAAACAAAAAACAGATTTAAATGGATCTGGACCAAAAATTTCAAAAATGTTCTTTTAAAGTTTTAAAGCTTAATATCATTTAAATAATTTTTTCTAAAAAAAAATATATGTTGAAGCAGTTATACGTACATTTTATTAATCTAACTTTACTAGGTTAGTAAAAAGGAAAAAATATTAATCCTGTTTCAATAAAAACTGAATACAAATTAATTAAAATATAAACGTTGACTTTGCCGCTTATGCTGATCGTCTGTGGCACTACATATTTTTCAACAATATTCTGCCATCATGTGGCATGCTCTTTTTCCTCTAAATCGATTTTCAATCGTCGCAATTTCTTGATGAAAGCGCTCACCATGTTCATCACTGAAATTTCCCAAATTGTCGGGAAAAAGTCAAGATGGTTGTCTAGAAAATGAATCGTTTCTGAAATTTTTGGTCCAGATCCATTAAACTCTGTTATTTGTTTGCATTGTTGGTATTCTTACCTTTCTCTTGATACCCATATCATTATCATATGGTTCGTGGAAATATTTGATTTAAATTTTTGAAAGTGGTGTATCCATTGAAACTTTGAAGTCCTTTTAAAAAAAATACTGCCGTTCTGACGATAAACTTAGAACGCAGTCTTACTACATAAGGTCTCTAGTTTCACGTATATATGGTCTTCATCAAGTGTGAAGAAAAAAATTGAAAATTGTAGCAGGTCGATCGACTAAAACTAACAAACAATACAGTTTAAAATGATTTTATTTAAAACACAAGCGCATATAAAAATACGAGTCACCTAGTTACGTTTCCAACGACTTAAGTGTCAAATTTAACAAAATGAAGTAACCCCAGTATCAGCGATCAATGTTTGCTAATTAGATTTTGAACCAAAATCAGTTCTATTTGCGCCAGCATAAAGAGGCTTTACGCCTACTATGTCATAAGTTGCCACAAACAGAGAGAAGGATAGCAACAAAAAATATTTGGAGCAAATGAGCTATAAACGTTTTTTTTTTTCTCTGCGTGTATATAGCCTTCACTCTCGATTATTAATTTCAAAATTGCTTTTAATATTCTCCGATTTTGCACCGGACTCGAACAGCACTCATCAAAGATATACTTGCGGCTTAAGACGACAATCACAAAATAGCACAAAGAGAAATAATTTTGTTTATTTTTACTTACAAATCCAGTTAAATAACATTTTGCATCAACTGTCATCAGATTTATATGTTGTTTTAAAACTAATATTAGAGAAATAAATTAAAATAATTATGGTAACTGAATTCGTTAAAACAATGTTTAATTCGGCTAGCAGGATTTTCTTTGAGTGATGTCGTAAATAACAGCCTTCTTACAAACAACCGCTACCAACATTAACAACAGTCACAAAATCTACTAACATAACATAAGTAGTTGAATTTGTAAAAATTCGTTAAGCCAACAATGTAGGCGCACAACTAACAATGTTGCGAAAATAATCACATCTTACATTTGATCCTTCGTGGGACGAACAGATTTTTGCTAAATTTTTTTCTCATGTCCAAAGCAAATGTACGAATCTGCTTAAGACATTTTTACCAACGAATTATGATTGCATCGGAATTATAACGGCAACAATGAAATGCCATATTATATAGCAAGGAAATGCAAAAAGGTCTGCATGATGTAAGAAATTCGATGAAAGATTGGGTGGCGGTATGAAAGCACCACTGACGTTTTTTGATGCGACATTTTTACTGTAGAATGAAACTTGTAGTGAAAGTTACTGATACTTTGCTGTGCAGCGAAACTGTCATTGATATTTGACATTTCAAATATTAAGAGCGAAATGTACAGCCTAGAAAAATATTGTTTTTATGAAAAAGTTGTTTATGCAGATGTTAATCTTATATATAAAAATGAATCGATGTGCAGTTGTCTCGCTAAAACTCAAAAACGGCTGGACCGATTTTCAAAATTGTTTTTTTGTTTTGTTCGCTATAGCTTCCGGATGGTTTAAAAGGTTTTATTTTTTCAAAAAGTGGGCGGCGCCACGCCCCTTTTTTCAAATATCGCTCAGACGGCTTTTCTAATAGACCGATTGATACAAAAATTTTACAATGAGGTACTGTTGAACTGTAGATAGTTCCTGACTACATTTGGTTGTTATTGGATAAAGGGGCGTGGCACCGCCCATACAACTTGAAAATTTAAAAGGCTATATTTCATGAACTATCAGAGGTATGAAGATGAGATTTGGTATATATGTTGTTTGAGCAGTATTAATTACAGCCTGGATGGAAGTGGGCGGTGCCACGCCCCCTTTTCAAAAATCGCTCTAACGGCTTTTCTAATGAATCGATTGATACAAAACTTTTACCATGAGGTACTGTTGACCTGTAGATAGTCACAGGCTATATTTGGTTGTGATTGGATAAAGGGGCGTGGCACCGCCCATACAACTTAAAAATTAAAAGGGCTATATTTCGTGAACTATCAGAGGTATAAAGATGCGATTTGGTATATATGTTGTTGGAGCAGTGTTAATTACATCCAGGGAGGAAGTGGGCGGTGCCACACCCTCTTTTCAAAAATCGCTCTAACGGCTCTTCTAATAGATCGATTGATACGATTGATTACCAATTGGTACTGTTGACCTGTTGATAGTCCCAGGCTATATTTGGTTGTGATTGGATAAAGGGGAGTGGCACCGCCCATTCAACTTGAAAATTAAAAGGGCTTGCAGTATGATTTACAGTAAGGGTGGAAATGGCCTGTTCCACACCCTTTTTATACCATCACCCGTAGGGATGAAGGTATATATCATTTGATACGACCCAAAAGTGTAACACATAGAAGGAGTCACTTTAGACCCTAGGTTTCTTTGAACCAAATTCGATTCATGACTTTTTAAGTCGTTTGAGCCATGTCCGTCTGTCTGTCTGTCTGTCTGTCTGTCTGTCTGTCTGTCTGTCTGTCTGTCTGTCTGTCTGTCGGGTGGCTGTCCGGCTGGTTCGCACGATAACTTTCGAAAGACGTAACCAAATGTTTTGAAATTTTGCACGAGTTATTATTTTCTCAAAACTACTTACGGTATTGCAAATGGGCTACATGGCCCCGCCCCTTCTGGTACCTCCCATACAAATACATCAATCCGCCCACTTTAGAAATCGAGTAATAATATCAATACACCCTAAGGGATCGTCCCCAAATTCTGTATTTAGTAAAGCTATAACAGGATAAAATTTTGGAAAAAATTTTGAAAGCCTAGCCACGCCCCTTCTGGTACCTCCCATACAAATCTACCTTTCCGCCCACTATAGAGATGGAGAAATAATATCAATAAATTAAACGTGATCGTACCCAAATTCTATTTTGAGTAAAGCTATAACAAGATAAAGTTTTAGAGAAAAAAATTGGAAGTCTATTCACGCCCCATCTGGTACCTCCCATACACATCTGGTACCGCCCACTTTAGAAATCGATTAATATTATTAAAAGACCTAACGCGATCGTGCCCAAATTCTGTATTTGGTAAAGTTTAAGCAGGATAAAGTTTTGGAGAAAAAATCTGGAAGTCTAGACACGCCCCTTCTGGTACCTCCCATACAAATGTACCACTCCGCCCACTTTAGAAATAGGGTAATAATATCAATACACTCGACACGATCGTGCCCAAATTCTGTATTTTGTTATATTATAACAGGACAAAGTTTTGGAGAAAAAATTGGAAGTCTAGACACGCCCCTTATGGTACCTCCCATACAAATGTACCTTTCCGCCCACTTTTGGGATGTAGTAATAATATCAGTACACCCAACGCAATCGTGCGCAAATTCTGTATTTAGTAAAGCTATAACAGGATAAAGTTATGGAGAATAAATCTGGAGCCTAAACACACCCCTTCACGTACCTCCCATATAAATGTACCACTCCGCCCAATTTCGAAATCGAGTAATAATATCAATAAAATAGAAAATTATTTGTTTTACTGAGGGTAAGGGTAAATGTAAGTCGGGTTGCCCGACTGAAACTTTCTAACTGGTTTTAATTACAAATCGATTATTTTCAATAACTCAAGACTTAAACAATATATTATATTGGGTGATGGTATTTATCAGTCAGTTTAACTGACTGAAATTTCTGTACTGGTTAAAACAAACGGTTAAAACTGTCAAAATTCCACAGTACATTGCTGTTCGCCTAGAGATATGAACAGTAAGGTGGGCCAATTTTTTTATTCGCAAAAATCGTAACCAAAATCGGAATCTGCGATGAATTTTAAGAAAATTTAACCAATAAACTTTGTGTCTAAAATCAATTCCTAGCTCGCGTTGGGAAGCATGAAGATTTCAGATGAGATTTTTTTTGTTTTTAAATGAGCACAAACCGAAAACTTCAGATATATATTTTTTGAGACTTTCTGCGTAAAACTGACTTCCCAACAAACTAAATGAGGTATTACACAAGCAAATCTATGTATTGGTTAAAAAGTTATGGCCTCTGAGAGTTGGCATACAGAAATTTAATTTTTAAATATCATTTTTCAGAATATTTGGCGGGATCCCAATAAAAAAATCAAAAATATACTATTCTATTCGTCTTGGTCTCCAAACATTTGAATGGTAAGTAAAAATTAGAGGCGGAGCCCATAGGTCTGAAGTAACTCAATAATTGCTCATTGCTAAAAAAATATCTCTACCTGAAATCGTCATGCTTCTCAGCGCGAACTATGAATTGATTTTAGACATATTGTTTCTTAGTGAAATTTTCTAAGAATTCTTCGTACATTCCAATACTGTTATACGATTAACACGTTTTTTTTTTTGACGCGAACTAATTGATTCGCCCTAATGATCAGGCTATTTCGAACTAAAAAAGTTAAAAGTGCCGTAGCGCTGCCCACGCACTTCAATAGTTAACTTTTTAACTGTATCAAATAATGGTCCGTACACCAGACTAAATAGTGATTTTTTTTTAATTTACTTAACAGGTATGTATTTTTCAATTACTTTTCAGGAGAGCGAATCGGTAATAAATCATATAGATAGAAAAATTTAGCAATATTCATTGTAGTTATACTACAATGGTTAAATTTTTATAGTATATCAGAGGTAACTTTAGCTAACAATTGTAAATAACCTATGCATGGGGTATTTTTCTTGACATATAGAACTTCTGATAGGTATAAGTGTAAATCTAGCTGTCATACTAATGAAGTGTGATATACTTTCTTTTAGTATACTTTGCAAAATCACCATGCAAAAACTAAACAAGAACAACGTTTACAAATCTTGCAAATTTATTTTCAAAATGCACGTTCTGTTCGCCAAACTTATGGAGCCCTTTGCGAAGTTGAGGGTGCATATAATGATCCATCTGAGCAGCTAAAAGAAGCCATCGACGCTGTAGACGTTAGTGTGACAGGGTACTCGAATTTATCGAACCAACGTCTTTCTCAGCAACTCGGACTCTGCAAATGCTGAGGAAAGATCTTGGCCTACATTCATATAAAATCCAACTGGTAGAAGAACTAGAGACAGTGGACGATCAATTGATTTTTTATATTTATCATGTCATTGCCATTATTTAAAGGAGAAATGGTTCCAACACGACGGTGTAACATACCACACAGCGCGTAAGACCATTAGGAGAAGGCATAACAAAAATGTTTTTTTTTGACCAAAGATATAGTTAGTATACAGATGGTTCACGCTACTACGGATCAAAATAAATAATTTTGATCTTTAGAGGAAAGTCTGTTTCCGATTTGTGGAAAAAGTGGTTTTTCGCCCTACTTACAGAAAAAACTTAATCTACATGCCGGCACTAAAGATATGACTTTGTGTCTGATAAACTTTTATTCTGATAAACTTCTGATAAACTTTATATTAGCATTTATAACCATAAAACTTAATTGGTTAACTTTAATGATAAGTGGTTACTTTAAATAAGTTACATAAGTAAATAAACTCAATATATTATTGTCAAGCTTAAGTACCGTTTTCAAAGTACTTTGTAGACCTAAATGTGAAATATATTACAAGTTAATATGCAATAGCGAAGCATTGCCGGGTCCACTAGTCTATATATATATATAAAAGGCTTGGGTGACTGACTGATCACTCCCCAGCCCATACGGCTGAAGCTAGAACCGTAAAATTTAGAATATAGGTTTCCTTTAGCTCGTAGGCGCGCACTAAGAATGGATTTTTCGAAATTCGGACTGCTAGGGGGTTAAATGGGCGTGGCACCGCCCCATACAACTGGAATTTTAAAATGGCTGTATCTTTTAAACCATTATAGGTGCGAAGTCGAGATTTGGTACGTATATCGTTCGTTTAAAAAAAATACTTCGATTGTGGAAAGAGGGCGGTGCCGCACCCCTTTTTAAAAAATAGTTATATTGACCAAATAAGTGGACCGATTACAACTGAATTTTCTATGTGTGATACTGTCCATCGGGCCTCTATCATAGGCTACATAAACAAATAATAAGGCATAGGGGAGTGGCACCGCCCACACAAACCAAAATTTCAATCGGCCATATCTCAAGAGCCATTAGAGGTATGAAGATGAGATTTGCTACATGTGGTACTGATACAAAGAGGAAAAAATCGTTATATGGGCAAAATAAATGGACCGATTGCAATAACATTTTTACTGTGTAGCACTATTCATTTGGCCTCTATCATAGCCTAAATAAAAACATAATTAGATAAAAGGGCGGTGCCACGCCTCAAATGAATAAATTGTTGGGTGATAGGAGAATTAGAACGAGGCATTTTTCGAAATTCCTTCTTTAGGAGTGAAAATATGGAAAAAGAGATAAAACTGATATGAGACTAAATGTCCCAAATTAGAGTTACGAAACTATATGTATATATAATTCAACCTACACAATTAGAGAGCCGCCAGATGGGGTTTTTAGAAACTCATACATTTAGGGTAAAACCAGTACAGAAATTTCAGTCAGGTAAACTGACTGATAAATACCATCTCCCAATATAAGATTTTTTTTAAGTCTTGAGTTATTGAAATTAATAGATTTTTAAAATAAAATTATTTATGTATTATTTTTTGTCTGCATGTAGAGCAAAAACATAAAAAATGTTTCCTATTTGTACACAAGGTACAATTAGGGGCAGAACAACGTGTCTGACTTTTTTCGTATGTAAAAGGGGAAATAGCCCATATATTTATATAGGAGGTACCAGAAGTGGTGTGCCAAATAGTTTGGGTTGCTGAGTTTTTGCTTCCTATTACAAAAAAAATTAACTGACCAAATTTGATTATCCCCTCAAGTGTCCGTTTGGAAGTTATGGAAGAAATATTAATTTTCCAAAAATAGGTAATTTTGTATGGGAGGTACCAAAAGGGGTGTGTCAAATAGTTAGGCTCTCTGAGGTTTCGCCTCCTATCACGACAAGAATGTATCGACAAATATTCATTACCCTCCAAGTGTCCGTTGGGAAGTTATGGGAGAAATATTAATTTTCCAAAAATAGGTAATTTTGTATGGGAGGTACCAGAAGGCGTAAACCGATATAGTCCATATTCATTCCTAATTCAACTTTTCATTAGCGAACATCACACGCAAAATTTTAGTGAATTCAGTTTACTAACAAAAAAGATATGTATGTAAAAGTATGAGGGGCAATTCGGTCATTTGTATGGGAGGTACCAGAATGGGTGGGGCAAAGGTTTCGGATTTCTTAGGGTTTTTCTACTTTTGCAAGATAAATAAACTGACAAAATTCAAACATCCTCCAGTTGTGCGTTTGGAAGTTATGGAAAAAATATTAATTTTCCAAAAATAGGTAATTTTGTATGGGAGGTACCAGAAGGGGTGGGGCTATTCAGCCCATTTACAATCCCATAAGTTCGTTTTGAAAAATATTAATACTGATAAATTTTCATACCAATCCGTTTAGGATTACTCGAGTTATCCTGCTGACCAGCCATCCAGCCAGCCAGGCAGACGAACATAGCTCAATCGTCTTAAAAAGTCCTGAAACAAATTTGGTCTTAAGATACTTTGGGTCTAACTCGTCTCCTTTAATGCGTTACACTTTTTTTCGTATCAAATGATATATACACTCATCCCTAAGGGTGATAGTATAAAAATCAATTTTAGATTTTTCCAATTTCCCGACTTTTGCGGCGAATTTTTCCAAAATTTTCTTTCGTATACAACTTTTCCTGACAATTTTGAACAACTGAAAAAAAGCAGCAATTTCGGCCCAGCCGTTCTTAATTGATGAATTACTATACATATTTCAAATTTTGCGTGTGATGTTCGCTTATGAAAAGTTGAATTAGGAACGAATATGGACTTTATCGGTTCACCTTCTGGTACCTCCCATACAAATTCACCTATTTTTGGAAAATTAATATTTATCCCATAACATAACATAACTTACCAACGGACACTTGGGAGGTAATGAATATTTGTCGATAAATCGAAATCTCAGAGCCTAACTATTTGACACACCCCTTCTGGTACCTCCCATACAAATGACCAAACCCACCCCCATAGTCTCACATACCTATCATTTTTGGAAGTAAAGTGAATTCACTCAAATTTTGCGTATGATGTTCGCTTGTGAAAATTAGACTCAGGAATGAACATGGACTATATCGGTTCACGCCTTCTGGTACCTCCCATTCAAAATTACCTATTTTTGGAAAATTAATATTTCTCCCATAACTTCCAAACGGACACTTGGGGGGTAATAAAAATTGATCGGTAAATTTGTCTTCTGATAGAAGGCAAACCTCAGAAAACCTAACTATTTGACACACCTCTGTTGCTACCTCCCATACAAATGACCGAACCCACCCCCATAGTCTCACATACATATCTTTTTTGTAAGTACACTGAATTCAGTAAAATTTTGCGTAAGGTGCACGGTTATGAAGATTTTAATCAGAAATGAATATGGACTATATCGGATCACCCTTCTGGTACCTCCCATACAAAATAAGTTTGTTTGGAAAATTTATATTTCTCCCATAACTTCTAGACCGGCACCAGGGGGATAATCAAATTTGGTCAGTTAATTTATCTTGTAATAGGAGGCAAAGCCTCAGCAACCCTAACTATTTGGCACACCCCTTCTGGTACATCACATATAAATATATGGAATATTTCCCCTTATACATACGTATCATTTTTGTATGTACACTAAATTCAGACAAATTTTGCCAAGGTAAGCTATCATTGAACTTTGACTTACTACAAAAATAAGACACGCTGTGTTGCCCCTAATTGTACCACCTTCTGTACAAATAGGTCTAATTTTGTATGTTTTTGATCTACATGTAGACATGAAATAATACATAAGTAATTTTATTTTAATTTTTTTTTTAAAATATATAAATTTCAATTACTCATGACTTAAACAATATCTTGTATTGGGTGATGGTATTTATCAGTCAGTTTACCTGACAGAAATTTCTGTACTGGGTTGTATAGAAATTTGTGTGCAACTATTACCGATTGGTATTTCGAATGGAAAAATAGAAAACTCTTAGTGGACAACTCGAAAAATTCCGGAAAAACGCGAAAACGTTGATTTTTTTTATCGACGAAATTTTGCAGTTTTCTAATGATTTGATGATTTTGAACTATTTTAAGATGGAAAATTTGTTGTGCAGCTTGAAAAAATTCAGATAATTGTGTAATAAATGATATATACCAGTACAGAAATTTCAGTCAGGTAACCTGACTGATAAATACCATCACCCAATATAAGATATTGTAGAAGTCTTGAGTTATTGAAATTAATAGATTTTGAATTAAAATAAAATTACTTATGTATAATTTTTCCCCTGCTTGTGGTGCAAAATCGTCCAAAACTTTACTTATTTGTTCACCAAAAAGGTGAACCGATACAGTCCGGTTTCATTCCTGACTCAAATTTTTATACGTACAACTTAAGAAAAATTAGACTGAATTCAGTGTACTTATATATAAAACTATAAGGGTCAATTCGGTCATTTGTAAGGGAGGTACCAGAAGGGGTGTGTCAAATAGTTAGGCTCTCTGAGGTTTCGCCTCCTATTATAACATTAATTTATCGACCAATTTTCATAACCCTCCAAGTGTCCGTTTGGAAGTTATTGGAGAAATATTAAATTTCCAAAAATAGGTAATTTTGTATGGGAGGTACCAGAAGGCGTGAACCGATATAGTCCATATTCACACCTGAGTCTAATTTTCATAAGCAAACATCATACGCAAAGTTTGAGTGATCTCAGTTTACTCACAAAAAAGATATGTATGTCAAACTATAAGGGTCAATTCGGTCATTTGTTTGGGAGGTACCAAAAGGTTTCGGTTTTCTTAAGGTTTGTCTACTTTTGCAAGATAAATAAACTGCCCAAATTTTAATATCCTACGATCGTCCGTTTGGAAGTTATGAAAGAAATATAAATTATCCAAAAATAGGTAATTTTGTATGGGAGGTACCAGAAGGGGTGGGGATATTTTGCCCATTTACAATCCCATAAGTTCGTTTTGAAAAATATTAATACTGGTAAAATTTCATACCGATCCGTTAAGGTTTACTCGAGTTATCCTGCTGACCAGCCATCCAGCCAGCCAGCCAGACAGACAGATATAGCTCAATCGTCTTAAAAAGTCATGAAACGAATTTGGTCTTAATATACTTGGGGTCTAACTCGTCTCCTTTATTGCGTTACACTTTTTTTCGTATCAAATGATATATACCCTCATCCCTAAGGGTGATGGTATAAAAAGTGTAACGCATTAAAGGAGACGAGTTAGACCCCAAGTATCTTAAGACCAAATTCGTTTCAGGACTTTTTGAGACGATTGAGCTATGTCCGTCTGTCTGGCTATATCTTGCAAAAGTAGACAAACTCTTCTTCTTTTTTACTGGCAGCAACAACAGAAATTCATCTATCAGTAGCCGCACGTAGAAAACCATTCCAAGCGCTTCGGTCTTTTGCGCACCATAGATAGTTCGTCATACCAAGCTTACTTAACATTTCCGTCACCTGGTCTATCCATCGGAGTTTTGGTCGCCCCCTCCTGCGCCGCCCATCGAGTTTATTGCCGAACACTTTTCTAGCCGGAGCGTTGTCGTCCATTCGTACAACGTGTCCAAGCCAGCGCATTCGGTCTATTTGAACACGCTTGACCACGTCGATGTCGTTGTACAGCTCATACAGCTCATGATTCATTCGACGACGGTACTCGCCGTTCACGATGATGGGTCCAAATATTTTGCGGAGTATTTTTCTCTCGAAGACTCCCAGAATAGATTGATCCGCTTGTGTCATTACCCACGATTCTGCGCTGTAGAGCAAGACAGGTAGGATCAGAGTCTGGTAGAGCTGGATCTTTGTTTTTCGAGAGAGCGCTTTGTTGTTAAATCGCTTGCTTAGCGCATAGTAGCAGCGGTTTGCGATCAATACTCGTCTTTTGATTTCGAGGCTGACATTATTATTTTTGTTTATGGCGGAGCCAAGGTAGACAAAATCATCTACCACTTCAAAATTATAGTTGTCAACGTTCACGCAGCGTCCCAGACGAGTGGACTCTTTGTTCGTTGAAACAAATAACTTGGTTTTGTCCTCGTTTATCACCAGACCCACTTCAGCCGACTGCTTTTCAATGCTCGAAAAAGCCGCAGTCACATCTCGCAATCCACGTCCAATAATATCGATATCATCAGCATACGCGAGCAACATGTGGCTTTTGTTAAATATGGTGCCATTCCTGTTTACTGCTGCTTTCCGCATGATCATCTCCATTACGATGTTAAAGAGATCGCAGGACAGACTATCGCCTTGTCTAAAGCGAAGAGTCGAATTAGTTTTGCGGGGATACCAAACTCAGCCATAGCATCCAACAATTTCTGTCGAATCGGACTGTCAAATGCAGCTTTGTAATCGATGAACAGATGGTAGGTATCGATCTGCATTTCTTGGGTCTTCTCCAGGATTTGTCGTAGCGTGAATATCTGGTCGGTGGTGGATTTACCAGGTCTAAAGCCACACTGATAAGGTCCAATCAGGTTCGCCATAAGGGGCTTTAGTCTTTCACATAACACACTAGACAGGACCTTGTATGCGATGGGTAAAAGGCTAATCCCGCGATAGTTGGTACACACATAGGATCGCCTTTCTTAAGCACGGGACATAGGACACTCAGATTCCAATCATCGGGCATGCATTGCCTGAGCCAAATCGTGTTTATGAGCTGGTGCATGCATGTTACCAGGTCATCGCCGCCGGCTTTAAAAAGCTCTGCCGGCAGTCCATCGGCTCCCGCAGCTTTATTATTTTTAAGCCGGGCAATTGCCGTGCTGATCTCGTTTTGGCTCGGTGGTGGACAATCTACTCCATCGTCGATGATTAGTGCGATTCCGTCACTTATGCTGCCTTCGGGAACGAGAAGAGATTGAAAGTGTTCCCTCCATATTTGCAGCACACTCTAAGTGTCCGTGACCAGATTTCCGTCTCTGTCCTTACAGGTGGGGATCCCTGTTCCAAAACCTTTACTTTTAACCTTTTGGTAGAACTTTCGGGCCTCACCTCTATCCCTGTAGTTTTCGATATCCTGGCTCTCTTTTCTTCCACAGACGCTTTTTCCGCACGCTCCGTCACCGCACGCGTCGCCATTGGCTGCAGTTTTGCCTTGTATGCAGCATCCATTTCCTCAGACATTTCGCGACATTCGTCATTGTACCAGGGCTTGTCTGAGCGTGGTTTTTCATAACCCAGTACGGTTGTTGCGGCAGTGGTCATAGAATTCGCAATATGCTGCCACTGCATGTCAGGAACATCAGAACTAGGGGGATTTGTATGGAGTAATTGAGAGAGCTGGTTGGAGTAGGCATTGGCTATCTCAGTGGTCTGCAGCTTTGTGATGTCTAGCTTCCTTTGCGTTTGATTAAGAGTGTTTTTAGCTCTACTTAATCGTGTGCGTACCTTGGCTGCAACTAGGTGGTGATCCGAGTCGATATTTGCACCGCGCATCACACGCACGTCCATAACGCTTGAGACATGCCTTCCATCAATTACCACGTGATCAATCTGATTTCTTGTATTTTGATCGGGAGATATCCAGGTTGCCTTGTGGATATCTTTATGCGGGAATCTGGTTCCACTCACAACCATGTTTCTTGCCGACGCGAAACTTACCAGTCTGAATCCGTTATCGGAGGTGTTGTTGTGTAGACTAAATTTTCCGACTGCTGAACCAAGAGCATCTTCCCTTCCTATTTTAGCATTAAAATCTCCCAGAACAATTTTAATGTCATGTGCAGGGCAGCGGTCATATATATCCTCCAGGCGCTCATAGAATGCATCTTTGATGTCATCGTCTTTGTCTTCCGTCGGGGCGTGTACACAAATCAGCGTAATGTTAAAATATTTCGCCCGGATGCGAATGGTGGCTATACGGTCATTTACAGGGTTAACCCGCGAGACCAGGTGTCGAAGTCTCTTGCCGACTATGAAACCACATCCAAATTCGTGTCTCTGCATGGCAGCTGTAAAAGATGTCACAGTTCTTCCGTCGTGTGCATCCCTGTCCCGTCCATCTCATTTCCTGTATGGCGGTGATGTCAGCCTTGTATTTGTCGAGGACATCCGCCAGTTGGATAGAGGCACCATCTCTGTATTGAGTTCGGACATTCCAGGTGATTATCCTTAAATCATGGTCCTTATATCGTTTGCGGGGGTCGTCAACATTTGGGGGGGGTTCTTGTTTTTCGTTTTCTTCGTGTTTTCATAATAAATTTTTGTTTAAGGAGAGTGGCTTATTAGGCCACCGCTCCCGATCTTAGTTTCTTGGGGCTGCCAAAGCCACTAAGAGAGCCTGTTTTGAGTTTCAGTAACTTCTGTTACCTAGTTCCTAAGACGCATCGGTGGTAGCATGCCGATTAGGTTACTCAACAAACTCTACGAAAACCGAAACCCTTACCATACCCCTTCTGGTACCTCCCATACAAATGACCTAATTGACCCTCATAGATTTACATACATATCTTTTTTGTAACTAAACTGAATTCACTCAAATTTTGCATATGATGTTTGCAAATAAAAACTGGACTCAGCAATGAATATGAACTATATCGGTTCACGCCTTCTGGTACCTCCCATACAAAATGACCTATTTTTGCAAATTTAATATTTCTCCCATAACTTCCAAACGGACACATGGAGGATAATGACAAATGGTCGGTTAATTTATCTTGCGATAAAAAGCAAAACCTCAGAAAACCTTACTATTTGACGCACCTCTTCTGGTACCTCCCATACAAATTCCCGAATTCACCATCATAGTCCTACATACATATCTGTTTTTGTAAGTACAATTAATTCAGTCAAATTTGGCGTAACTTGTACAGTTATGAAAATTTGAATCAGGAATGAATATGGATTATATCGGATCTCCATAATTTCCAAACGGACACTTGGGGGGTAATGAAAATTGGTCAATTAATTTATCTTGTGATAGGAAGCAAAACCTTACAAAACATAACTATTTGACGCACCCCTTCTGGTACCTCCCATACAAAATACCGAACATACCCCCATAGTTTAAAATACGAATAGTCAAATTTTGCGTAAGTTGTACAGTTATGATAATTTGAATCAGGAATGAATATGGATTATACCGGATCACCCTCTGGTACCTCCCATACAAAATGACCTTGTTTGGAAAATTAATATTTCTCCCATAATTTCTAAACCGGCACTTGGAGGATAATCAAATTTGGTATTTAATTATCTTGTAATAGGAATTATTATTGGGTGATGGTATTTATCAGTCAGTTTACCTGACTGAAATTTCTGTACTGGTTTTCGTATCATATGATATATACCCTCATCCCTAAGGGTGATGGTGTAAAAATAGTTCATGAATGATAATGCTGCGATCAATGCCACAACTTGATAGATGGCGATATACGATGTTAAGAAAATAAGTTGCGGGCATTCATACCGTATTTTTTTTTAAGAGAATGTTCTTATGTTCAAAGTCGATTTTGAAGTTTTTTAGGGAGAGTTATTTGTTTGACTAATGTCTCCAATTTCGCTTTCAAACCTTATATAATAAGAAAGTCGTGCAATAATTCGTCAGACTATACACAGTTCATCCCCGCCAAGGTATATGTTATGCTTCTATCATTGCTATACATACTTCAATTCCCTGCGTACTATGGATGGTGTGCCAATTTCGCTGCACAGCAAAGTATCAGATTGAAATTAGCTCGAAAACGATACACATTGGAACTCAAAGCTCGTCGATGCGACAGTTTCGGCGTCAGAGAATCAAATTCGTACATTGTTTTTAATTTTGATCATCGAAGTCACATGTCATCCGTTGTGTGACAAATACAAGAACGAAATGGCTGACAAGTTTTGCACAGAGTTCGAATTTGTTCTTGGAATTAACGACTAGATGCGCAACGAACGTTAGTGCTGATCCAAGACATGTGCGTGCTCTTTTACGGAAATATGCCGTCGACATGGGGAATGCCAGCGTCAAATCGTTCAATGCACGGTGCATTTGAACACGAATTGCAACGGGAGAAAAACTATAATCTAGATGAGCTGGCCTAAAGAGTCCGGACGAAAAGCACAAAAACGTGTACGATTCGCTGATGAAGGTTGTTGGCGATGGAACGGGAGGCATTTACTTTCTCGATCGTCCCAGTGGTACAGTCAAGACATTATTTTCGATGATTCTGGCAACAATTCGGTTATGATCTGAAATTGCGCTGAATCCTCTGGCATTGCTGCCACATTGTTGGAAGGCAGTCGAACTGCAAATTCCGTTACCGACGAATTATCTCACGGCTGACAAGCCAAAGTGCACAATCACCAAGAATCCAGCGACAGCGAAATTGATGCAAAAATACAAAATCAACATTAGACTTAGATCCTTTAATTTTTATGCCAGTGATATTTTGAATCTTATAGATTTATATCATAACATAACATACCGCCAAAAAGCTTTAACGATAGTTTCACTTCCATAGATAAATATTTGCCACTCTACTCCTTTTTACTCTTAACCGCATTGAATTTAAGCACACTACATTACTCAAAAATAAATTCATATTTAAATATTCGGTCATCATTTACTGCAAGAAATGGAAATCAAGAAACTTCAATAGCCAAACAATTACTGTGACAACAACAAACATACAAAACGGAAACTTTTGCGGGTTTCAGTTTCTTTTGGCACTTTTAGTTTTGATAATATTTACCATTTGTTTGCATTTCATCTGCGGAGAACTTTCATTCCAGTCGTTGGCCGTGTGGTTTTTCGTCAGATTCGCCTAACGCTTGAGCTATTTTTTAACCGCAAGCAACATTTGATGTGCGAAAATAGTTTCTTGTGCTGCTCGCGGAATTGAGTTTTCTTTAGTGAATCTTTTTTCATTTAGTATATTTTGCACACAAACAAAACAAACTTTTAGTTTGGCATAATTTTTCATAGAACCGGCGATACCAGCGGTCACAGTGCAGCTTCGCACAGTGGTGGCAAAGCCTGGTGTACACATAACAACATTCAAAAGTACGTACCGATTTTTTCATGAATAGAGTTATATTTAGTGGTTATGTGGAAAAACAGAAGTCTATATTTGCCTTCGCTTGACTTGAGGGTGTAAAACCTTACCCATAGGGATTAGAATAAGACTATTGCCTCCCATGCAAAGTAACTATTTTTTGGGAAATTAATATTTCTAATATCACTTCCAAACAGGCACCTAGAGGATAATGAAATTTGGTCAGTGAATTTATCTTGAATTTATCGTGAATTTAACCTATCTATTTGACGCACCCATTCTGGTTCCTCCCACACAAAATGACCTATATATAGAAAATTAGTATTTGTCCCATAAATTCCAAAACAGCAACTGGGGAATAATAATGTGGCCTAATAATTTATGTTGTAATATGAGGCAAAATCTCAGAAATTCTAACTATTTGACACACCCATTCTGGGAAATTGACCCTTCTACATGGGTTTCGTTTTTGTATGTATACTGAATTTAGTCTAAGTTTGTCAAGGTAAGCCTTTATTGAACGTTGATATACGAAAAAATGTCGGCCACCTTATGCTGCCCTAATGGTTCATCTCTAGACCGTCTCTAGACCACAAGTATTATGACCAAAAGTTATATCCGTTTACGCTTCACAAACAAGCAAATAATAATACATAAGATGAATTTCAAATCAAAACCTATAAAAAAAGGTACATTTTGAACCCGACCCTCCCAGATTTTAATGAAATTTTGCATACAGGTATATTTTACCTACAGAAACATAACCTCATTTTTAGAAATTGCATTTTTGAAAATATGTGGGCGTGGCAAGGTATCGAAATATTTAAAAAATGACGGTAATAGGTACATTTAAACTGCAATTACTATGGAACGACTTAGCCGATTTAAAAGATTTTGGTGTCATTAGAAAGGTATATGAGTCAGCTTTCGAAAACATACACTGTAAACATTTTATATTACACTGGAAAAAAAAATTTCCCAAAAATTAAAGTTTAAACTTGGAAAACACTTCGAAGATCAAGCCTTTTTTTGCAAAAAAAATTATTTTTAGATAGGCCTATTGAATATATATAACATATCTAAAAACTAAAATGGGGTTTGTCTTAGTTTTTTTTAAAATAATTTTTAAGTAGACATCTCTTGTTAACTTCCTTATATTTTGATATCTTTGTGTGACAAAAAAGAATAAAGTAGCTAAACTTTGGAAGTTATGCAGGTTTTTTTTGGGTACCCTTCTGGTACCTCCCATATAAATAACCGATATTTCCCCATATCATTTTTGTTTGTACACTGAATTTCGACAAATTTTGCTAAGGTAAGCGTTTATTAAACGTTGATTTACGACAAAAAATCAGACACATTGTGCTCCTGTACAAATAAGTCAAATTTTTTACGTTTCTGCTCCACCATTTTGTTTAAAAATCTATTAATTTCAATAACTCAAGACATAAACAATAGCATTATTCTCTTTCTGTGATAGTGCAGACTCTCTGAGTCAAATTAAAGTTGAATACTAGATTTCAGAAGAGTTAGACGTGAAAGTGTTAAAACAGGTGAACAAGCATAAAAATAAATATGGAATCAACTAATATGTACAGATGTGTGCCAAAGTTTAGCTACTTTATTCTTTTTTGTCACACAAAGATATCAAAATATAAGGAAGTTAACAAGAGATGTCTACTTAAAAATTATTTTAAAAAAAACTAAGACAAACCCCATTTTAGTTTTTAGATATGTTATATATATTCAATAGGCCTATCTAAAAATAATTTTTTCTGCAAAAAAAGGCTTGATCTTCGAAGTGTTTTCCAAGTTTAAACTTTAATTTTTGGGAAAATTTTTTTTTCAGTGTAATATAAAATGTTTACAGTGTATGTTTTCGAAAGCTGACTTATATACCTTTCTAATGACATCAAGATCTTTCAAATCGGCTGAGTCGTTCCATAGTAATTGCAGTTTGTCACACAAAAATATCAAAAAATAAGGAAGTTAACAAGAGAGACTTTACTTAAAATTTTTTTAAAAACAAACTAAGAAAAACGCCATTTTTGTTTTCAGATATGTTATATATATTAAATAGGCCTATCTAAAAATATTTTTTTTTGCAAAAAAAAACTTGATCTTCGAAGTGTTTTCTAAGTTTAAACTTTAATTTTTGGCAAAAAAATTTTTTCAGTGTAATATAAAATTTTTACAGTGTATGTTTTCGAAAGCTGACTCATATACCTTCCTAATGACACCAAGATCTTTTAAATCGGCTAAGTCGTTCCATAGTAATTGCAGTTTAAATGTACCTATTACCGTCATTTTTTAAATATTTCGATACCTTGCCACGCCCACATATTTTCAAAAATGCAATTTCTAAAAATGAGGTTATGTTTCTGTAGGTAAAATATACCTGTATGCTAAATTTCATTAAAATCTGAGAGGGTCGGGTTCAATGAATATCGGTTTTGATATGAAATTCATCATAAGTACATTTAATTAAAAATCGTTTAACTTAAATAATACTTAAACAATTTCTTATATTGGGTGATGATATTTGTCAGTTTACTTACTTACTTAAATTACTTACTTAAGTGGCCTATTACAACTTACGAACGTAGTTCATAAATTTGAGGCCTGAAGTGTTCCACACGCTTCGGTCTTCTGCTTGCGTTCTCCAGTTGGTCCTACCACGTCGCCAACCACTTGGTCCTTCCAACGAGTTTTGGGTCTCCCTGCTCTGCGCCGTCCTTCAGGTTCGTCTTCAAACATCTTTCTCGCTGGAGCATTTACATCCATCCTGGCAACATGTCCCAGCCATCGTAGTCGTTGGATTCGAACTCTTTTAGCTACGTCGATGTCGTGGTAAATCTCATACAGCTCATGGTTCATCCGATGGCGAAACTCGCCGTCGACTCAGATAGGTCATATATTTTTCAGAGTACTTTTCTCTCGAAAACTCCCAGGTTTAGTATGTCCGTTGTAGTAAGCACCCATGATTCGACAGCATACAATAAAATGGGTAAAATTAACACCTGGTATATGAATACGGAGCTCTGTGAGTAGACTTGTAGTGCAATTGGCAAGGATCACTTTGGGTTTGCCAAGTAAACAAATCAGAAACTTTACCTTGCATTACACTCCCGACGCAAATTCGTCAGATTTGTCAGTTTACCTGACTGAAATTTTAGTACTTGTTTTTTTAGATTGAAAGCAATAAACTGTTCTACACATATACCAAAGGTTAATCGCTTTTTAAAGATATGATCCCGCTTTTCAAGTTGATTAGGTTAGGTAAAACCTAAGAAATCTCCCATAAAAATGATTCCAAAGGAAATATTTTTCAGGGTATTTTCTTCTCGAAGACACCCAGAACAGATTTATCTGCTTGTAGCATTCCCCAGGATTCTGTGCAATAGGGCTTTGTCTTGCTTACGCATAGGAGTAGCGGTTTCCGATCAATACTCGTCTCTTCCAGGCTAACATTGTTATTTTTGTTTAACGCAGACCACGGTAGACAACATCACCCACCATTATAAAGAACTAGTTGTCAACGTTCACTTGGTGCCTCAAACGAGTAGACTCTTTGTTCGTTAAAACGAATAACTTGGTCTTGTCCTCATTAATAACCAAACTCATTTCTGACGACTGTTTCTCAGTACTTAAAAAAGCGCAGTGACATCCCGCAGTCCTTGGCCAATGATATCTATATCATCGTCATACTTGAGTAGTGTGACTTTTATTAAGATGGTACTAGTGATGTTTACGTTTAATGCAGCTTTGAGTGTGATCATCGCTTGATAGACTTTCACTTTGTTTGTAGTCTTGGTTGAAAGAAATCTCCACTGAAGACATCGTGTAGGTCAGTGTCATCCCGCAAAGTCATATCAGCCTTGCAGGGATACCAAACTGCATCCTCGTCGGTCCATGTCAGTCAGATAGTGGCGCCTTCTCGATAGAGAGTCCTGGTGAATGTCCTTAAATCTTGGTCCTTATAACGTTTGCGGAGGTCGCCAACATTTGGAGGGTTCCGTTCATAACTTTTACTTTGTTTCTATTATTGAATTTAAATTCATGTACTACAAGTATAGCTCCTCAGGTGTATCAGTACGTAATTTGCTATAGCAATAGTATACTTTAGAATCCATTTATTAACATGAAAAATCGAATTAAACTCTCCCTATAGAAATTAAGATATAACGATGGATATATTTTCTCAACACGAGGTCTGGTCCTTTTACAAAGTGAAGCAACAAGCTTGTGTCACGCTTTAAGGCTTAGTTCGTAAACGAGTTCGGGATAGCTTTTGCACGTACTAAATCTAAAGTCGCAACTTTTTATAAAAAATATATTTATTACGTTATTTTTGAGAACAATTACAATTTATTATCAATTATTAAATTATCTATTAAATTATCAATTTATTATCAATGACTTAAAACATTATATTTCTTTATAGCTTAGATGATATGCTACAAATATCTCATTCTAACAATATAATGCTCGTTTGCCCTCTGTTTTTGGCGCTTATGAACAAACCACAGTACCTCGCTTGGAGTCAGATTGTCTACTGAGTTTCTCACACTTTTGCACTTAATCAACAAATGTGGGTGTTTGTGTGATGCATCCATATTGCGGGTTAGGGTACAAAACGTCGTTAGCTGTGGCCTATAATTTTGGGCAAATATTTTTTTAGGATTATTTACTTTAAGCATCTGTGAGTTTGTTATTTGTGCGGAGAACACATTCACCGGGCCGGTATGTGTTTGTCATGGATTAATGAAACCTGAAGCGAAAATTATACTTATAGGACAAATATATTTTGGCTTTAAATGCTTTAAGTTCTGAGTTACTCAACTTTAATGTTGCGGCATTCAATGTGAAATTATGTGCCTACACAAACACACACCGACGACATTGTCATTAGTAGTTTTAAACCATTGAAGCGAAAAATTAGAATTTAATATAATATAAACAAATAAAATTAATTAAATGCTACACAGCAATATTGTTGTAATGACGTTGCCAAAAGCCGACAGCTGTCAATTATTGCGACGGTTAACGCAAAATTGCAATATTATAGAAATAAGCATTAAACTAAACAGAATTGATTGAATTTTAACCAGGATTTTCCCCTTGTATGCAATTGTGCAACCATTTGGTATGTAATATTTGGAATATTGCCCAGTAGTGCCGAAGGGTATGGAAATTAATGGAAACCAGTAGCGAAATCAGCGATGTACAAACTGCATGTACGTAAATTGTAATAAATTGATAGATTCAATAAATGTGTAGTTTGATTAGTATGTACACTATACCGGGTCGGTCATCATACAACAATTTTTTTCTCCAAAGGCAAATATTAAAGATCACTTCGAGACAACTTCAAAAACAAATTTTTTTCTTCCCCACCCCCGGAAAAAAACAGCCAATATCGCTCCTTTTTTGTTTGCGGCTCAATCGTTAAATCCAAGGCATCGGTGTATAGGTTTCGACGAGCACTACATTTGACCTATAGATGTCGCTGACATACGACATCATCTTGTAATGATGGCCTCATTTAGAGCAATTTCTACCCCTAAAATTTAAAAATATTTTTTCCTAGGATTAAAGCCCTTTAAAAACCAAGAACATTTTGCTCTGGAAGTATACAGTAGGCATATAAATCTTACAATTTTTGCAAATAGAAAAAATTGCATATGACAATGAACTCCCATTATTATTATACCATCACTAGGTTGATTTTTATTTGGCAAAAAAAAAAATGTTTTTGGAATTTTTCATGGGCCAAGTTAAAATTTTATTAAGACGTACAAAAAAACTCTATGTGAATTTTTTTAATTTTTTTCTTAAAGGTTTAGGGGTCGCTACCGGGGTTCGAAATTCAAAATTGTACCGTCATCCTGAGGGATAAGCTGAATAACTCGAGTAAACCTTAACTGATCCTTATGAAAATTTTTCAGTATTAATAATTTCCATAACGAAGTAACGGAATTGTAAATGGGCAGAATTGCCCCACCCCTTCTGGTACCTCCCATACAAAATTACCTAATTTTTGATAATTAATATTTCTCCCATAACTTTCAAACGGGCAGATGGATAGCATTTAAACTTGGTCAGTTTAATTACCTTTTAATAACAGATAAACCCCCAGAAAATCAAAACCTTTGTCACACCCCTTCTGGTACCTCCCATACTAATGACCGAATTAACCCCCATATTTTTACCTACATATCTTTTTAGTAAAATACTGAATTCAATCAAATTTTGTGTGAGATGACTCGTGAGTGAATATGGACTATATCGACCAACCCCTTCTGGTACCTCCCATACAAAATTACCTATTTTTAGACAAATTAGTTTTTACCAATAATTTCCAAATGGACAGCTGGATGGCATTTAAACTTGGTCAGTTTAATAACCTTGTAATAACAGATAAACCCCCAGAAAATCAAAACCTTTGCCACACTCCTTCTGGTACCTCCCATACAAATGGCCGAATTAACCCCCATATTTTTACATACATTTTTTTGTAAGTATGCTGAATTCATTTATATTTTGCTAAAGATATACGATATAAGATATATTATTGTAATTTTACTAATGCTTATCTTAAATATAAATCTAGTTTAATGAATGTTATTAGATATTCAACATAGATAATGCAACGCTATTGTCTTGCCCCCCTCCACTAATTTGCAGTCCAACTTTGGAATTTTTGCAGTACAGTTAATATGAAATGATTTATTTCAAATTTGTTCATCAGTTTTTGTTGTATTATTACTTAAAAAGGTACATTTCGAAAATAAAAATTAAATTAAACAGTTAAAAAATAATATTAAAATAAAAATTTTATATATTAATATTAAACATGAATTCATTGCATGAAAAACTTAACATTTAAAAATATAATTATAAACAACTGTATTACTGCTTATAATTTTCTTTAAATTTGAAAATATTGTAAAATATTATTTACACATGATAGATTTTTTTGGATCTGAATATTTTTTTCTAAATTCTTTCACCAATAATAATAGGAACTACTTCTGCTTCTCCATAATGTGTATCCAATTTATTGTATTCCTGCATCAAGGCCACTCCGTGTTCAGCAATATAATTAACAACCTTCAACCTAGACCGAACTAATTCTTTAATTAATTTAAATCTGCATCTTGCTCCCAATCTTCAACATTTTTTTAGGAAACCCGATTTAATACCCATTATGCTGAAAAATCTAAGAGTATTGTTGGATACAAAATGCTCAAGACTTTTAGAATGTAGTAGGTTTCCATCCACTGTAACTCGTTTTTCTGGATTATCTACTCCTTCTATGTTTAAAGCATTTACCATCTTCTTCCTTAATTGATGAGAAACTTTGTCATCAAAAATGCAAATCCAACTAGCTCTTCCTAAAAATACCAGAGAACATAATTTTTTTAAGGCTATTGCCGCTGTCTCTTTATTAATTGTTGCATAAGACTTCAAGTCTTTTAATAACTGGAGGTCATTTCTTGAAGCAGAAGGTCCAGAAGTGGATTCAAACCAATATTTAAGGTAAATATTAATTATAAAACTGCAAACATCCTGTATTCCACATAATTCGCTTTTGTTTAACTTGAACTGCTCTCTGAATAAATATATTTTTTAGGAATATATTACCTTAGCCTTCCATCTAGCACGGTGAAGACCTGCTGGTGCTCTGAAGAATATTTGTGTTTTTGGAACATCCCGCAGAATATTATTGTCAGCTTAAGTAGCTCTTTGTAGTCCTCTCGTGGCTGAAACTCTTTAAGCTGATTTTCGCCAAAACAAATAGCATTCGCAGAATTCTTTACTTGTCTTAATATGAGATCATCCGATATGCCAGGTTTAAAATTAGAATGATCAAATTTTGTCCAGGCATTTTTAAACCTCTTAAAAAGTAATATTACAGGACCGGTTGATATTCCCGAAATACAATGCATAAATCATATTATATGACTTCTACGTTTAAAACTTTTAAGTTAACCTATGAAAAAATCAAAATTTTCTGTCAAATAATTAGCATAAATATGTAAAACTATGAGGGTAAATTCGGTCATTTGTATGGGAGGTACCAGAAGGGGTGTGACAAAGGTTTCGATTTTCTGGGGTTTTATTTGCTATTACAAGGTATTTAAACTGACCAAGGTTAAATGCCACCCAGCTGTCCGTTTGGAAATTGTTGGTAAAAAATAATTTGTCTAAAAATAGGTAATTTTGTATGGGAGGTACCAGAAGGGGTTGGCCTATATAGTCCATAGTCACTCACGAGTCAAATTTTTGCATGTGTTCATCTCACACAAAATTTTATTAATTCCAGTATTTTTACTAAAAAGATATGTAGGTTAAAATATGGGGGTTAATTCGGTCATTTGTATGGGAGGTACCAGAAGGGGCGTGGCAAAGGTTTTGATTTTCTGGAGGTTTACCTGTTATTACAAGGTTATTAAACTGATCAAGTTTAAATGCCATCCAGCTGTCCGTTTGGAAATTATAGGTAAAAAATAATTTTGTTAAAAATAGGTAATTTTGTATGGGAGGCATGTGTTCATCTCACACAAAATTTTATTGAATTCAGTATTTTTACTAAAAAGATATGTAGGTAAAAATGTTAATTCGGTCATTTGTATGGGAGGTACCAGAAGGGGTGTGACAAAGGTTTTGATTTTCCGAGGGTTTATCTGTTATTACAAGATTATTAAACTGACCAAGTTTAAATGCCATCCAGCTGCCCGTTTGAAAGTTATGGGAGAAATAATAATTATCAAAAAATAGGTAATTTTGTATGGGAGGTACCAGAAGGGGTTGGGCAATTCTGCCCATTCACAATTCCATAACTTCGTTATGGAAATTATTAATACTGAAAAATTTTCATAAGGATCAGTTAAGGTTTACTCGAGTTATTCAGCTTATCCCTCAGGATGACGGTAAAATTTTGAATTTTGAACCCCTGTAGCGACCCCTAAACCTTTAAGAAAAAAATTAAAAAAATTCACATAGAGTTTTTTTTTACGTCTTAATAAAATTTTAACTTGGCCCATGAAAAATTCCAAAAACATTTTTTAAGACTCACCCTAACCATCACCCTTAGGGATGAGGGTATATATCATTATACCATCACCCTTAGGGATGAGGGTATATATCATTTGATACGACCCAAAAGTGTAACACATAGAAGGAATCACTTCAGACCCTAGGTTTCTTAGAACCAAATTCGAATCAGTGTTGGGCAAAATTTATTCTAAATAACAAATAAAAAGATACAAATAAATTTGATTTAGTTTTTATTTGGAATAACAACTACAAATTTTTATTTGTTTATTTGGGAAAATAAGTAACTTCAATTTATTTGTCATCTTTTTATTTGTTATTCGGAAATTTCAAATAATATTTCAAATAATGTACGTACGTACGTATGTATGAGAAATTTTCTTTTTTTTCGTTTTTTTTCTCTGGCTCACTTGTTGAAATATTTTTTTTCCTTTCACATCAAAAAATATTTTATTTGAATTCTATTTGTATGACAAATAACAACTAACAAATGTCGAATAATTATTTGTGGCTCAAATAAAAAGATAACAGTTGAAATTTGAAATCAATATATTCCAAATAACAAATAACGATTGAAAATTCATTTGTTATTTGTTATTTGAATAAAAATTTATTGAATAACGCCCAACACTGATTCGAATCATGACTTTTTAAGTCATTTGAGCCATGTCCGTCTGTCTGTCTGGTGGCTGTCCGGCTGGTTCGCACGATAACTTTCGAAAGACGCAACCAAATGTCGTGAAATTTTGCTCGAGTTAATATTTCCCCAAAACTACTTACGGTATTGCAAATGGGCTACATGGCTCCGCCCCTTCTAGTACCTCCCATACAAATGTACCTTTCCGCCCACTTTAGAGATGGAATAATAATATCAATACACTTGACACGATCGTGCCCAAATTCTGTATTTAGTAAAGCTATAACAGGATAAAGTTGTGGAGAAAAGATCTGGATGTCTAGACACGCCCCTTCTGGTACCTCCCATACAAATGTACCACGCCGCCCACTTTAGAGATGGAGTAATAATATCAATAATCTGGACACGATCGTGCCCCAATTCTGTATTTTATTAAGTTATAACAGGATAAAGTTTTGGAAAAAAAATTGGAAGTCTAGCGGCGCCCCTTATGGGACCTCCCATACAAATGTACCTTTCCGCCCACCTCAGAGATGGAGTAATAATAGCAATACATCCAACGCTGTCATTATCATTTTCATTAGGAAGTTATGTTTTTCATTAGGAAGTTCAAACTAAATTTTGGATAATAAAAAAACTGTTAAATCTTTAATAACCTTATATCTTGCTTAGAAAATGGCTTATTTCAAAGAACTTAGAACAAAAATGTATGTAAAACTATGAGTCGATGTAGTCCATATTCATTCCAGGGTCAAATTTTTATAAGCGTTAATCTTTACCACAATACGACTGAATTCAGTATGCTTAGAAAAAAGATAGTATGAATTCGGTCATTTGTAAGGGAGGTACGAGAAGGGTCGTGGCATAGGTTCCAATTTGAGGATTTGTCTCTCATAACAAGATAATTTAACCAATCAAATTAAAATATCCTCCACTTGTCCGTTTGGAAGTTATGAAAGAAATATTAGTTTTCCAAAAATATGTAATTTAATATGGGAGGTACCGATCAATCGATATCTATATATATAAAAATGGTGGCAAAAATGTATAGAAATTCATCAATGGAAATGGACCGATTTTGATGAATTTTTTTTCAGTTGTTCATAATTGCCAGGAGAAGGTTTATGTAAAAGAAAATTTTGGGAAATTCCTCCGGAAAAGCCGGAAAATTGGAAAAACCGAAAATTGCCTTTTTGTATGGAATTTTGTGTGCAATTGTTATGAATGGTTTTTCGAATGGAAAAATAAAAAAAAAATTGTTGGAAAATTCGGAAAATTCTGGAAAAATTCGAAAATGTTTGATACTATTTTTCGACGAAATTTTGCTTTTTGTCGTAAGATTTGATAGTTTTGAACGATGTAAGTTGCGAAAAATTTCGGATAATTATTCCGAAAATTTTGCATTCCATCGCCTGATTTAGGGTAATCGAAAATTAAATTTTTGTCGGTTTTCGAATGGAAAAATACAAAATTTTAGTTGAAACATTATGAAAAATGCCAAAAAAAAATTCCTTTTTTTGTTAGAAAAAATGTTCCATCTTATCGTATGTTTTGGTAATTTTGGGCGATGTAAATGTGAACAATTACGAACAATTATGACTTTTCGATAGGGAAAACAGAAAAATTCTTGGCGGAAAACTCGGAAAATTCCAGAAAAAAATCGAAAGATTTGGATGCCTTCGACGAAATCTTCCATTGTATCGCTTGATTTGATGATTTCAGACGACGTAAAGGTGCAAAATTCGTTGTGTTGCTGAAAAATTTCGGATTGTTGTGAAACATATATATATAAAAATAGTGTGAAAAATGTATAGTAATTTATCAAGAGAGAACGTTGGCCCAGTTTGCTCTATTTTTTTTCAATATAGGCAGGAATTTTTTATGCCACAAAATTTTGGGAAAATCCTTAGGAAAAGCCGACAATTTTGAGTGCAATTGTTACGAAATGGCTTTTCGATTGCAAAAATAGAAAATTATTAGCGAAAAAGCGCAAAAAATTTGATTTTTTTTATCGACGAAATTTTGCAGTTTTCGCCTGATTTGATGATTTTGATGTTGGTTGGAAAATTTAACGAGATAAATAATATCTATATATATAAAAATGGTGTAATAGTAATTTTTCCAGTTGTTCGCAATTGCCAGTGGAAGGTTTTTGTAAGAGAAAATTTTGGGAAAATCCTCCGGAAAAGCTGGGAAATTGTAATAACCTAAAATTGCTTTTTTTGTATGGAATTTTGTGTGCAATAATTGCGAATGACTTTTCAAATGGAAAAATAGAAAAATTTTGTTGGAAAATTCCGGAAAAATTTTAATTTTTTATTCGTCGAAATTTAGCTTTTTGTCGTATGATTTGATAGTTTAGGACGATGTAACTGCGAAAAATTTTAGATAATTATTCTGACATGACTTTCCGTATGGAAAAATAGATAAATTCTTGGTGGAAAACTCGAAAAATTTGGATTTTTCGAATAGGACATGGTTGTTTTTATGGATAGTTATTTACTAGACTAATGCCTCCTATTAGACAAACAAACTTTGGACGACGAACGCGTCGTGCTATAATTAGTCAGAACGCCCGTAATAATCAAACGCAAAAGGAACGTGCCAAAAAAATGAATGGAGACGTGCCCATATAGTGTCTCGGAAGAACAACCTAATTGTTAGTTTTATAAATCTTCAATGTTTAATAAGTCGGCTGAAAAGCGAAAGAAATTACAAATGTTTGTAAAAGATCAATTTAATAAGGAGCTTCAACTTATCCATGATGTTAAGCACCACTGGAATTCTATGGCCAATATGGTTTCTCAATTTTTAAAATTGCACAAATGTGTGAATCATACTTTATTGGAGTTAGGACTGACACCATTTAGGGAAAATGATATCGCAACTTTGTCTGTGCTTAGTGAACCCTTAAACCTTTGGAAATGTCTATACAAAAACTTTCTGCAAACTCTTCGACTTTAGCTGATGCTGAAGGTATTTTTAAATTTTTAATTAAACACTTTTCAACAATTCAAAACCAATCTATATATATAAAAATGGTGGCAAAAATGTATAGTAATTTATCAATTGAGAACGGCTGGGCCGATTTTGCTCAAACTTTTTTTCAGTTGTTCGTTATTGCCAGGAGAAGGTTTATGTGAAAGAAAATTTTGGGAAAATCTTCCGGGAAAGTCGGAAAAATCGAAAATTGCTGTTTTGTATGAAATTTTGTGTGCAATTGTTACAGAAAGATTTGTTAAATAGAAAAACAGAAAATTTTTATAAAAAAATTCGGAAAATTCTGGGAAAAATCAAAAAATATGCAAATTTTTTTCGACTAAATTTTGCATTTTATGGGGTGAATAAATGAATTTGGACAATGTAACTGTGAACATTTTCGGATAATTATTTCAAAATGACTTTTGGAATGGAATAATAGAAAAAATCTTGGTGAAAAACTCGGAAAATTCTGGAAAAACTTAGATTATTTCTACAAAATTTTGCATTGCATCGCTTGATTTGATAAAAATTATTTTAAAAAATTTCGGATAATGGAAAAATTCTTGGTGAAAAACTCGTAATGATGCTTGGACAATTTCGGATTGTTGTGAAATTTATTATGTTAAAAGATTAAATGCAAAATTTTCTAACAATTTAAAAATCTTCTGCATGTGCATAACGCATTGGTCCGATTGTTCAAAACCGCATTGAGTGCAATGCATTCTGACAGCCACAAAATTATTGGCAGAGCGGACAAAGGGCCCTCTGGATACCATGCAAAACAATTCAACGATCCCACTATAAATTAATTCGCAGTGGTGATTGGTGGGAAGAATGTGGAATCACGCGATATTGTTCTCAAGCGTCGTGATGGTGCACAACTTAGGATCGTGTATGATACTCATCGGTGATATGATGCACTTCAATAACTCTTGATTTTCTATCGTGGAGAGGATGGCTGTCACCTGTCACAGAGTTCGCACGACAACATCGAATTTCGATCTTATAATTGACTTCAGATTGAAGACATGTGCGGCAGTCTACTGTCGAAATTGGGAACACCAGTGCCAAATCGTTCGATGCACGATGTATTCAATCGTGAATTGCAACGAGATCAATACTTTGATCGAGATGAGCTGACTGAAAGAGTTCGAACAAATGTGCCGCCATTGAATGCCGGGCAAACGAACGTGTACCATTCGCTGATGAAGGTTGTTGACAATGGAACGGGAGGCATTTACTTTCTCGATGCAGCCGGTGAGACTGGCAAGACATTCGTAATTTCTTTGATTCTGGCAACAATTCGGTCAAGATCGCAAATTTCGTTAGCTGTTACATCCTCTGGTATTATTCCCACATTGTTAAAAGGCGGTCGAACTGCACATTCTGCTTCGAAGCTGCCGTTTAATCTTCTCACGGTTGACAAGCCAACTTGCAGCGAAATTGTTGCGAGAATGCAAAATCAGCATCTGGGATGAATGCACGATGGCGCATAAACGAGCTTTGGAGGCGGTTGACCGAACGATGAAGGATTTACGAGGTGATTCGAGACGATTTGGTGGGGCTTTAATATTGCTGCCAGAAGATTTTCGTCATACGCTTCCCGTCATCCCAAAATTTACTGCTGCTTATAAGATTAATTCATGCCTAAAATCGTCGTCTTTGTGGCGGCATGTCATGAAGTTGAAATTGACAAGAGTCATGTTGCAAAACGACCCATCGGCTACTGAATTTTCAAGGCAGACACTGGCGCTTGGTAATTGCCAAATTCCTGTTGATGTTTCAACTGGATTGAAGGCGTTCCCAGGAAAATTTTGCGAGTTTACATAGTCGAAGAAGGAACTCAAGTTTGCCGGGTCGGAAGTTGAATGGCAGAACAACGTTTGCCGGGTCAGCTAGTTATCAATAAATTTAAATGCAATTTTCAAAAGACGTATATCAGAACGACGTGTTCAAACCCTGAATACTCTGTTTAATGGTTATTAAACAGACGAAAGATTGTTGTGCGAGACATGTGTCTTATGATTCCTGACTAAGTGTATGTATTTTATGATCACTGCTGATTAGGAAAATTCCTTGTAAACTCATTAGGGGAGGTCCCAATATAAAGGACAAGACATATGTATTTACTTATGCGTTATGATACTTTAGGAAAATTATAATCTGGCTGTGTGTGGTTTAACAAAGCAGATCACACACACCAAGCTATTTACAGATCAAACACAACAATCTGGTTATTGATAAGAAGCAAGAAAGGGAAAGGTTTGGGATTTCCTAAGTGGGTAATAAAACGTTGCTGATAATGCATGTGGTCTGCGGACTGATAAACGCTGATAATTTCTTTCTCGCTTCTTCGTTAGTTTTAAGTAGTTTAATAAGTATTCTCAGATTTAGCTATTAAGTACAAGTGTTTGAAAATAAAATCAGTTGTCTCTACGAAACTCAAAGAAGCGGTTGTTTTATTAAAGTAATCTTCGCGCCTCAAAACATTGGTCCTTCGAACAAAGAAAAATCAGTGAAAAAAAAAAAAAAAAAAAAAAAAAAATAAATCTGCGAAGTAACAAACCTCGAGATTAACTGAATAAGGAAAAAAAATATAAATCTGCGAAGTAACAAACCTCGAGATTAACTGAATAAGTGTAAAAAAAAAAAACGAGAGCCAAAGAAAAACGGTTCTGCGAATCAAAGCGTATTTTACGGCTTGAAACAGTAAAATAATTGAAAAGTTGTGTGCGTATCTCAAGGCCTAAACATTGAGATAGTGAGTGATTGAGTTAAAACAAAAAGAAAAACATAGTGCATAAAATAAAAAAAAATGCCAACGGAAGCTAGAATGAACCTGTATAAGAAACAGGTAGCAATCGTAAAGGATATGGAACGATTGGGAGAAGGGCGGAAATTGAGATCCGTCGTGAAGAAGCAAAAATTAGAAAAATTGGAGTTACTGTGGCAAGAGCTGAAGAAGAATCACGAGCTTCTGGAGCAAGCAGGCTGTTTCACGGAAATATATTTTAAGGATGATTATTTCGGCAGCTACGAAGCATCTTACATCAAATGCAAGGAAACTCTGGAACTAATGGAAGAAGAAAAAGATGAAATGGCACCGGCGTCAAATACTGCAACGACAGAAGAAGATGCTGCAAAGAAGTTTATAAGTGTCCGAGATGGAAATCAAGTCCAGGAGAATGCTGAAATTACTTACTGGAGAAACCAGTTTTATAAGGATTTAGCAAAACTAAGGGAAATAATAGACAGCACAATTGATGGAAAAAGCCAAGTAAAGCTGAGAAGTCATAAAGCAAGAATATTGGAGAAAAATGAGCGGATGATGAAAGTTTATGATCAGCTGAGGGAGAAGCTTCATGTTCGAGACAAGTTGCTAGACGATGACTATGAAGTCATTCAAGAAGAAATAGCATCAGCGGTAGACGCTATAGCAGAAAAATTGGATGATGTATGTGAAATGGCAAAACCTCAATCGCTGCAATTAGAGGCAATAAGGATTCCGAAATTCTACGGAGATATAAAAGAGTGGTCCTCATTCCACGACCTATATAAAAAATTGATCCATGAAGATAATAGGATAACAGATGTTGAAAAGATGTATCGACTAAAAGGCTTAATATGTGGAGATGCCAGCAGATTGATTCAACATCTCCAAATCAACAACAACAGCTATGAGGCTGCATGGGAAATACTCTGCCAAAGATATGACAACCAAAGACAGTTATTCACGAAACTGATTGATAGAATACTTGATCAGTCATCGGTGACTAGTAATAATGCTACAAGTATGAGAAACTTGCTTGATACCACGATCGAATGCGTACAAGCAATCAAAGCGATGGGATTGAAACTAGATGATGCAGACCCAATATTGGCGAGAATTGTAATTCGAAAATTGGACAATGATGGACTCAGGCTGTATGAGCAGACAGTAAAAAAAGCGAAAGAAATTCAAAAACTTAATGATGTTATGGAATTCCTGGAACAGCAGTACAATGCGTTGGAGGCAACGAAAAGCAAAAAATCGTACATTGTACAGAAAACGGCGCTGGTGACAACAACAATGCAGCAATGTTTCCATTGCAAGGCGAACGGGCACCATATTATAAAGTGCGCCAAATTTATTGAACTGCAGGCCAAAGATAGAAATGATTTAATAAAAAGCTATAGACTTTGCCGAAAATGTCTAAAACATAATGTCAGCCGAAGATGTGATAGTAAAATAGGATGCGAGAAATGCGGAGGGTTCCATCATTCAATGTTGCATATCGAGTTTTCCAAAGGAAAGAACGTTGCGATGACAATGAATTCAACTGAAAACATATTGTTGGCAACTGCACAGATTCGAGTAAAGAAAGTGCAAGGCGGTTATGCGACTCTGAGAGCTTTAATAGATCAAGGATCACAAACAACAGTGATATCTGAAGAAGCAGCGCAAATACTTAATCTTCCGAGAAAAAGGGTAAATGTGGAAGTTCATGGACTCGGTGGGACGCTAGTTGGTGTAGCAAAACATCAAGTGAATTTAGAAATCCGGCCACGGTTCGTCAGCAACAACAAATTGGACGTTAATGCAATTGTAATGCCTACAATTGCTTCATGTCATCCAGACGACTCATTTTATTACAAAATTAGCGAATGGAAAAATTATACGTTGGCAGATCCCGATTTTAACCAGTCAAGCAGAATTGATGTCGTCATTGGTAGCGATCTCTATGTCGATTTACTGGACGAAGGAATGATTAAGAAAGAGAAGATCCTCGGACAAGCAACAAAACTTGGGTGGATATTATCTGGCCACTTAAACATAAGAAGAAAGAATAAGAGTGTATCAACTAACATGACTCAATTGGAAAAGTTCTGGGAGTTGGAGGAGGTAAATGACGACGAAAATCCTCACGAAGACGAAATCTGTATGCAACATTATTTATCGACGAGCAGAAAAAACAGCGAAGGGAGGTTCGTAGTGAGTCTGCCATTGAAAGAAAATAAGGAACTTGGCGACTCATATAAACGAGCAATGGCAAGATTCATAAATTTGGAAAAAAGACTTCAAACTAACCATAAATTGAGAGACGAGTACACTAAGTTTATGGAGGAATACAAAAAACTTGGGCATATGAGGAAAGTAGAGCAGAGGATGTCTGGGAATTACTATATTCCCCATCAAGCTGTTATAAAAGAAACAAGTCTGACAACAAAGCTACGAGTGGTATTCGACGCATCAATGAAAACGTCGAATACAAAAAGCCTCAACGATATTATGTACGTCGGTCCACGACTACAAAAGGATGTGTTCGACATAATCCTCAATTTTCGAAGAACGACAAGAACACACCAATAGAGGAGTACAAGTTAACAACGGTAACATACGGAACATCATCAGCTCCTTTTCTAGCTGTGAGGACGTTATTCGAAATTGCAGCAGAGTGTAATGATGAGAAAATTGCAAAAATAATAAGGGATAACTGCTACATGGACGATCTGATGACGGGAGCAGATTCAATTGAAGCCTGTATAGAGATACAAACAAAGTTGCGAAATCACCTGCATAATTATGGATTTCATTTGAGAAAATGGTGCTCGAATGCGACAGAAACTCTAAACGGCATAACATCGCACGACAGCAATGAAGTGATCGATATAGAAGAGGACGAAAACGTAAAAACTTTAGGGTTGCAATGGAGGCCAAAATCGGATAATTTTTTGTTCAAAATAGCAACTGCTGGTAGTACGGATATAACTAAAAGGTTAGCGTTATCGTACTTGGCGAGAATTTTCGATCCTCTGGGACTACTGACTCCAATAACGATCACTGCTAAATTATTTATACAGCAGCTTTGGGTGATGAACCTGGAATGGGATGTCAAGATGAATGATGAGTTAACAAAGCAGTGGATTAAGATAGTACAAAATATGATTTTGCTTCAGGAAATTCGAATTCCAAGATGGGTAAACACAACATCCAAGGAAAGAGTAGTGTTGATGGGCTTTGCAGATGCATCGGAAAAAGCTTACGCAGCAGTAGTTTATGTTAAGGTCGGAAAACAAGTGTCTATACTTGCGGCAAAAAGTAAAGTCAATCCGATAAAAAATCGGAAAACAATTCCAAAGCTCGAATTATGTGCAGCACAACTATTAGCAAGACTCGTTGGAAAAATAATGAAGATAATGCACAACGAAATAGAAGTACATGCTTGGACCGATTCAACGATTACTTTAGCGTGGATCCAAAATAATACCAGTAAAGACAGATTTATTCGAACAAGAGTAGCGGAGATACGATCATCAATACCATGCAGTCGTTGGCGATATGTAAAATCAGCGGATAATCCGGCGGATATTGGATCCAGAGGAATTGCACCAGAAAAATTGAATGAAACATGCCTGTGGTGGAACGGCCCAAATTGGGCAAAAGAAGATGAAGAGAATTGGCCGACAGTTGGTGCAGTTAATACGGTGACCACTACGACCAGGATCAATGGCGATAACTTCATCAATGATATTACCAAGAAGTATTCATCGTGGAATAAAGTAATAAGAATTCTAGCATACGTAATACGGTTTGGGAAGAAGCTGAAGAAAATTAAACTGCCGGAATACTTATGTGCAGATGAATTAGAAGAAGCAGAGAAATTAATAATAAAAAATAATCAAATGTTGGAGTTTGCAGCAGAAATTGGTCAGTTGAAACAAGGGCAACATGTCCATCATAAGAGCAAGATAGTGACGTTAAATCCATTCTTAGATGCAGACGAAGTGCTTAGAGTTCGTGGTCGACTACACAACGCAAAAATATCTTTTAACCATCGGCATCCGGCAATAATTTCTGAAGGTCATCTGGCAGACTTAATAATAGAAGATGCACATAAGCGGACGTTGCATGGTGGAAACCGTTTGGTCGAAGGTGTTATCCGAAGAAGCTATTGGATTATTAGATTAAAAAATCGTGTAAGGAAATTGATTCGCAGTTGTGTCAAATGTACAAGATATCGTACGGAAGACAAAAACCAGTTAATGGGCAATCTTCCGAGCTGCAGAGTTAATGCGTGCCATCCCTTCGAGCATTGTGGTGTAGATTATGCCGGTCCAATACAAGTTAAGTGTACAAAAGGTCGAGGTATCAAAACACATAAAGGCTATATTGCAGTGTTTGTGTGTATGGCCACAAAGGCTATACATTTGGAAGCTGTAAGTGAGCTGTCTTCAGATGCATTTTTGGCAGCGCTAAAAAGATTCTTTGCCAGAAGAGGAAAATGTCGCCATATGTATTCCGACAACGGGACGAACTTTATTGGAGCAGCAAAAAAATTGGACAAGGATTTTAATACGGCAATTAAAGATAATTCAAAATTGGTCGGCGTATTAGCAGAAGACAGAGTAGAATGGCATTTCATCCCGCCGGCAAGTCCCCATTTTGGGGGATTGTGGGAGGCCGGTGTAAAATCTATGAAGCATCATTTGAAAAGGGTAATCGGCGAGAACAAATTAACTTTTGAAGAGTTAACCACGGTGCTGGCTCAAATTGAAGGCGTATTAAACTCCAGACCGTTATATGCAATTGCGGACGATGCAGATGATGAAGTACTAACTCCAGGTCATTTCTTAATTGGTCGTCCACTTACTGATATACCAGAACCAGCGGAGGAAAGAAAGATATCGTCGTTGAACCGATGGAGGTTGATAAACAGTCTAAGCAGACAGTTTTGGAGAAAATGGAAAGATGAGTACCTGACAACATTACAAAGCAGATACAAATGGACAAAACCTAAACCGAATGTGAGAGAAGGTCAGCTGGTGATTGTCAAAAATGAAGATACTCACCCATCAAGATGGCCCATGGGAAAAGTTATAGAAGCACATCCGGGGAATGATGGACTAGTTCGAGTCGTTTCAATAAAGACACAGAATGGGATAGTAAAACGCCCAATAAGAAAAATATGCACTCTAGATGTGATACAAGATCCAGATCCGATAGCAGAGGTCGGTAAAAGGACTAATGCAAAGAAAGACTCCAGGTCATTGAGTGTTAGCATGTATCCGGGCACTCCGCATTAATATTAGTCATTGTTGTAATTGTAGTATTAGTTGTTGTTTTTATAAGACTAAAAATAAGGGAAAGACGGGTGCAAGTTATTTTGAATGGCCGCCGGGAAAATGTTTAATGGTTATTAAACAGACGAAAGATTGTTGTGCGAGACATGTGTCTTATGATTCCTGACTAAGTGTATGTATTTTATGATCACTGCTGATTAGGAAAATTCCTTGTAAACTCATTAGGGGAGGTCCCAATATAAAGGACAAGACATATGTATTTACTTATGCGTTATGATACTTTAGGAAAATTATAATCTGGCTGTGTGTGGTTTAACAAAGCAGATCACACACACCAAGCTATTTACAGATCAAACACAACAATCTGGTTATTGATAAGAAGCAAGAAAGGGAAAGGTTTGGGATTTCCTAAGTGGGTAATAAAACGTTGCTGATAATGCATGTGGTCTGCGGACTGATAAACGCTGATAATTTCTTTCTCGCTTCTTCGTTAGTTTTAAGTAGTTTAATAAGTATTCTCAGATTTAGCTATTAAGTACAAGTGTTTGAAAATAAAATCAGTTGTCTCTACGAAACTCAAAGAAGCGGTTGTTTTATTAAAGTAATCTTCGCGCCTCAAAACAACTCTCATTTTGTATTTAAGTACGAGTAAACTCCCAATTAGTGACGCATTTCTAAAATATTCAAGTAAAATTGATTTTTGATTTTTTATATATGGATAAGAGCGGCAAAAGGACTCAAAACCTTGTCAGATTACACAGTGCAACAGTGAAAAAAACACCCGAACGAGACTATATAGGTTCGATAGTACAACCGGAGCTGAGTAAAACCCTAGCTCAGTTTGGCTAGATTGGCTACCAAATTTTTTTTTTGGCCCCCTAAACTTTTTGAAATCCCTTGGACCCTTTGAAAAAAGGTGGCATCAATTGTTGGCCAATAGTTTCTACAGTTTTTAATCTAGCTCTTTCTCTTCTTCAACAAAGTTTTAGCTAATAGTCCGCTTAAGAAACTGATATAATAAAATTTTCCAAAAAAATTAGACTTCCCTCGTTTATTTTCAAAAAACTTCGATAAAAATTCTAATTTTTTCACTATTTTTTATATAAGTCGTAGGGAATCCAGATTTTTTGCATACTCTATTCAGTGAAATTGTAGTTTAGGTAACACCGAATAACTTCTCTGAACAAACCTATGCAATCTGAACAAGTCTAGGGATATTAAATAGCTCTCAAAACACACTATCTACTTTAAACAAATCAGTTTTTTAGGAGTTTTGGGCCATTGTGCAATGTTTTTACTTGCTATCTTTACCAAAAACGTACTTATTGTATAACTGAATAACTTCTGTAAACAACCAATATGATCGGAATACTCCACCGCCTTAATTGTTCACAAAGAGCATTAGGGTGTTCCTTAATGGCATTTTGTCGAATTTCGTTAAAAATATGTATTAATCGCGATGTTGGTCATCTATCTTCAACTTACGTTTCTTTTTGCCAATATTAGGAATATATTGTGAGAAATCTTGTATCGATAGTTGGACATTAGGGTGTGCCGCAATGAGGTTAAAGTATGAATTTGTTCTCAAATCAGTTTATTGCCGCTGAGTATTTTTCTTTTGAATACAGACTTAGTAGTAATAAGCCGTTCAATAGCTGAAGTTAAGACCTAAAATAGTATGTGTTTGCTTTTACCATATCTCTTATAGACATCGAGATATTTGATATAGAAGTGCGGGTATTTTTAAAAAAATTATTAAAAATGTTGAAATTGAATTTCGATGTAGATTATTATGGGCAATTATATATTTCAACTTTTAAAGGTTAATCAAGTTAAAATCTATATGTTTAAAAAGTATATGTGTATATTATCACTATCCCTATCAATTCTTGAGATATCAGGCGTTAAAAAACGGAATTTTTGACTGTATGCATAGCAATGTCTAATGAACTTTTGTTCCATCTGAATACCCATTGAATACTTACCAATAACGATTTTTATATGATAAAAATAAAAAATCCCCTCAAAAGACCATTGGATATTAATGGTTTTGGTGACATTTGTAAGCATACACAATGGATATACAGGTGAAACAAAAGTTAAGTAGTCATTGCTATGCTTTTTAAGCCCCTGATATCTCGAGAATTGATAGAGATAGTGATAATATACACATATACTTTTTAAACATATAGATTTTAACTTGATTAACCTTAAAAAGTTGAAATATATAATTGCCCATAATAATCTACATCAGAATCAATTTCAAAATGTTTAATAATTTCTTCAAAAATACCCCAATTTATATATCAAATATCTCGGCGACTATAAGAGATATGGTAAAAGCAAACACATATTATTTTAGGTCTTTATTTCAGCTATTGAACGGCTTGTTACTACTTAGTCTATATTCTTCTTCTTCTTCTTTACTGGCAGCAACAACAGAAATTCATCTATCAGTAGCCGCACGTAGAAAACCATTCCAAGCGCTTCGGTCTTTTGCGCACCGTAGATAGTTCGTCATACCAAGCTTATTTAACATTTCCGTCACCTGGTCTATCCATCGGAGTTTTGGTCGCCCCCTCCTGCGCCGCCCATCGAGTTTATTGCCGAAGACTTTTCGAGCCGGAGCGTTGTCGTCCATTCGTACAACGTGTCCAAGCCAGCGCATTCGGTCTATTTGAACGCGCTTGACCACGTCGATGTCGTTGTACAGCTCATACAGCTCATGATTCATTCGACGACGGTACTCGCCGTTCACGATGATGGGTCCAAATATTTTGCGGAGTATTTTTCTCTCGAAGACTCCCAGAATAGATTGATCCGCTTGTGTCATTACCCACGATTCTGCGCTGTAGAGCAAGACAGGTAGGATCAGAGTCTGGTAGAGCTGGATCTTTGTTTTTCGAGAGAGCGCTTTGTCGTTAAATCGCTTGCTTAGCGCATAGTAGCAGCGGTTTGCGATCAATACTCGTCTTTTGATTTCGAGGCTGACATTATTATTTTTGTTTATGGCGGAGCCAAGGTAGACAAAATCATCTACCACTTCAAAATTATAGTTGTCAACGTTCACGCAGCGTCCCAGACGAGTGGACTCTTTGTTCGTTGAAACAAATAACTTGGTTTTGTCCTCGTTTATCACCAGACCCACTTCAGCCGACTGCTTTTCAATGCTCGAAAAAGCCGCAGTAACATCTCGCAATCCACGTCCAATAATATCGATATCATCAGCATACGCGAGCAACATGTGGCTTTTGTTAAATATGGTGCCATTCCTGTTTACTGCTGCTTTCCGCATGATCATCTCCATTACGATGTTAAAGAGATCGCAGGACAGACTATCGCCTTGTCTAAAGCCTCGCTTGGTAGAAAATGGCTCTGACAGATTTTTGCCAATTTTCACTGAAGACTTCGTGTCAGTCAGTGTCATCCCACAGAGTCGAATTAGTTTTGCGGGGATACCAAACTCAGCCATAGCATCCAACAATTTCTGTCGTATCGGACTGTCAAATGCAGCTTTGTAATCGATGAACAGATGGTAGGTATCGATCTGCATTTCTTGGGTCTTCTCCAGGATTTGTCGTAGCGTGAATATCTGGTCGGTGGTGGATTTACCAGGTCTAAAGCCACACTGATAAGGTCCAATCAGGTTCGCCAGGAGGGGCTTTAGTCTTTCACATAACACACTAGACAGGACCTTGTATGCGATGGGTAAAAGGCTAATCCCGCGATAGTTGGTACACACACTAGGATCGCCTTTCTTAAGCACGGGACATAGGACACTCAGATTCCAATCATCGGGCATGCATTCCCTGAGCCAAATCGTGTTTATGAGCTGGTGCATGCATGTTACCAGGTCATCGCCGCCGGCTTTAAAAAGCTCTGCCGGCAGTCCATCGGCTCCCGCAGCTTTATTATTTTTAAGCCGGGCAATTGCCGTGCTGATCTCGTTTTGGCTCGGTGGTGGACAATCTACTCCATCGTCGATGATTGGTGCGATTCCGTCACTTATGCTGCCTTCGGGAACGAGAAGAGATTGAAAGTGTTCCCTCCATATTTGCAGCACACTCTGAGTGTCCGTGACCAGATTTCCGTCTCTGTCCTTACAGGTGGGGATCCCTGTTCCAAAACCTTTACTTTTAACCTTTTGGTAGAACTTTCGGGCCTCACCTCTATCCCTGTAGTTTTCGATATCCTGGCTCTCTCTTTTCTTCCACAGACGCTTTTTCCGTCTGAACAGGCGTTTCATCTCCCTCCTTTTCTCTTTATAACGCTCCGTCACCGCACGCGTCGCCATTGGCTGCAGTTTTGCCTTGTATGCAGCATCCATTTCCTCAGACATTTCGCGACATTCGTCATCGTACCAGGGCTTGTCTGAGCGTGGTTTTTCATAACCCAGTACGGTTGTTGCGGCAGTGGTCATAGAATTCGCAATATGCTGCCACTGCATGTCGGGAACATCAGAACTAGGGGGATTTGTATGGAGTAATTGAGAGAGCTGGTTGGAGTAGGCATTGGCTATCTCAGTGGTCTGCAGCTTTGTGATGTCTAGCTTCCTTTGCGTTTGATTAAGAGTGTTTTTAGCTCTACTTAATCGTGTGCGTACCTTGGCTGCAACTAGGTGGTGATCCGAGTCGATATTTGCACCGCGCATCACACGCACGTCCATAACGCTTGAGACATGCCTTCCATCAATTACCACGTGATCAATCTGATTTCTTGTATTTTGATCGGGAGATATCCAGGTTGCCTTGTGGATATCTTTATGCGGGAATCTGGTTCCACTCACAACCATGTTTCTTGCCGACGCGAAACTTACCAGTCTGAATCCGTTATCGGAGGTGTTGTTGTGTAGACTGAATTTTCCGACTGCTGAACCAAGAGCATCTTCCCTTCCTATTTTAGCATTAAAATCTCCCAGAACAATTTTAATGTCATGTGCAGGGCAGCGGTCATATATATCCTCCAGGCGCTCATAGAATGCATCTTTGATGTCATCGTCTTTGTCTTCCGTCGGGGCGTGTACACAAATCAGCGTAATGTTAAAATATTTCGCCCGGATGCGAATGGTGGCTATACGGTCATTTACAGGGTTAAACCGCGAGACCAGGTGTCGAAGTCTCTTGCCGACTATGAAACCACATCCAAATTCGTGTCTTTCTGCATGGCAGCTGTAAAAGATGTCACAGTTCTTCCGTCGTGTGCATCCCTGTCCCGTCCATCTCATTTCCTGTATGGCGGTGATGTCAGCCTTGTATTTGTCGAGGACATCCGCCAGTTGGATAGAGGCACCATCTCTGTAGAGAGTTCGGACATTCCAGGTGCATATCCTTAAATCATGGTCCTTATATCGTTTGCGGGGGTCGTCAACATTTGGGGGGGTTCTTGTTTTTCGTTTTCTTCGTGTTTTCATAATAAATTTTTGTTTAAGGAGAGTGGCTTATTAGGCCACCGCTCCCGATCTTAGTTTCTTGGGGCTGCCAAAGCCACTAAGAGAGCCTGTGTTGAGTTTCAGTAACTTCTGTTACCTAGTTCCTAAGACGCATCGGTGGTAGCATGCCGATTAGGTTACTCAACTTAGTCTATATACGAAAGAAAAATACTCAGCGGCAATAAACTGATTTGATAACAAATTCATACTTTAACCTCATTGCGGCACACCCTAATGTCCAACTATCGATACAAAATTTCTCACAATATATTCCTAATATTGGCAAAAAGAAACGTAAGTTGAAGATAGATGACCAACATCGCGATAAATACATATTTTTAACGAAATTCGACAAAATGCCATATAAGGAACACCCTAATGCTCTTTGTGAACAATTAAGGGGGTGGAGTATTCCGATCATATTGGTTGTTTACAGAAGTTATTCAGTTATACAATAAGTACGTTTTTGGTAAACATAGCAAGTAAAAACATTGCACAATGGCCCAAAACTCCTAAAAAACTGATTTGTTTAAAGTAGATAGTGTGTTTTGAGAGCTATTTAATATCCCTATACTTGTTCAGATTGCATAGGTTTGTTTAGAGAAGTTATTCGGTGTTACCTAAACTACAATTTCACTAAATAGAGTATGCAAAAAATCTGGATTCCCTACGACTTATATAAAAAATAGGGAAAAAATTAGAATTTTTATCGAAGTTTTTTGAAAATAAACGAGGGAAGTCTAATTTTTTTGGGAAGTTATATTATATCAGTTTCTTAAGCGGACTATTAGCTAAAACTTTGCTACAGAAGAGAAAGAGCTAGATTAAAAACTGTAGAAACTGTTGGCCAACAATTGATGTCACCTTTTTTCAAGGGGTCCAAGGGATTTCAAAAAGTTTAGGGGGCCAAAAAAAAAAATTTGTAGCCAATCTAGCCAAACTGAGCTAGGGTTTTACTCAGCTCTGGTTGTACTATCGAACCTATATAGTCACGTTCGGGTGTTTTTCAAAAAGTTTGATTTTGTGTCATAGTGTTATTAAACGCCTTGTACACTACAAGTCCAAATAGTACACTGAGTGAAAGGGCATTTTCAATGTCAAGTTTTATAAAAACCAAAGAAAAAAATAGATATACACCCAAGAACTTTAATTGTATCTTATTTCTTAAATGTTACTTTAGGTAAAACTAAAGATTAAATTAAATATATTTATATATAATCAATAATTTACAAATTAATTGTTTTGTTTCGTTTGTCTTTGTTAAAATAACAAACTGATCTCACTAATGTTTTGCATTGTAATTATAATTAAAGTTTACTTTTTAAAGGTATAAATCCTTTGTTTTCTGTTATTTTTTAATACAATTTTTTGTAAAAAATTGTGTTTTAATTTGTTATTTGGCATAATTTTGAAAACCGGATTATCCGGTTTTTTGTGAATTTCAAAAAAAGCAACCGGTTTTTTTTAAATTCCATTTTTCGAATAATTCGAAAACCGGTTTTCGCAAAAACCCGAATAATTGATCACCCTATGAGATACCAACTGTATCCTTTTTTCGATCGAACATTTTTGTTAGGAGATAACTGCATTTAAAGTTGTTCATGTGAATATCGACGGCTTCACAGCTATTGCAGGGTGAGAATGTGGAATCACACGATGTTGTTCTCAAGCGTCGGGAGACTCATCGGTCATATGATGCACTTCAATACCCGTTGATGTTGAATATCACCACAATGAATCTTCTCACAGTTGACAAGCCATTGGGCACAATATCCAGAAGTTCGGCGACAGCGAAATTCGTTGGAACGACCAAGTGGTTTGCATCGTGCCACCATCTGGTAGGACTAACTGGAGAATGCACGCATAAGACCAAAGCGTGTGGAGTTCTTTGAACCACTTTCGTAAGGGCCAAATATATAAATAAGTTAATAATGATTAAGCTTTTTGACTCTTTCCTCCTATTTTCCTCCCAACGGAGAACCAAATTCGTTTCCCGTAAACGAAAAGTGAAGCAAAAACCAAAATTTCGTGGAAGAAAGGTTTTTAACTAAAAACAATGTTGCATAACGAATTAATAGCCCGACAAATCCAATATTTTTTAGCAGTTTTTATTCACCTGGTTGTCCCAGAAATGGGAAAAGATTAATATACAGGCTTGTCTCAGAATTCATTCCGTATTAAGTTTCTTCTTAATAGAGGGGTCAACTAAATACAAAACAAATAGATAAAACTGGATTTTGCATAAAAATTACATGAGCTTGAATTCCTCGGTTTTACAATACCCTTTCTAATAGAGATGGGCATTCGACACGTGATTAGCGTGAATCACGTGAATCACGCGTGATTCACGCGTGAATGTGAATAAGTTGGAAATTTGCTCACGTGAGCGTGCATGAACGTGAGCATCAAAAAAATCTTCGTGCATGAGCGTGCGTGAGTGTATACTTTGCGTGAATCACGCTAATCACGCAAAGCAAAAAAATGAGCTTAACACAGAATTGGGTATTTGCATTTGTCATTACATTGATAAAGATTTCAATTTTTGTGTGAATGTTTTAGGAAATCATGACTTTATTCTTGGTTATATTAAAATATAAATTAATCTATATATATTTGGGTGACTGACTGATCACTCCTCAGCCCAAACGGCTAAAGCTAGAACCGTGAAATTTAGAATGTAGGTTTCTTTTATGACGTAGGCGCGCACTAAGAAGGGATTTTTGGAAATTCGGACTGAAAGGGGGTTAAATGGGCGTGGCACCGCCCCATACAACTGGAATTTTAAAATGACTGTATCTTTTGAACAATTATAGGTACGAAGTCGAGATTTGGTACTTATATCAGTCGTATTAGAATAAATACTTTGTTTGTGGAAAAAGGGCGGTGCCACACCCATTTTTTAAAAATAGTAATAGTGGCTAAATAAATGGACCGATTGCATTAGAATTTTCTATGTGTAACACTGTCCATAGGGCCTCTATCATAGGCTACATGAAAACATAATTAGAAAAAGGGGCGTGGCACCGCCCATAGAAACCGAAATTTTAATCGGTATTATCTCAAGAGCCATTAGAGGTATGAAGATGAGACTTGCTACATATGTTACTGGAACAAGAAAGACTGCGTTTCGCTGGGAAATGGGCGGGTCCACGCCCCATTTGAAAAAACTTTATATAGGCGAAATGAATGACCCGATTTCAATAACATTTTCACTGTGTAGTACTATCCATTTGTCGTTTATCATAGGCAACATGAAAACATAAATATACAAAAAGGGGCACCGCCCACACAAACCAACATTTTAATCGGTCATATTTCACGAGCCATGTAAGGTATGAAGATGAGATTTGCTACATATATAAAGGGACCAATGGAGATTACGTCTCGCTGGGAAATAGGCGGTGCCGCGGCTTAAGGTATAGTCGACAAAATTGAAGTGAATATTTTAGTTGTGCGATGTGAAGTAATTATTCGAAATTTGTTTTTTAGGTGTACAAATACCGAAAAAGGGATAAAGTGGTACTATCGCCCAGACCAAAGGCCTAAAGATAGAGTTACGAAAATGTATATTGAATTACTTCCTTTAGAATTAGAAATCCGCCAGAAGGGGATTTTAGAAATTCGAACATTTAGGGATAATAAGGCCGAAAAGGGAAAAAACTGGTACCATCACTAAAATTAACGGCTAAAGCTTTAATTGTATATGGGCATGTTTCCTATAGAATAAAAGAAGCTACCAGTCAATTTTAATTGTGCGATACGAATGTGTTTGCAGTATACCTGTACTTAAATGCCTAAGAAGATCGGGTGAAGCAACGCGAGCCGGGAAAGCTAGTACAGTGAAACTTTGATATAACGAATCTAGAGGGGACCGAAAAATACTTCGTTATAGCTATTGATTCGTTATACATATGCATTGTGAAACCTTGGTATAACGAAATTTAAAGAAATACGAAAGAAATTCGTTATAAATATAGTTTTTATGTCCGAATTCTATTTTACACGAAAATACTAGTATAATAATAAAAATTAACTATTTAAGAGGTAAATAAAAAATTAAGTTTTTATTATTTTTTTATTTTATTACATTTTTGTAAAATATTGTGTAATTTTTGTTTGTTTTTTCTCGTATAGAAATTGATTTACGCTTTAATACACTCAATTTGACAAAGAACCAAAACAGAACTGACTATGTAATTTGTGGCGCTTTACATATTAACCTGCAAAGACATTTACCTTTCGTTGGGTTTAAAAGGGAATTCCCCGTTTTGCTTAAAATTTAATTTTGCTTTATTCTGACTTCGTTGTATGGAGGCTATAGTTCAAGACTTCGTTATATAGAGGCTTTTGATAATGACTTACACACTTAAAATGTTATATGTATGTATTACTCAATTATAATTTCGTTGTATAGAGGCTTTTGAAAAAATACTTCGCTATATAGAGGCTTTATAGATCAGAATTTTTTCGTTATAGCTATAGAGCATTTTTGTATGAAAAACTTTGCAATAAAAAGGTTTTTCCAAGGGTCTCAGCTAAAAATTCGTTATATTGAGTTTTTCGTTATAACGAAGTTCGTAATATCGAAGTTTCACTGTATAATATTTAAATATAATAAAATAATCGGATATTTCCTTACTTATAAAAGCTTGCAAAAAACTTGTCGGATACTTTGAACGCTCAGAACTTAATAGCAAATTCAGTAAATCGTTAAAACAACATGTTAAAACCCGATGGATAATATTCAATATGATAATATTCAATTCAGATAATATTCAATATGTGGCTTTATTCCTTTTAAAGAAGCCGGGATCAAAAAGATCTAGTTTATTCAGCTATAAAAACTATGTCAGTATAAATTAAAAAAATAAAACAAGATTGCTCAATATTTTAAAAATTGGGGACATTCCTCTTTTACAAAACATCACAGCATATATTTTGTGTATCCCATGTAGTTCAGCTGCAAGTGAAAGGGTGTCAGGAAGAATATTAGAAGAAAGAAAAAGTAGTTCAAGTGTAGAAAATGTTGATAAAATTTTATTTTTTACACAAAAATTGTTAAAATAATTTTTATTGTAAAATTAAATAAATAAAATTATTATATTTTATTTGATGTTATGTATTCATGAATTCTTTAACTTATTTGTTTCTTTATTAATCTATTATATTTTTAAAATTTAAAATTTATTATATAACAGAAGGCAAATAACATAGTGCAACTGTGAAAAAAGTACAAGAACTTAACAGTATAGGTTCGATTATACGTTGGAAGGGTGATAAAACCCTACACTCAGTTTGGCGAGATTGGTGACCAATTTTTTTTTTATGGACCCCAAAAGATTTTTGGACTCGGTGAGCCAATTGGAAAAGGTGTCGTCATGTTCGTCAAATTGTAGCCACGGTAACGTTGAACAACTTTCGTGAACATATCAATACAATCCGATTGTGTATAGATACCCTAAATTTCTGATAAAGACCACTATGAGACCGGTTTTTCGTACCTTTCCGCACATATAAGCCATTAATATGGTTGAATACCAACCGATATTAAATTGATCAGTAGATTTGGAAAGAAGAGACTGTTCCATCGATATATATTTATATTGGTGTCTTGTCATATCTTTCTGTTTTGCTTTTTTTTTACTTTTTATTTGGCGTGATTGTCGTGATTCACGCTCACGTGAACGTGCGTGAGTACAAAATTTACTCACGTGAGCGTGCGTGAACTTGAGTAGCGAAAAAATTTTCTAGCGTGAGTGTGCGTGAGTGACAATTTCAATCACGTGAGCGTGCATGAACGTGAGTCAAATTTACTCACGTGCCCATCTCTACTTTCTAAGTAAAGAAATAAATATTAGAGTGGCATTATCAGATAATGGCTACAAACTTCTTTAAACTTACAAAGTAGTGAAAAAATCCAAAAATTTGCAATTTCGAGGCAAAACTAGACATATGTGACAAGTTATCTATATAACTATATATATCGTTGAAAAGGCCGCAGACTCTCCTCCTTTCCTTTCTCCTTTCGTCTATAGTACCTTTCACATTGCCACCATTTCATATAACTTCAGTGAGCCGCTTTAAATCCCTTTGTTCCCAACTGCTGAGTGTTTTATTAAGGTTTATTTTTACTATTCTAAGGTTGTTACTTCAAGACCTAATCTCTCATAAATTGTTGGCAACATTTGTCTATTATTACGGTAACATATCAAACTTTGGTATTTTGGTTAATATATTTTCTCTGCAAATACTTAAGGAACTCGTCTGTGTATGAAATTGATGATGTGTTTAGGCGTACGTTATGCAATGGTCTATCAAGAAGTTCAGGTTGCTTTCAGCACTTCATCTGTTTGGTATTTAAAAGATAAATTATTTCATATTGTCACCAGACACAAATACAATATTGATACAAAAATTCGGTTTTCTATACATAATTTATTGAAGCTTAGTTTGTTTACGATCCATAAAATGCTCCGCAAGTGTCGGTCTCCTTTTGCACATTTGCGGAAGGTCTTTTATATTTATTAGATTGCTTGAGCTGAGCGTTCAAGGGGCATAGAATATTGATAAATATTTAATGTAATACAAAAAGGATGTTACAAAATGTAAAAGACTTTAATACCGTATGATGACAGTCAAAAGTTTTATTTGCAGGTAAAATTTATATCCATAGGTAATATAATATAAATAAAGCCTAAAATTTTATTTTTATTAAATGATGGTCATGTGTGAAGTTGATTCTATTCTCTTAAGTGCGTTAATTTATGATTTTGTTTACAACGCTATAAACAATTTTTCAAAAGTATCATAAAACTGTTTACACCAATCAACCTTGAATGCATGTTTATATGCATCTATTTGCGTTTATATAAGGAAGTGCAGATAAAACGGTTGTGGTTAGTGGTAAATCTGTATAATAAAACGCTAATTAAATTTACTTTGAGGATAACAAAGGACATTCAATTCTAACTAGTTACTGAATACAAATTAAATAGTTGTATATTGACTTTAATTATGCAACAAGAATTAATAGAGAATCACGAATGCATTTAAATTTTTTAATTCCAATAAAGGATATCCTCATTTACTTCCAAGGAGAATATCTATTATACAATTCCTACGGGACAAGAGCGTAGCCAGGATGTAACGAAGGGGGGGGGGGGGGGCAGTCGGTTTTACATTTTATTTTAATAGTATGTTAAGAAAAAAAAAACCAAAACTAAGTACCTAACGAAAAATCGATACTCATTGTTTTGACAATGTTTTATTCAACAAAGGTAGACTAAATTTTTTTTTTAAATTTAAGGTCCAACCAAAAATTTTTTTTTAATCATCTTAGTTGTTTTGTGTTTTTGGGACATATGAAATTTTAGACCGCAATTCTTGAGCCAATTTTAAATTTTTTCTTGTTTTATTGGAAACAAAATTGTGCACAGAAAGAAAGGATTTTTATCCTAAATTCCTTATCGTCATTTTTTTTTTGACTGTCAAAGTCGATGAAAAAATAACTTTCGACTTTAATATAAAATATTTTTTGGATTAAATAATTTAAAATATAAGCAAAAACTATATTGTCCTTCTCACAATTATTATCAGATTAAGCAAGTATTAATATAAAACATGAAAAGAATTGTTAAGTTTCTAGAAAGTCTTGGTGAAAGTCACTAGAATTTTTTTTTACATCTATACCAAAAATTCAGTTTTAAACTGCAATAAAATAATTTTTTGTGTTAATAAGTAGGCAAAGTAGTGCTTTTAATATAAAAAGACCGATACCATAATATGTTACATCATCTGTCGAAATAAAGAAATTTGTTAATTCCAAGAAATATTTTTAATTAATGTCAAAAATTTAATTTTTCACATAATTAGACAATTTTTAAAAAAATAACAGTAAGGAATTTAGAATAAAAAAACGCTCTGTGCACATCATTGTTTCCAATAATACAAAAAATCGGTCAAGATTTGCGCATAAAATTTCATATGTCCAAAAATTTGTCCCACGGTGGAAGGTGCTTATATTTAATATTTTAGCTTAAAACAGTTTTAGGTTGCATGAAAATGATGATAAAAAGTGTAAATGCCACTGTATTCAGGAAAAAAAAACTTGAATTGAAATCCTAGATGATCCTTTTTTGAAAATATCGATATTTTTCATTTCTGCAGACTGGACCAAAAATCGTTTTACTTTTTAATAGACGACAGTAAAAAAATGGACAAAAGAGATAAAAATTGCTTATTTATTATAAAAGTACACAACAGGGATTTAATTATTATTCATATTTGTCTTTGATTATTTTGACATTTCTTCAACCAAAACCAACAAAATTTTACATTTAATGTAAAAAACCTAGTTTGATATAAATTGTTCAAACTTCTATTTCCTTTAAAATATTTAAAGTATGTAAAAAGAAATGAGCGCTCGTTTGTTAATGCTCTAGAACGTCATCGCTCGTTGAATACTCTTTCGAAAGCACTCAACAAAAGAGTACTCATTGCTTTCAATGCTTTGATATTTCTCACTCAAAAGTTATTGCGATGATAAACTCTTTACAACAACAAAGCTAAGTTTTGAGTGCTCCTGTTTAATAACATGCTCATAACTGATTTGGTTTACAGGAATTACATACTTGTATCTGCTCTGCTAGCGTCGTTTTTCGAAGTTTTGCGTACCACTGCATTAGAGTCACATTATTTTGTTTTTTCTCGTGCTAAAAAGTTAAAATTATTAAAGAACATGGGAAGATACACAGAAAAATGAACCAGCTTTAGCTAAGCTAGCAAAAGTAGTTTTATCTGTCCCACGCAGCCAAACCTCAGTCGAACGTGCATTCAGTGCTCTGTCGCTAATTTTAACCAAACACCGTTCCAGACTTAATTTAGACAATATCGACAATTTACTTTTTATCAGGCTGAATGAAAGCCTTTTCCAAAATACAAAATTTTCCTATTGAATTATATTTGTTAATGTCTTTTTTTTTAAACGTCTGTTCAATTACCATTATTCATTTACGTTTCTTAACTATAATAAACTGTAGTCACTAAAAGTGGAATCATGTACATTTTTATGTTGCTTAGTGTAACAATTGTTTACTTTTTATTGTAATGGAAAAATATTTAAAAACCTGTGCAAGAATATATACATATGTCTATATCTGCCACGCCTATATGCTCCACCACTAAACTGCGTGTCGCATAAAAAACAATTTTCATATCAGAGCATTGTTGGATTTGTCAAACAAGCAAATTATCAATCTTAATAATTTAGGTTTATTAAATGTAATTTTTAATATAAAAAAAATAAAAATAAATGATTCAATGTGTTAACAGTATTATTATTTCAAAAATAATAATAATTTTCTTACATACTACCTAAATATCAATGCATATTTTCCAAGCAACACAATTCATTTCTGTGTTCAACGAAACGACGGCACTTGAAAAATCAACATTTACATATGTTCACATTTGCTTATTTATGATTGATAAGTAAAATTCAATCGATCATTTTCGTGAAATGAGCGCTCCTTGTTTGCTTCAATGAGCGTACAATGAGTTATTCAATTTAAAAATTCTATTCAAACAAGCGGTCGCCATTTAACTTATCAAAGCGATGTATTGAATGAGTGAAACTAATGAGGAGTTTATAGAAGAGAAGATTGCTTGATTGCTTTCGCTCACTTGTTTTGAAAATGATAAACTCATTGTAAAGATAACTCAAAAGAGCGAGAGCGTATTTTGATTGCTCTACGCACTCTGGTCTTAACTTAACAAAGTGCACTTAAGTAAAGCTTCAGTCTATGTTTCGCATGCTAGGACGATCAAAAAAATATATATTTTTTATTGCATGTTGAAATCCATTTTTGTTTTTAATTCTTTAACGCATTATCTGACGAATGTTATTATATATCTTTTTAAAAGTGCAATAAAAGTGCGAATTATTTGTACGAAACCGACATTGAAACTCAAAAATCTAATGATGCAGTTCGATTCCTCGTATCCGAATTATTTGTACGAAATCCTACACTGTAACTCAAAAATCTAATAATGCAGTTCGATTCCTCGTGCCCGAATTAGGTTTATACCGTCCGGTCTTGTCTATTTTTTTCGACTACTGCAGTGTTCTTTTTCCTGAATGTAATCTACAAATCCAAAGAACTAATTAATTTAGACTCATCGATTAGGAAATCGAGTACGGAACAAGTTGCGTCAAAAATCCTTAATTCCAAACTCGATTGTTTTTTTTAATATTTTAAACTTGTTCGTTCAATTGGCTGCATCGGCTCGCATCGAAGTAGCTCATTCTGTCACTCCAATTTTCCAAGAGCTTGTTAATGGATTAAAATACTGTAGATTTTAAAACTTACTTGTATTTGGTCCACCCTCTATATCATTTGACATGAGAAAAAGTGTAACGTATTAAACGAGACACGTTGGACCTTAAGTATCCGAAGAGCGAATTCAGCCATGTCCGTCTGTCTGGGCGACTGGCTGGTGTGCGGGATAACTCGAGTAAACTTTACTGATCCTTGTAAAGATTTAATAGTTTTATTATTTTCCAAAAGTTAGTTTTAACTTCCTAATGAAAAACACAACTTGCTAATGAAAAACTATACGATATTTAAATTTTGTTAGTTTACTTATCTTTAACAGTAGGTAAAATCTTAGAAAACCGAAATATTTTCTACAACCCTTTTGGTACCTTCAATGCAAATGACCAAATTCACCCATATACATTTGCAAGTGCACTAAATATAGTTTAAATTTTGCACAATCTTATCGCTTATTGAACGTTAACTTACGACTAAAAAAGGGTCTCGTTCTCCGTTCTAGTACTTCCAATACAAGGTAGTCTAAATTTTCCCAATAATTTCAGGGAGATACTCTCAATATTTTGTGAATTCATACGCACTTTCTAAACTGTAACCATTTCTACAGCTTTTTTATATGCCTGTAAACGTCTGGCCAACAGTTACCACTGCACAAGCAGGACAGTAACAAAACATAAGTACTTTTACTTAAAAATCAGTTTATTTCATTGACTCCGAGTTAAAAAATATCTACAAGAATTTTGGAGAATGAACAAAGAGAGAAAGTTTTTATCAGTCAGTTCACCTTAGTGAAATTTCTGTACTGATTTATTGGGCAGGATTTTCATATTTTCGGGGATTTTGACAGATTTTCGATTTTCCAAGCTGTAGGTGGGGGGGGGGGGGGGGCAGTTGCCCCCTCCCAGCCCCTACCTGGCTACGCCCTTGCTACGGGATATGGGGTGTCAATTGTCTAAAAGAACCTGTTTTGAGATTGGAGAAGGCGTTAAAAAAGTATCGCTTTGACCGATATGCAGTATTCCCGGAGCAATTAAGAGAATAGAATCAACTTCACATATGACCATCATTTAAAATACATAAAATTTTACGGTTGTCGATGTGATTGTCCCTCAATAATAATGTTCCATCTTTTTGTTTTTTACGAAGGATACAATTACACAGTAGTATATTTTCTAACTTCAAACTCTTGAACCAACTGTGACCCCCAAAATCTGAAAGCTTATGATAGTAAACGAAAAACCCTAACACTAAACCCTAGCTAAGGTTTTCTTTAAATTTAGTACATTTTTCAATGAACATGTACTGATTCTTAAGTCTATATCTCGTGAACTATTTCAAATATTGAGTTTCTCTTTTCAGTAAATTTTTATATCTTAATTAGATCTAAAAATTGTATCTTGAGATAAAATCAAAAAAACAAAATCTTACTCAAATTATTATCTTACTCAAATTTTCTGTGGTTTTTCACACTTATTTCAGATATTGCTACGAACTCGAACAGACAATATGTTATAAGACAAAAAGATAGCCAAAAGCAAAACAAACAACTCTTTTTAACAAGCCGATTTCATTTAATGACTCCTTCACATAGTTATAGTCCCACAAAGTCATCAAAATTTAATAAATTTAAATGCTATGCTTTTTAAAATACAAAAAAGAAATAAATAAAAAACAATAAAAATCTATGTTAAATTTTACTATTTTTGTACAGTTTTGTTGTGTTAAGTAAGACGTTGTTGTTTTTTTTGATTTTATCTCAAGGTAAATTTTTAAGATCTAATTTAGGGCTAAAATTTTTTCGCATAGTTCACCAGATATAGACTTAAGACTTAAGGGTATATATCATTTGATACGGAAACCAGTACAGAAATTTCAAATATAAGATATTGTTTTAGTCTTGAGTTATTGAAATTATTAGATTTTTTTTTAATTAAAAATACTTATGTATTATTCTTGCCTGCTTGTGGCCCAATTTTGAAAAACTGTTTATATGTCAACTTTAGAGGGAGTTCAAGGCTTAGAATCTTCGATAAAAATATTTTTTCGGGAAAATTTCACTAAGAGTCACCGAAGACAAGCCTCTACGAGTCAAAGGTTATAAAATAAAATCAAAATTAAATGTTAAAAATACTACGTTTGAGGAAAGAGTACAACAAGCTTTTTCGGGAGTGAACCAAACTAATACCAAACGGTAGCATTTGACCTCAGTGACAAAACCCTAAACTTAATTTTGCTCCACTACGTCACAAAAGTTTGATTTTTTTTGGTAAAAAGTGGAATCAACGAATTTGAATAATCATGTGTAAATATATATTTAGGATAGTTCATATCTTCGGAGACATACATTAAAATTTTCTGGGGAATATTTCATCAGAACATTTGAACCCTCTAGCACCCACCCGTATGTGACACCTTAGGATGAATTTTAAAAAACAGCTTAAAAGTCAAATTTCTTAAAATGTTCAGCATGGGTGGCAGATAGAGAGTTAAAATGTTCCGAGGAAATATTCCCCGAAAAGTTTTAATGTAGGTCTCTGAAGACATGAACTAACCCAAATCTATTTTTACACATGATTTTTCATTTTCTTTTATTTAACATTTGGCCAAAAAAATCAAACTTTAAACCACTGTAAACAAACGTAGTGGAGCAAAATGGAGTTTAGGGTTTTGTTACTGAGGCTAAATGCTATTGTTTGATATTGGTTTGATTCACTCCCGAAAAAGTGTGTTGCACTGTTTGCTCAAAAATAGATTTTTTAACGTTTCATTAACATTTCATTTTGATTTTATTTTGGAACCTTTGACTCATAGAGGCTATTTGTCTTTGGAGACTCTTAGTGAAATTTTCCGGAGAATATGTCTATCGAAGATTCTAAGCCTTGAAATTTTGCACACAGCTTCATTTTACCTTCAGAAACACAAACTCATTTTTAGAAATTACATTTTTGAAAATATGTGGGCGTGGCAAGGTATCGAAATATTTGGAAAATTACGGTAATAGGTACTTTAAGCTGCGATTACTATGGAATGACTCAACCGATTTGAAATATTTGTGCCATTAGTAATGTATATAAGTCAGCTTTCGAAAACACTTCGAAGATCAAGTCTTTTTTTTCGTTTGGAATATCTTAAACTATTCTTAAGACAAAATACTTTTATTCCCTATCACTCACATTTTCGCTTCAGAAAGTACGAAGTTTCCACGCCCATATTTATATGGGCCTCCATATGAAGAATGACCATTTTGGCCGAGATAGTGAAAAAGTTTTTGTTAATAAAACATCCGCAAAATTTGTGCGGGAATTATTTGGAATATCTTAAACTTTTCCTAAGAGAATATGCTTTCATTCCCTATCACTCGCTTTTTCGCTTCGGAAAGATCGAAGTCTCTACACCCATATTTACATGGGCCTCCATATGAAGAATGACCATTTTGGTCGAGATAGTAAAAAAGTTTTTGTTAAGAAAACTTACACAAAATTTGTGCGGGAATACTTTGTAATGTCTTAAATTGTTACTAAGACAAAATACTTTTATTCCCTATCACTCACATTTTCGCTTCAGAAAGTACGAAGTTTCCACGCCCATATTTATATGGGCCTCCATATAAAGAATGACCATTTTGGCCGAGATAGTGAAAAAGTTTTTGTTAATAAAACATCCGCAAAATTTGTGCGGGAATTATTTGGAATATCTTAAACTATTCCTAAGAGAATATGCTTTCATTCCCTATCACTCGCTTTTTCGCTTCGGAAAGAACGAAGTCTCTACACCCACATTTATATGGGCCTCCATATGAAGAATGAACATTTTGGCCGAGATAGTGAAAAAGTTTTTGTTAAGAAAACTTCCACAAAATTTGTGCGGGAATACTTTGGAATAACTTAAACTGTTTTTCATTCCTTGTCCAGTTTCATTCCTTGTCACTGAATTTTTCACTGCAGAAGTAACAATGTTGTTTGGTCCTGATTTGTCTCGGATCCCGTATGAGAAGAGAACACTGGCCTACTTGGTAAACAGTTTCTAAGAAAACTTCCACAATATTGGGGCGGAAGCAGATTTAAATATCTTGAAATATTGTTTAGACATGCACGTTTCTTCCTTATTAGTCCTATTAAACATTCCAGGACAAAATAACCCCTTCGAGGATAACATTAAATAATGTCCATCAACTGGAACCCACAAATTTAAACGCATATATGTTTCAAAAATATGTAAAAAAAATGAAAAGAGAGCGAACAAATTGCTGAGAGAACACTACATCTGTCTCTCTCACTTTCGCCCTCTTTGGATTCACTTTGTTATTTTACTGTGTTAATTTCGCGTGCACATAAACGATTACCTTGGCAAGATTTGTCTGAATTCAGTGTGCATACAAAAATGATATGCATGTAAAAGGGGAAATATCGGGAGGTACCAGAAGGGGTGTGTCAAATAGTTTGATTTTCTGAGGTTTTGCCTCCTGTTCCAAGATGGACAGGAGGTTATGGGATGATGTTATGGGAGAATTATAAATTTTCCAAACAAGGTCATTATCTATGGAAAGTACCAAAAGCGGTGATCCGATATAATCCATATTCATTTCTGATTCAAATTTTCATAACCGTTCAACTTACGTAAAATTTGACTGAATTCAGTGTACTTACAAAAAAGATATAAATGTAAGCCTATGAATGTGAATTCGGTCATTTGTACGGGAGGTACCAGAAGGGGTGTGTCAAATAGCTAGGGTTCCTGAGGTTATGCCTTCTATCAGAAGATAGATTAACCGACCAATTTTCAGTACCCCCCAAGTGTCCGTTTGGTAGTTATGGGAGAAATATTAATTCTCTGAAAATAGGTCATTTTGTATGGGAGGTACCAGAAGGCGTGAACCGATATAGTCCATATTCATTCCTGAGTCCCATTTTCATAAGCGAACATCGTGTTCAAAATTTAAGTGAATTCAGTTTACTTACAAATAAAGATATGTATGTAAAACTATCAATTAGGTCATTTGTATGGGAGGTACCAGAAGGGGTATGAAATGGTTTCGGTTTTCTTGGGTTTTGTCTATTTTTGCAAGATAAATAAACCGACAAAATTCAAATACTCTACTATCGCCCGTTTGGAAGTTATGAAAGAAATATAAATAATCCAAAAATAGGTAATTTTGTATGGGAGGTACCAGAAGCGGTGGGGCTATTCTGCCCATTTACAATCCCATTAGTTCGTTTAGAAAAATATTTATACTAGTAAATTTTCATACCGATCCGTTAAGGTTTACTCGAGTTATCCTGCTGACCAGCTATCCAGCCAGCAAGACGGACATAGCGCAATCGTCTTAAAAAGTCCTGAAACGAATTTGGTATTCAGATTCTTTTCTAAGGCTTTGACTGTTATTGGATGGTAACGAAACTGACAAAATTTAAAAGTCCTTCAGATGTCCGTTTGGAAATTATTTTAGAAATATTTTTTTTCCAAAAATATGTCATTTGTATGGTAGGTATTCATTCCTGTATCAAATTTTCATAAAAGTACATCTTTCGAAAAATATGTCAGTATTGAGTGTACTTACAATAAAGATATGTGTGGGGTGTGGCAAAGGTTTTCTGAGGGTTTGTCTACAAGATAAATAGACTGACAAAATTAAAATATCCATTCCAATCTCATTGCTTTATTTTGGAAAATATTAATACTGTTAAATTTTCATAAGGGTCACTTAAAGTTTGCTCCAGTTATCCTGCCCATAATACAGCTTGACAGAAGGGCAGTGATCAATTGTTTAAAAAAGTCATGAAATGTTTTTGGCTTAAGCTACTTGGGTTCTACGTTTTTTTAATGCGTTTCACGATTTCCCCTATCAAATGATATGTAACATCATCCATATGTAAGGCTCGTATCTGTACTGTTTTTCGCAGTACAGTACTGTTTTTCGACTTCAAAAACTGCGTACTGCTTTTCTCCCTCAAATTACTGTTTTTCGATACATAATATCGATATATAATAGAAATAATATTGTTTACTTCAAAAATAAGCTCGAAGAAACACTAAATATGCGTCAAGAGGATGATTTTTTATTCCCAGCTGTAGTAGCAGAAAAGCAAAAACTTATTGACAATGGATACAATTCGATTTAGATGGCTGCTTTACGCACTGATTTTTTTTGGTAATTTTGCCTGCTTTGATTTGAATGCTTTTATACTAATGGAATGAAGTCGAAGCCGTTATGAACAAGTTAAGGAAATACGATTTGTACAATGCCAATGAAAATGCGGTATATTCGCACACCCAATTTAGATCTATCAAAAACGAGCGACAAAATTATTCAATGGCTTTCTCTCCATTGCACTGTTTCGATGATTGCGAATTCAAAGAAATGGCCACGATCGTCAGCATCAGTGGAGCGAATCTTCTCTGCAGTGAACAAAACTTGGTCGTCAGACTAAACCCGATTAGATGTGCAAACATTGAAGCCGATTCTGACCGTCAAATGTAATATGAAGTACAAATGCGTTGATTTCTACAATTACCTCAAAACGAAGCCGGCATTGCTTATTCAAATTGCTTCAAACGACAAATACAAAACAACCACAAAAGTTAATTTTTTTTTACGTATTGAATAAAATTTATATGCTATGTAAATATGTACCTCGAAAAGTACTGTTTTTCCAAATCGATGTACTGCTTTTTTAAAAAAATTCAGTGAAATGTACTGTTTTTGTCCAAAAAAATTTACGAGCGTTATCCATATAAGATGCGATTTTTAAAAATTCACAATGAGTTTACGGAAAACAATTTGGATTTAATTTTAGGGGCGCCTATACAATTCCTTTATTTATAGCTATTGAATATTAATTATTTGCATCTATCTTATTGTTTTTATACCATCACCCGTAGGGATGAAGGTATATATCATTTGATACGAGCCAAAAGTGTAACACATAGAAGGAGTGACTTTAGACCCTAGGTTTCTTTGAACCAAATTCGATTCATGACTTTTTAAGTCGTTTGAGCCATGTCCGTCTGTCTGTCTGTCTGTCTGTCCGGTGGCTGTCCGGTGGCTGTCCGGCTGGTTCGCACGATAACTTTCGAAAGACGCAACCAAATTTTTTGAAATTTTGCACGAGTTATTATTTTCTCAAAACTACTTACGGTATTGCAAATGGACTACATGGCCCCGCCCCTTCTGGTACCTCCCATACAAATACATCATTCCGCCCACTTTAGAAATCGAGTAATAATATCAATACACCCTACGGGATCGTCCCCAAATTCTGTATTTAGTAAAGCTATAACAGGATAAAGTTTTGGAAAAAATTTTGAAAGCCTAGCCACGCCCCTTCTGGTACCTCCCATACAAATCTACCTTTCCGCCCACTATAGAGATGGAGAAATAATATCAATAAATTAAACGTGATCGTACCCAAATTCTATTTTGAGTAAAGCTATAACAAGATAAAGTTTTAGAGAAAAAAAATTGGAAGTCTATTCACGCCCCTTCTGGTAGCTCCCATACAAATCTAACTTTCCGCCCACTATAGAGATGGAGAAATAATATCAATAAACCAGTACAGAAATTTCAGTCAGTTAAACTGACTGATAAATACCATCACCCAATATAAGATATTGAGTTATTGATATTAACCAATTTGTAATTAAAACCAGTAAGAAAGTTTCAGTCGGGCAACCCAACTTACATTTACCCTTACCCTCAGTAAAACAAATAATTTTCTATTATATTGATATTATTACTCGATTTCTAAAGTGGGCGGAGTGGTACATTTGTATGGGAGGTACGAGAAGGGGTGTGGTTAGGCTTCCAGATTTATTCTCCATTACTTTATCCTGTTATAGCTTTACTAATTACAGAATTTGGGCACGATTGCCTTGGGTGTACTGCTATTATTAGTACATCCCTAAAGTGGGCGGAAAGGTACATTTATATGGGAGGTACCATAATGGGCGTCGCTAGACTTCCAATTTTTTCTCCAAAACTTTGTCCTGCTATAACATAACAAAATACAGTATTTGGGCACGATCGTGTCGAGTGTATTGATATTATTACCCTATTTTTAAAGTGGGCGGAGTGGTACATTTGTATGGGAGGTACCAGAAGGGGCGTGTCTTGACTTCCAGATTTTTTCTCCAAAACTTTATCCTGCTTAAACTTTACCAAATACAGAATTTGGGCACGATCGCGTTAGGTCTTTTAAGAATATTAATCGATTTCTAAAGTGGGCGGTACCAGATGTGTATGGGAGGTACCATATGGGGCGTGAATAGACTTCCAATTTTTTTCTCCAAAACTTTATCCTGTTATAGCTTTACTAAAAATAGAATTTGGGTACGATCACGTTTAATTTATTGATATTACTTCTCCATCTCTATAGTGGGCGGAAAGGTAGATTTGTATGGGAGGTACCAGAAGGGGCGTGGCTAGACTTTAAAAATTTTTTCCAAAACTTTATCCTGTTGTAGCTTTACTAAATACAGAATTTGGGGACGATCCCGTAGGTGATTGATTATAACTCGATTTCTAAAGTGGGCGGAATGATGTATTTGTATGGGAGGTACCAGAAGGGGCGGGGCCATGTAGCCCATTTGCAACACCGTAAGTAGTTTTGAGAAAATAATAACTCGTGCAAAATTTCAAAACATTTGGTTGCGTCTTTCGAAAGTTATCGTGCGAACCAGCCGGACAGCCACCAGACAGACAGACAGACAGACAGACAGACAGACAGACAGACAGACGGACATGGCTCAAACGACTTCAAAAGTCATGAATCGAATTTGGTTCAAAGAAACCTAGGGTCTAAAGTCACTCCTTCTATGTGTTACACTTTTGGGTCGTATCAAATGATATATACCCTCATCCCTAAGGGTGATGGTATAAAAAGATATGTATGAAAGACTATGGGGGTGAGTTCAGTCCTTTGTATGGGAGGTACCAGAAGGGGTATATCAAATAGTTAGTTTTTCTGAGGTTTCGCCCCCTATCACAATATAAATTAACCGACTAATTTTATTATCCCTCAAATGTCCGTTTGGAAGTTATGGAAGAAATATTAATTTTCCAAAAATAGGTCATTTTGTGTGGGAGGTACCAAAAGGGGTGTGTCAAATAGTAAGGCTCTCTGAGGTTTCGCCTCCTATCACAACATTAATTTATGGACCAATTTTCATAACCCTTCAAGTATCCGTTTGGAAGTTATTGGAGAAATATTAAATTTCCAAAAATAGGTCATTTTGTATGGGAAGTACCAGAAGGCGTGAACCGATATAGTCCATATTCATACCTGAGTCTAATTTTTATAAGCAAACATCTTACGCAAAATTTGAGTGATCTCAGTTTACTTACAAAAAAGTTATGCATGTAAACCTATAAGGGTCAATTCGGTCATTTGTATAGGAGGTACCAGAAGGGGTATGGCAAAGGTTTCGGTTTTCTTAGGGTTTGTCTTCTTTTGCAAGATAAATAAACTGACCAAATTCAAACATCCTCCAGTTGTCCGCTTGGAAGTTATGGAAGAAATATTAATTTTCCAAAAATAGGTAATTTTGTATGGGAGGTACCAGAAGGGGTGGGGCTATTCTGCCCATTTACAATCCCATAAGTTCGATTCGAAAAATATTAAAACAGGTAAATTTTCATACCGATTCGTTAAGGTTTACTCGAGTTATCCTGCTGACCAGCCATCCAGCCAGCCAGACAGACGGGCATAGCTCATTCTTCTTAAAATGTTCTGAAACGAATTTGGTCTTAAGATACTTGGAGTCTAACTCGTCTCCTTAAATGCGTTACATTTTTTATACCATCACTCTTAGGGATGAGGGTATATATCAGTTGATATGAAAACCAGTACAGAAATTTCAGTCAGGTAAACTGACTGATAAATACCATCACCCAATATAAGATATTGTTGAAGTCTTGAGTTATTGAAATGAATAGATTTTTAGCTAAAATAAAATTACTTATGTATAATTTTTCCCCTGCTTGTGGTGCAAAATCGTCCAAAACTTTACTTATTTGTGTAGGGGGTATAGGTGCCGGTTTGGAATTTATGTGTGAAATATTAATTTTTCAAAAAAATGTAATTTAGATAGGGGGTACCAAAAGGGGTGAACCGATACAGTCCTTATTCATTCCTGACTCAAAATTCCATACGTACAACTTACGAAAAATTTGACTGAATCCAGTGCACTTACAAAAATAAGATATGTATGTAAGACTATGGGGGTGAGTTCGGTCCTTTGTATGGGAGGTACCAGAAGGGGTGTGTCAAATATTTAGGTTTTCTGAGGTTTCGCCACTAATTACAATATAAATTAACCGACTAATTTGCATTACCCCTCAAATGTCCGTTTGGAAGTTATGGAAGAATTATTTATTTTCAAAAAATAGGTAATTTTGTATGGGAGGTACCAGAAGGGGTGACCCGATATAGTCCATATTCACTGCTGATTCATATCTTCATAAGCGTACAAATTACTCATAATTTGACTGAATTCAGTGTACTTAGAAAAAAGATATGCTTGTAAGACTATGGGGGTGAGTTCAGTCATTTGTGTGGGAGGTACCAGAAGGAGTGTGTCAAATAGTTAGGTTTTCTAGGGTTTTGCCTCCTACAAAAAAACTTAATTTCCCTTTGCACCCCATGAATGAGGTATGGGATAGCTTCTCGCGTTGTTGTGAATTAACACGCTTTCTATTTTTAGATTCACAACTAACGGCACCTACTTGTTTATCGACGAATGCGAACGTCACTGTTTGAGAAGCTCTTACTAGACACGACGATTTAATCGACGCTTAATACTGCGAAGTTGCTGTCAACAACATTCAAGGGGAGCCGACAATGAAAGAAAATTGTATTTATTTTTTTTCTTTTAAGATGACTGGAGCCAGGTTTGAACCTGCGATCTCCCGCATGGTAGTCGCGTGTTCTAACCACTATGCCACGGCCGGTCCCGTGCCTCCTATAATAACATAAATAATTCGATCAATTTTCATTACCCCCCAAGAGTCCGTTTGGAAGTTATAGGAGAAATATTAATTTTCCAAAAATAGGTAATTTTGTATGGGAGGTACCAGAAGGCGTAAACCGATATAGCCCATATTCATTCTTGAGCCCTATTTTCATAAGCGAACATCATACTCAAAATTTGAGTGAATTAAGTTTTCTTACAAAAAAGATATGTATGTAAAACTGTAATGGTCAATTAGGTCATTTGTATGGGAGGTACCAGAAGGGGTATGGCAAAGGTTTCGGTTTTCTTAGGGTTTGTCTACTTTTGCAAGATAAATAAAAAGACCAAATTTAAATATCCTACGATCGTCGGTTTGGAAGTTATGAAAGAAATATAAATTATCCAAAAATAGGTAATTTTGTATGGGAGGTACCAGAAGGGGTGGGGCTATTTTGCCCATTTACAATCCCATAAGTTCGTTTTGAAAAATATTAACACTCGTAAATTTTCATACCGATCCGTTAAGGTTTACTCGAGTTATCCTGCTGACCAGCCATCCAGCCATCCAGCCAGCCAGCCTGCCAGACAGACGGACATAGCTCAATCGTCTTAAAAAGTCCTGAAACGAATTTGGTCTTAAGATACTTGGGGTCTATCTCGTCTCCTTTAATGCGTTACACTTTTTATACCATCACCCTTAGGGATGAGGGTACATATCATTTGATACGACCCAAATGTGTAACACATAGAAGGAGTCACTTTAGACCCTAGGTTTCTTTGAACCAAATTCGATTCATGACTTTTTAAGTCGTTTGAGCCATGTCCGTCTGTCTGTCTGTCTGTCTGCCTTGTGGCTGTCCGGCTGGTTCGCACGATAACTTTCGAAAAACGCAACCAACTGTTTTGAAATTTTGCACGAGTTATTATTTTCTCAAAACTACTTACGGTATTGCAAATGGTACCTTCTGGTACCTCCCATACAAATGCATCATTCCGCCTACTTTAGAAATCGAGTAATAATATCAATACACCCCACGGGATCGTTCCCAAATTCTGTATTTATTGAAGCTATAACAGGATAAAGTTTTGGAAAAATGTTGAAAGCCTAGCCACGCCCCTTCTGGTACCTCCCATACAAATCTACCTTTCCGCCCACTATGGGTGGTGAAATAATATCAATAAATTTAACGTGATCGGAACCAAATTCTCTTTTTAGTAAAGCTATAACAGGATAAAGTTTTGGAGAAAAAATTGGAAGTCTATCCACGCCCCATCTGGTACCTCCCATACACATCTGGTACCGCCCACTTTAGAAATCGATTAATATTATTGAAAGACCTAACGCGGTCGTGCCCAAATTCTGTATTTGGTAAAGTTTAAGCAGGATAAAGTTTTGGAGAAAAAATCCGGAAGTCTAGACACGCCCCTTCTGGTATCTCCCATACAAATGCACCACTCCGCCCACTTTTGAAATAAGGTAATAATATCAATACACTCGACACGATCGTGCCCAAATCCTGTATTTTGTTATATTATAACAGGACAAAGTTATTTAGAAAAATTTGGAAGTCTAGCGACGCCCCTTATAGTACCTCCCATACAAATGTACCTTTCCGCCCACTTTCGAAATCGAGTAATAATATCAATATAATGGAAAATTATTTATTTTACTGAGGGTAAGGGTAAATGTAAGTCGGGTTGCCCGACTGAAACTTTCTAACTGGTTTTAATTACAAATCGGTTAATTTCAATAACACAAGACTTAAACAATATCTTATATTGGGTGATGGTATTTATCAGTCAGTTTAACTGACTGAAATTTCTGTACTGGTTTTCGTATCAAATGATATATACCCTCATCCCTAAGGGTGATGGTATAAAAAGTGTAACGCATTAAAGGAGACGAGTTAGACCCCAAGTATCTTAAGACCAAATTCGTTTCGGGACTTTTTAAGACGATTGAGCTATGTCCGTCTGTCTGGCTGGCTGGCTGGATGGCTGGTCAGCAGGATAGCTCGAGTAATCCTAAACGGATCGGTATGAAAATTTACCAGTATTAATATTTTTAAAACCGAACTTATGGAATTGTAAATGGGCTGAATAGCCCCACCCCTTCTGGTACCTCCCATACAAAATTGCTTATTTTTGGAAAATTAATATTTCTTTCATAACTTCGAAACGGACAACTCGAGGATGTTTGAATTTGGTCAGTTTATTTATCTTGCAAAAGTAGACAAACCCTAAGAAAACCGAAACCTTTGCCCCACCCATTCTGGTACCTCCATACAAATGACCGAATTGACCCTCATACTTTTATATACATATCTTTTTTGTTAGTAAACTGAATTCACTCAAATTTTGCGTGTGATGTGCGCTTGTGAAAATTAGACTCAGGAATGAACATGGACTATATCGGTTTACGCCTTCTGGTACCTCCCATACAAAATTACCTATTTTTGGAAAATTAATATGTCTCCCATAACTTCCAAACGGACACTTGGGGGGTAATGAAAATTGATCGGTAAATTTATCTTCTGATAGAAGGCAAAACCTCAGAAAACCTAACTATTTGACACACCCCTTTTGATACCTCCCATACAAATGACCGAACCCACCCCCACAGTCTCACATACATATATTTTTTGTAAGTACACTGAATTCAGTAAAATTCTGCGTAAGGTGTACGGTTATGAAAATTTTAATCAGAAATGAATATGGACTATATCGGATCACCCTTCTGATACCTCCCATACAAAATGAGTTTGTTTGGAAAATTTATATTTCTCCCATAACTTCTAAACAAATCAAATCAAATTTGGTCAGTTAATTTATCTTGTAATAGGAGGCAAAGCCTCAGCAACCCTAACTATTTGGCACACCCCTTCTGGTATGTCACATATAAATATATGGAATATTTCCCCTTTTACATACGAAAAAAGTCAGACACGTTGTGCTGCCTCTAATTGGACCTTGTGTACAAATAGGAAACATTTTGTATGTTTGTACTCTACATGCAGACAAAAAATAATACATAAGTAATTTTATTTTAAAAATCTATTAATTTCAATAACTCAAGACTTAAACAATATCTTATATTGGGTGATGGTATTTATCAGTCAGTTTACCTGACTGAAATTTCTGTACTGGTTTTCGTATCAAATGATATATACCCTCATCCCAAAGGGTGATGGTATAAAAAGTGTAAAGCATTAAAGGAGACGAGTTAGACCCCAATTATCTTAAGACCAAATTCGTTTCAGGACGTTTTAAGACGATTGAGCTATGTCCGTCTGTCTGGCTGGCTGGCTGGTCAGCAGGATACCTCGAGTAAACCTTAACGGATCGGTATGCAAATTTACGAGTATTAATATTTTTCAAAACGAACTTATGGGATTGTAAATGGGCAAAATAGCCCGACCCCTTCTGGTACCTCCCATACAAAATTACCTATTTTTGGATAATTTATATTTCTTTTATACGATCGGATGATCGTAGGATATTTAAATTTGGTCAGTTTATTTATCTTGCAAAAGTAGACAAACCCTAAGAAAACCGAAACCTTTGCCATACCCCTTCTGGTACCTCCCATACAAATGACCTAATTGACCATTATAGTTTTACATACATATCTTTTTTGTAAGTAAACTTAATTTACTCATATTTTGAGTATAATGTTCGCTTATGAAAATAGGACTCCAGAATGAATATGGACTATATCGGTTTACGCCTTCTGGTACCTCCCATACAAAATTACCTATTTTTGGAAAATTTATATTTCTCCTATAATTTCCAAACGGACTCTTAGGGGGTAATAAAAATTGGTCGATTAATTTATGTTATTAAAGGAGGCAAAACCCCAGAAAACTTAACTATTTGACACACCCCTTCTAGTACCTCCCATACAAATGACCGAACTCACCCCCATAGTCTTACAAACATATCTTTTTTCTAAGTACACTGAATTCGGTCAAATTATGAGTAATTTGTACGCTTATGAAAGTATGAGTCAGGAGTGAATATGGACTATATTGGGTCACCCCTTCTGGTACCTCCCACACAAAATTACCTATTTGTGGAAAATTAATAATTCTTCCATAACTTCCAAACGGACATTTGAGGGGTAATGAAAATTAGTCGATTAATTTATATTGTGATAGGAGGCGAAACCTCAGAAAACCTAACTATTTGACACACCCCTTCTGGTACCTCCCATATAAAGGACCGAACTCACCCCCATAGTCTTAAGGTACGGTCGGACTAGTCAAATATTTGACCAAAACATGTTTTCCCCTATTTGCCCAAAATATTGTCAAAGCAATACAGAGTTGATTTTGTGTGCTCACTAGGCGCATTTGTTTGCCTCCTTTTGTTTGATCAAACACGTGTCAAACTGTGTCAGATGGACATTTGGGAAAACATATTTGCCCTGCGGTCACGCTTGACCGAATATTTGCAACAAATTGTTGTTTGCCGGCAAATAAATTTTGTTTTCTCAGAAACCTTCAGCAAGCCAACAGAAAATATTTATTTTTTTCTGAACATTTTTTAACAGTTTGATACAAAATGCAAATATTTTGGTTAACTGTGATGCGTATTTTCTTTTATCCTCATATTCCCTTCAACTTCAACATAATTGGCGACGGTTTGTTTGTGATTTCAATGTATTTATTCTTTGTTTTGTCTTTTGAACAGATGTTCTTGCTATAAGTGTGGTCAACACAACCTTTTTTTAGACGACATATTATTTTACTTATGTAGTTTCTAGTGTAAATTACATTGACAATTTAAAACATAGATCAATCTATGAACCCTGGGTTTTTCCTGTTTCATTTTTTAAGAAAAAAAAAATTAATATATATGTTTCGAAATTCGAACTATTGGATGCGAATTTAAATGTTAATTAATTAATAACCAATTGTATTTAGAAATAATAGCGGCGATTTTTTTCCTGTGGCACTTAGAGCTTCGAACGACTTCTTTTATATTATTTAGGTGTAATAGGGTCATTGGGACCAGAGAACAGATTGAATGCATTTGTTTTCATTGGGTATTCATAATTTTATTGCTTTTGCCATGCATTCATGCATTCAACAACAGTAACTTATGCCGTTGCTATTTATATGCATCTGTCAAGTTTTTAAGTGCTCCAACTAGTAGTTTTGCAGTTTAGTGCCGCTGGTCGGCTCTATTTAGAAAGAAGGGCTAGTTTACATGGAATAAATACTGAAACAATTTTATTCTGCCACAATTTATCCGTGTTGAAGGCTTTTTTTGTAACTAAATAATTTTTTTGTTTAGTTTTGCTTTATCTCATATATTTTAGAAATAAATAATAAGTTTTTTTAATAATATAAAGTATTGTATAATTTGTAAAAGTTTTTAACATTTGGCTTCGGCCAAAAAAAAAATTCCTACGGTCAAGTTTTTTTTTTATAATAATGTCAAGAATAGTTTTCGTCAAACTCACAATATCTATGACATGTTTTACTGAAATTATGTGGATTGACAACAATAGGCATATTTTTTTGTGAGTGCACTCAAAGCATAAAATAAGGAACTCAAACCGTTCCCTGATTGGGACCTGTATGTTCTTGAATTACTGCTGGGTTAGTCTCAAAAATTTGTTTCATTTGAATACACCCACATAGAGGATCTTCATAGAACCCCTTTTTTGACACACATGAGCCCCGGAGCGGGGGTTGTGATTTTTTGACTCCCATATTCTACAATTTATCACCTTTATTACGGGCTTTCGAGAGTGTAAACTGCCTGACAACCGATATTTGCTGGATTTGCTTGTAACCGGTTAAACTATAGCCAATTTATCTTTATTTTACCATAATTAGTCGCAGCTTACCCGGTTTACAGTCGATTTGAGATAATTAACAAAGCTAGAATTTTTCCCTTTTAATTATGCATACAATTTTATAACAGTTCCACAATATTACCAACATATATTTTATATTCACCATTTCTTCCTTTTATTATACCCTCACCCGTAGGGATGAAGGTATATATCATTTGATACGACCCAAAAGTGTAATACATAGAAGGAGTCACTTTAGACCCTAGGTTTCTTTGAACCAAATTCGATTCATGACTTTTTAAGTCGTTTGAGCCATGTCCGTCTGTCTGTCTGTCTGTCGGGTGGCTGTCCGGCTGGTTCGCACGATAACTTTCGAAAGACGCAACCAAATGTTTTGAAATTTTGCACGAGTTATTATTTTCTCAAAACTACTTACGGTATTGCAAATGGGCTACATGGCCCCGCCCCTTCTGGTACCTCCCATACAAATACATCATTTCGCCCACTTTAGAAATCGAGTAATAATATCAATACACCCTAAGGATTCGTCCCCAAATTCTGTATTTAGTAAAAAATTTTGAAAGCCTAGCCACGCCCCTTCTGGTACCTCCCATACAAATCTACCTTTCCGCCCACTATAGAGATGGAGAAATAATATCAATAAATTAAACGTGATCGTACCCAAATTCTATTTTGAGTAAAGCTATAACAAGATAAAGTTTTAGAGAAAAAAATTGGAAGTCTATTCACGCCCCATCTGGTACCTCCCATACACATCTGGTACCGCCCACTTTAGAAATCGATTAATATTATTAAAAGACCTAACGCGATCGTGTCCAAATTCTGTATTTGGTAAAGTTTAGGCAGGATAAAGTTTTGGAGAAAAAATCTGGAAGTCTAGACACGCCCCTTCTGGTACCTCCCATACAAATGTACCACTCCGCCCACTTTAGAAATAGGGTAATAATATCAATACACTCGACACGATCGTGCCCAAATTCTGTATTTTGTTATATTATAACAGAACAAAGTTTTGGAGAAAATATTGGAAGTCTAGACACGCCCCTTATGGTACCTCCCATACAAATGTACCTTTCCGCCCACTTTTGGGATGTAGTAATAATATCAGTACACCCAACGCAATCGTGCGCAAATTCTGTATTTAGTAAAGCTATAACAGGATAAAGTTATGGAGAATAAATCTGGAGCCTAAACACACCCCTTCACGTACTTCCCATATAAATGTACCACTCCGCCCAATTTCGAAATCGAGTAATAATATCAATAAAATAGAAAATTATTTGTTTTACTGAGGGTAAGGGTAAATGTAAGTCGGGTTGCCCGACTAAAACTTTCTAACTGGTTTTAATTACAAATCGATTATTTTCAATAACTCAAGACTTAAACAATATATTATATTGGGTGATGGTATTTATCAGTCAGTTTAACTGACTGAAATTTCTGTACTGGTTTTGTTTGACCAAAATCAGCTGTTTTGTTGTTTGCCACACAAATATGTTTTGTGGTCACCCAGCAGCGGAAAATACGAGGCATTGTAAAAATATGCCTGCAAACATGCCTTCAAAGGCAGTTTGTTGACATTCATATAAGCCTTCCTTTTCCAGGCATGTATACAGGCTATAATAAGTCCTTCACTAAGCCTAACAAAAAATTCCATACCCATGCACATTTCGCTTCTCAAATGAGACCTGTAATGAGGCCTCTTACTAGGATGAGAAAAGATCCCGCAGACATGCCTCTTTCCCTTCTTAAAACTGGCCTGTGAGCAGCCCTACTGTGTACCCCACAAAAATACCATAGATGTGCACAAAGGGCATGAAAACTTTCTTGCCTTAAACAGGCCTGTTGACAGTCCTATTAGTAGAAGGCAGAATTGACGTTCATAGCCATGCACTGTCACTTCTTCGATTAGGCCTGTTTACAGGCCTCTTAATGGAAGGTAGGACAGATGCTGTTGTTTATGAAAACCACATGTTTGTTATTTGTCGTACAACAACTATATCAGGTGATAGCCGAGTAGGTAGCATGCCCAACTATGAGTACTGAGGTCGCGAGTTCGAATCCCTCTGCTGGAGTTTAAAAAAATAGTTATTACAAATTGTAATAAATATTGTATTTAAAATTTATAAAAAGTAGGAAATCATTTAATATGGAAATAATTCGCATGTTTTTTTTTTATTTAAGTCCTTCTATAAATGCTTTTTTGCAGGCCTGCAAGCTGGTCTGCAGTAGCAATGCCTCATAGAAGGCCCTTGGTATTAGGACTCCAAGCAGGACATACTAGGCATGCCTACTGCAACGCCTTCAATGAGAAAGGGAATGTGCAGGCCTTGCCTGCCTATGACACCCTATGTTAATTTGAAATGAAGACTGCATTTGAAGGGTAGGGCTTCTGACTGCCTTTGCAGGCCTGTAAGAAGGTATGCAAAGCCCCATTTTTTGCTGCTGGGCAGTTCGGAAGGCAATTTGCCTTTTACGTTTGGCCTTTACACAACCATCTCTAGTGTTTACAAGCAAATCAAACTCTCTGCTTTTATTTAATTAAACCATTTTGAAGAACTCTTACAAATTAAAAAAATAATTACATTCTTAGTGTGTACTAATCGAATTTTGTATTTTGTTGATTTTCTATCCGTCAGTATGAACATAAGTGGAAATATCTGTAAATATTCAAAAGATATTGTCATATATTCACAGGCTTAAAGTTTTCTTGTAAAAGGCCTATTTTTATATAATTATAACCCCTAAAAGCCAACAGCTTTAAAATGAAACAACCCCCGAATAAAAAATGAAATAACACCCAAATTATACACTATATGAAACAATCCCCAAATTTAAAAAATTGGTTGGGTGTTATTTCATTGGAGATTATATCATAATTTGAAAACCCCAAATGAAGAATGAAATAGTTCCCAAAGAAAAATGAAAAATGGCCCAAAAAATTGGGAGTTATTTCATATGAAATAACACCCAAAAATGTATGAAAAAAATGTGGGGAATATTTCATTTCTCGTTTGGGCGTTATTTCATTGGGGGGCTTTTCGTGGAGCCAAATATTTGCCTAATCTGACCGTACCTTTACATACATATATTTTTTTGTAAGTGCACTGAATTCATTCAAATTATTCGTAAGTTATACGTATGAAAGTTTGAGCCAGGAATGAATAAGGACTGTATCGGTTCACCCCTTTTGGTACCCCCTATCAAAATTAAATTTTTTTTGAAAAATTAATATTTCTCACATAAATTCCAAACCGGCACCTATACCCCCTACACAATTAAGTAAAGTTTTGGACGATTTTGCACCACAAGCAGGGAAAAAATTATACATAAGTAATTTGATTTTAACTTAAAATCTATTCATTTCAATAACTCAAGACTTCAACAATATCTTATATTGGGTGATGGTATTTATCAGGCAGTTTACCTGACTAAAATTTCTGTACAGGTTTCATCCTCATTTGGGGTTTTCAAATTATGAAATAATCTCCTATGATATATCAACCAACTAATTTTTTAAATTTTTTAAATTTAAATTATCGTAAATAATTTGGGTGTTAGTTAATTTTTTATTCGGGGGTTATTTATATTATATATATATTTTAAAATATGCGTTTTACAAGAACACTTTTTTCCTGTGAATATATTACAATATATCTTGAATGTTTACAGATATTTCCAGTTGTGTTAATATTGACGAATAGAAAATCAACAAACCATTTTGAGAATTCGATTAGTACACACTAAGAATGGAATTTTTTTAAATTTGTAAGAGTTCTTCAACAGGGAGAATTCAATAAAAGCAGAGAGTTTGATTTTCTTGTGAACTTTGGAGGTGGTTGTGTAAAGGCCAAATGTAAGAGGCAAATAGTCTTCCGAACTGCAAAAATAGAGCAGGGCTACAACGATCTACGATCCACACGATTCATTTCAATAATTTTGTGACTTTGCTGGTGGTCCATATTGACTTCATGAAATCCTTGGTGAAACTGACTCTTTTATGAATTTTGGGCATAATTTCATTTTTATTGCTGATGGGGTTTATTTCATTGGGGGTTATTTCATATTTATCATTGGGTGTTATTTCATATGAAATAACTCCCAAATATTGGGGGTTGTTTCGTTTTCACTTTGGGGTTTATTTCATTTATTTTTCGATGTTATTTCATTTACTGTTTTTGGGTGTTATTTCCAATTTTTTGGGGTTTATTTCATTGGGGGTTATTTCCTGGGCGTTATTTCATTGGGGGGCTTTTCGTGGGGGTTTTTTCCTGGGCGTTATTTCATGGGGGGGCTTTTCGTGGAGCCGATTTTTTAAACAATAATATTACTTATGTGTTATTTTGCGTCTGCTTGTGGAACAAAACCGTAAAAATTTAACTTATTTGCATAGGAGGTACAATTAGTGGCAGAACAACGTGCCTGATTATACCATCACCCGTAGGGATGAAGGTATATATCATTTGATACGACCCAAAAGTGTAACACATAGAAGGAGTGACTTTAGACCCTAGGTTTCTTTGAACCAAATTCGATTCATGACTTTTTAAGTCGTTTGAGCCATGTCCGTCTGTCTGTCTGTCTGTCGGGTGGCTGTCCGGCTGGTTCGCACGATAACTTTCGAAAGACGCAACCAAATGTTTCGAAATTTTGCACGAGTTATTATTTTCTCAAAACTACTTACGGTATTGCAAATGGGCTACATGGCCCCGCCCCTTCTGGTACCTCCCATACAAATACATCATTCCGCCCACTTTAGAAATCGAGTAATAATATCAATACACCCTACGGAATCGTCCCCAAATTCTGTATTTAGTAAAGCTATAACAGGATAAAGTTTTGGAAAAAATTTTGAAAGCCTAGCCACGCCCCTTCTGGTACCTCCCATACAAATCTACCTTTCCGTCCACTATAGAGATGGAGAAATAATATCAATAAATTAAACGTGATCGTACCCAAATTCTATTTTGAGTAAAGCTATAACAAGATAAAGTTTTAGAGAAAAAAATTGGAAGTCTATTCACGCCCCATCTGGTACCTCCCATACACATCTGGTACCGCCCACATTAGAAATCGATTAATATTATTAAAAGACCTAACGCGATCGTGCCCAAATTCTGTATTTGGTAAAGTTTAAGCAGGATAAAGTTTTGGAGAAAAAATCTGGAAGTCTAGACACGCCCCTTCTGGTACCTCCCATACAAATGTACCACTCCGCCCACTTTAGAAATAGAGTAATAATATCAATACACTCGACACGATCGTGCCCAAATTCTGTATTTTGTTATATTATAACATGACAAAATTTTGGAGAAAAAATTGGAAGTCTAGACACGCCCCTTATGGTACCTCCCATACAAATGTACCTTTCCGCCCACTTTTGGGATGTAGTAATAATATCAGTACACCCAACGCAATCGTGCGCAAATTCTGTATTTAGTAAAGCTATAACAGGATAAAGTTATGGAGAATAAATCTGGAGCCTAAACACACCCCTTCACGTACCTCCCATATAAATGTACCACTCCGCCCAATTTCGAAATCGAGTAATAATATCAATAAAATAGAAAATTATTTGTTTTACTGAGGGTAAGGGTAAATGTAAGTCGGGTTGCCCGACTGAAACTTTCTAACTGGTTTTAATTACAAATCGATTATTTTCAATAACTCAAGACTTAAACAATATATTATATTGGGTGATGGTATTTATCAGTCAGTTTAACTGACTGAAATTTCTGTACTGGTTTTTTTCGTAAATCAACCTTCGAACGCTTACCTTGGCAAAATTTGTCTGAATTCAGTGTACACCAGAGAATGACAATAAGTACTCGGCATTAATGTATACTTAAGTACCCTGCCAACATTTGGAAGTGTCTTTTATCACCAACGCCAAATACGTCACGCTTTAGTCACTTCCGTACGTTAAAATAAAGATAGTTGTCGCGTTAACGTGTCAAACGCCAAATGCGTCACTTTTAAGTCACTTCCAGACGTTAAATTAAAGATTGTTGTCCCGTTATGCAAAAGATAAACAATGAACGCGATCACCGACGTTGAAGTCGCAGCGACTGCAAAATGAAATTAGATGAAAACAACAGAATAGAAAAAGAAGTTGTTGACATCTGGTTCATTGTTTTTGTGTCTTCTGCAGTTTGTGGTCAGTGCTAAAGTGCGATATTGTTTTTGGATATGGATATAAATAAAGTGTGTACATTTTTGAATTGAAATAAATATAAAAAATTTAAAAACGAAAATTTTAACTTCTACAAGTCACTAATACGTAACTTCTACAAGGCACTAATACGTAACTTCTGAAAGTAACGTCCTCCGGGAACAACTTCTCAATAAGGAAGTGACTTCTACGAAGAAAAAAAATGTATCGCAGACATTGAATTGTAACTTCTTGAAGTCACTTATAAGTGACTTCTGCGATAGAAAATGTTGGCAGGGTACATAGTATGTACCCTGCAACAAGCTACTCTCTTTTCAATTACTTTTGAAGTATTGTTGTCAGTTTCTCTATTTGCAAGACATAAACAAATATAAACGATATGCATGCATTGTTTGATCGTAAACAAACGAATGCTTCCACTTACGCAATCTACAAGCGCATGAAATAACAAATACCAAACACTACCGTTTTATTTTAACACATTCAGTTCCATAGAGGAAACACAACCAAACATCAAATATATCGTACACGAAAAGCATTCGCGAAAAGAGTTCACATCTAAACGCAATCAGTACAATAGGTTACAGAGCAAACAACATATCAAACTTTAAAAGAACCAAGCATGAAGAGAATTAAAATGCTACGACGAGTGCCGTTGCAACTAAATTATTCTCTGTCGTCATACATACCAATTACATAGCTAGAACATATGTAGGATACTTCTTGGTATTTAAATGTGTTTTATTAAAACCAAAAGTGTTCCAATGTTTATGCCTAACAGCAAATTTTTATTGATGTTTTGGGTTTTTATATAGTAATTCAATAAGATTATAAAAAACGTATGTATGAAGTCAATAAAATTAAAAGTAAATTCAAAGAAATGGAAAAACACAAATGTTATCTTTACACCTTTCATATTATTTATATATGTATATAATGAGATCAGTAAATATGTGTGCATGTAATTACAAAGAAAATAATTAAATAATAAAAAGAAATAAAAAGAAATGAGTTTTTTGAAAACCTGCAAAATTTTACGCAAATAATTATTCTACATCTTCAATTCGGAGATACGTTTTTTTAATGTTGGAATGTAAAAACATAATTTTGTTTACGGATTCGTGATTGCTTCTTTAAGTCGAAATATATATATATATAAAAAGTCGAAATATATAATTGCCCATAAATAATCTACATCGAAATTCAATTTCAACATTTGTAATAATTTTTTTAAAAATACCCCAACTTCTGTATCAAATATCTCGGCGTCTATAAGATATATGGAAAAAGCAAACACATACTATTTTAGGTCTTCACGTCAGCTATTGAACGGCTTATTGCTACTTAGTCTGCATACAAAAGAAAAACACTCAGCGGCAATAAACTGAGTTGAGAACACATTCATATTTTAACCTCATTGCGGCTCACCCTAATGTCTAACTATCGATACGAAATTTCTCACAATATATTCCTAATATTGACAAAAGAAACGTAAGGATAAGCTAAATGATCAACATTGCGATTAATACATATTTATAACGAAATTCGAAAAAATGCCATATAAGGAACACTAGGGTGGGTCGATAAAAAAAGTTGTGCCGGTCACCCCCTAGAATTAAAGATAATTTAAAAACGAATTCAAAAAAATTTTTTATTTTTTTTTTGCCACGCCCCTTGCCCCCGCGCATTGGGTTTTTTGTTTCCTGTGTCTCCATTTATAGTCCGATCGTAATGTGTGACATATCAATGTTCTTGGACTGACAATAGCTACATTTCCTTCTATGATCACTTTTGACTCCGACGTCAAATTCTAGAAGTTTCTAGAATTTTCTACCGGAATCTCGGTTTTTACCCCCCTAAGTCAAATTTTTTTCGTAACGATAAAAAAGTTTTTTAAATTCCATGATATTTTCTCTTTTACCGTATATATTTTTATTCATAAACAAAAAAGTTACAGAGGTTTAAAATAATCAATTTGACGTAGCTAAAGGCCAAAGCTCATTGTTTACAAATGTTGGCGCGGTCGTATTTTGTTTTTTAAACCTCTGTAACTTTTTTGTTTATGAATAAAAATATATACGGTAAAAGAGAAAATATCATGGAATTTAAAAAACTTTTTTATCGTTACGAAAACAATTTGACTTAGGGGGGTAAAAACCGAGATTCCGGTAGAAACTTCTAGAACTTGACGTCGGAGTCAAAAGTGAACAGAGAAGAAAATGTAGCTGTTGTCAGTCCAAAAACATTGATATGTCACACATTACGATCGGACTATAAATGGAGACACAGGAAACAAAAAACCCAATGCGCGGGGTCAATGGGCGTGGCAAAAAAAAAAAAAAAATTTTTTTGAATTCGTTTTCAAATTATCTTTCATTCTAGGGGGTGACCGGCAAAACTTTTTTTATTTGTATGAAGTGCGACCCACCTTAAGGAACACCCTAATGCTCTTTGTGAACAATTAAAGGGGTGGAGTATTCGAATCATATTGGTTGTTTACAGAAGTTGTTCAGTTATACAATAAGTACGTTTTTGGTAAAGATAACAAGTAAAAACATTGCACAATGGCCCAAAACTCCTAAAAAACTGATTTGTTTAAAGAAGGTAGTGTGTTTTGAGAGCCATTTAATACCCCTAGACTTGTTTAGGTGTTACCTAAACTACAATTTCACTGAACAGAGTATGCAAAAAATCTGGATTCCCTACAGCTTATATAAAAAATAGTGAAAGAATTAGAATTTTTAATGAAGTTTTTTGAAAATAAACGAGGGAAGTCTAATTTTTTGAGAAATTTTATTATATCAGTTTCTTAAGCGGACTATTAGCTAAAACTTTGCTGAAGAAGAGAAAGAGCTAGATTGAAAACTGCAGAAACTGTTGGCCAACAATTGATGTCACCTTTTGCAAGGGATCCAACGGATTTCAAAAAGTTTAGGGGCCCAAAAAAAAATTTGGTAGCCAATCGAGCCAAACTGAGCTAGGGTTTTACTCAGATCCGGTTGTACTATCGAACCTATATAGTCTCGTCCGGGTGTTTTTTTCACTGTTGCACTGTGTTATTATTTTGAAAAGTTCAAAGAAACCGGGTTTTTACCATCGAATACCCGGTTTTTTTTAAGAATACGTTTTTATCAAATTATGAGTTTTAATGTATTAAAAATTTAAAAAATATTATTAACAGTGATGAATGGAATATAATTTGGAACATTTTTTACAAAAATAGAGTTTGTTATTCAAATTATGGTTTAAATCACGGTGCGAAAAATTTTTATTTTCCTATTTAATATCTAGTTATTTTTATAAAAATTATTTATTGTTTTGAAAAAAATATCTGATATATATAATATATAGTGAAAAAATTATACAGGCGAAAAATTGATATTAAAAATCGCGTGATTTTTAATAGCAATTTTTCTATTGATTATCGCTCTATTTTTATAAAAATTATTTGTTGTTTTTAAAATAATAATGGTTTCAACAGCGAAAAACCAAAGCGCCTCAAGCGATAAATTGTTATTAAAAATCGCGCGATTTTTAATAATTTTTTTTTTGCTGTTATGTTTTCATTTGTAAGAAGTGTGAACATTAATTCTTTATTAACAAATTAATGTAATATTCATTTTTATGAATCAAAACAATTTAAAAAGTTATAAAAAACATTTGCGGAGGCAGAAATTGTTGTTAGAATTTGCGTTATTTCAATAACATGCAGTTTTAAATATTCAAATTATAACAATGTATTTCTTCCAAAAAAAGTCATAATACCCGTTGGGGTTTGTATCCCTAGGACACAGGGGACATTGTCCCCAAAATGATTTTAAGGATTATGACCTCTTATTTTCCAAATATAATTCCCAAAACCATTTTGGGGATTATAAAAAATCGTACCGTTTGACATGGAATGACTCATATGCGCTAATTTCTTTAGTACGTTTTATTTATATATAACATGTAACATACAAACATATTTACATACATATGTATGTATATTAACAAAATCAAAGAAACATATGTATGTATGTATATTGATAATGCAACTATTTCTAATTAAAATAACACTTTCCATAATTAAGCAAATTCATAAATTCCCCAAAATATAACCACAACTTACAGCATCGAGACGCTTTATGTCAATGAAACGAAAAATAATTTGCTTGCACTGAAAAGGGTTTAAAGTTTTGAAATATACCTAAACAATTTTGATGTGTTTGATGCTTCTCAGTCTAACTGTTAACCGATTACAGCTTGCGGGTATTGGTGGAGTAAAGTGATTAGCCGAACAAAACAATTCTTTGTTGGCGCAGTAGGAACGATACCAAGTTATGTGTGTCGACAGAGAATAATCAATTTGCAACGGCACTTGTCGTAGCATTTTAATTCTCTTCATGTTTGGTTCTCTTAAAGTTTGATATGTTGTTTGCTCTGTAACCTATTGTACAGATTGCGTTTAGATGTGAACTCTTTTCGCGAATGCTTTTCGTGTACGATATATTTGATGTTTGGTTGTGTTTTCTCTATGGAACTGAATGTGTTGAAATAAAACGGTAGTGTTTGGTATTTGCTGTTTCATGCGCTTGCAGCAACATACTTGTACTACATACCCATAAATTGTATGCTTGTGTGGAACTATACCTAACACACAGAGAATGCTTACAAACTCTTACTTGCGTTGTAAAAGACATGTTTGCACACCATTTATAACGATCGTTACCTCTACCTACCCTCACTTTTGTTTCTCATACACAAGTATACACAAAATACACTCGACGCACACGAGGTCAGAAGCCGAAGCAGACTTAACTTAATTATGAAGTTTTTTATCTATGATAATGATCATCATAGATCATCGGGTTTGATCGTTCTTACATTCGTCAACACTTCTAAGCACTACGAGTGACATGAGTACTCATGTGTACTCCTGTACATTGTGGTTTTTGGTTACCCCATAGATGCACGTAGGTTGTTTACTAATGACAGTCACATTAATATTATGACAAATAGTTCTATGCGAATTGAAGGCGAGCTGCTGCAGAATGTGCTTACTAACATAACCGAGATTTTCAAAATTAAAATAGGAAAACAGTGTATTTTTTGCCCCTAATTCAATAAACTAAACTAATATTATGTTATATATGTTTATATTATACAATTCAATTACAATTATATAAGACTCCACGAAAAGCCCCCCAATGAAATAACACCCAGGAAATAACCCCCAATGAAATAAACCCCAAAAAATACGAAATAACACCCAAAAACAGTGAATGAAATAACATCCAAAAATAAATGAAATAAACCCCAAAGCGAAAACGAAACAATCCCCAATATTTGGGAGTTATTTCATATGAAATAACACCCAATGACGAAAATGAAATAACCCCCAATGAAGTAAACCCCATCAGCAACAAAAATGAAATTATGCCCAAAATACATAAAAGAGTCAGTTTCACCAAGGATTTCATGAAGTCAATATGGACCACCAGCAAAGTCACAAAATTATTGAAATGAATCGTGTGGATCGTAGATCGTTGTAGCCCTGCTCTATTTTTGCAGTTCGGAAGACAATTTGCCTTTTACGTTTGGCCTTTACACAACCACCCCCAATGTTCACAAGCAAATCAAACTCTCTGCTTTTATTGAATTCTTCCTTTTGAAGAACTTCTAAATTTAAAAAATTTCCGTTCTTAGATATTATTCTCAAAATGGAAAAATGCTCGGTGCATTTTGTTGATTTTCTATCCGTCAATATAAACACAAATGGAAATATCTGTAAACATTCAAAAGATATTGTAATATATTCACAGGCTAAAAGTTTTCTTGTAAAAGGCCTATTTTTATATAATTATATAATTATAGGCTCCACGAAAAGCCTCCCAATGAAATAACGCCCAGGAAATAACCCCCAATGAAATAAACCCCAAAAAATAGGAAATAACACCCAAAAACAGTGAATGAAATGGCTCCAGGAAAAGCCCCCCAATGAAATAACGCCCAAACGAGAAATGAAATATTCCCCAAATTTTTTTCATACATTTTTGGGTGTTATTTCATATGAAATAACTCCCAATTTTTTTGGGCCATTTTTCATTTTTCTTTGGGAATTATTTCATTCTTCATTTGGGGTTTTCAAATTATGAAATAATCTCCAATGAAATAACACCCAACCAAATTTTTAAATTTGGGGATTGTATCATATCGTGTATAATTTGGGTGTTATTTCATTTTTTATTCGGGGGTTAATTCATTTTTAAAGCTGTTGTTTTTTAGGGGTTATAATTGTATAATTATATAAAAATAGGCCTTTTACAAGAAAACTTTTAGCCTGTAAATATATTAGAATATCTTTTGAATGTTTACAGATATTTCCATTTATGTTCATACTGACGGATAGAAAATCAACAAAATGCAAAATTCGGTTAGCACACACTAAGAATGGAATTTTTTTTTTAAATTTGTAAGAGTTCTTCAAAAGGAAGAATTCAATAAAAGCAGAGAGTTTGATTTGCTTGTGAAAACTGGAGGTGGTTGTGTAAAAGCCAAACGTAAAAGGCAAATTATCTTCCGAACTGCAAAAATGGAGCAGGGCTACAATGATCTACTATCCACACGATTCATTTCAATAATTTTGCGACTTTGCTGATGGTCCATATTGACTTCTTCCTTGGTGAAACTGACTTTTATGAATTTTGGGCATAATTTCATTTTTGTTGCTAATGGGGTTTATTTCATTGGGGGTTATTTCATTTTCATCATTGGGTGTTATTTCATATGAAATAACTCCCAAATATTGGGGGTTGTTTCGTTTACGCTTTGGGGTTTATTTCATTTATTTTTGGATGTTATTTCATTCACTGTTTTTGGGTGTTATTTCCAATTTTTTGGGGTTTATTTCATTGGGGGTTATTTCCTGGGGGTTATTTCATTGGGGGGCTTTTCGTGGAGCCGAATGAAATAACATCCAAAAATAAATGAAATAAACCCCAAAGCGAAAACGAAACAACCCCCAATTTTTGGGAGTTATTTCATATGAAATAACATCCAATGATGAAAATGAAATAACCCCCAATGAAATAAACCCCATCAACAACAAAAATGAAATTATGCCCAAAATTCATAAAAGAGTCAGTTTCACCAAGGATTTCATGAAGTCAATATGGACCAACAGCAAAGTCGCAAAATTATTGAACTGAATCGTTTGGATCGTAGATCGTTGTAGCCCTGCTCTACTTTTGCAGTTCGGAAGACAGTTTGCCTTTTACGTTTGGCCTTTACACAACCACCTCCACTGTTCACAAGCAAATCAAACTCTCTGCTTTAATTGAATTCCTCAAACTGAAGAACTGTTACAAATTTAAAAAAATTTCCATACTTAGATATCATTCTCAAAATGAAATGATATCTAAGGCCTATCCGTCGATATGAACACAAATGGAAATATCTGTAAACATTCAAAATATATAGTAATGTATTCACAGGCAAAAAGTTTTCGTGTAAAAGGCCTATTTTTATATAACTGTATAATTATAACCCCCAAAAACCAACAGCTTTAAAAATGAAATAACCCCAGAATAAAAAATTAAATAACACCCAAATTATACACTATATGAAACAATCCCCAAATTTAAAAAATTGGTTGGGTGTTATTTCATTGGAGATTATTTCATAATTTGAAAACCCCAAATGAAGAATGAAATAGTTCCCAAAGAAAAATGAAAAATGGCCCAAAAAATTGGGAGTTATTTCATATGAAATAACACCCAAAAATGTATGAAAAAAATTTGGGGAATATTTCATTTCTCGTTTGGGCGTTATGTCATTGGGGGGCTTTTCGTGGAGCCATTATATTATACTTCCTACAATAAAAAAAAATAATATGAATGCATTTTCAACCAAGTTTGAGAATTTTTACTATAATTATGATTGAACTGATCAGTTTCGGATCCGACTCCACGGATTCCGTTTTGTCGGATCCGGATCTGATCAGTTTCGGATCCGACTGCGCGGATTCCGTTTTGTCGGATCCGGAACTGATCAGTTTCGGATCCGACTGCGCGGCTTCCGTTTTGTCGGATCCGATACTGATCAGTTTCGGATCCGCGTCCGCATTTGTGCACATTGGGTTATACCTAACGCTCGTATATTTTTTTTGGACAAAAACAGTACATTTCGCTGAAATTTTTTAAAAAAGCAGTACATCGATTTTGAAATACAGTACTTTCCGCAGTACATATTTACATAGCATATATATTTTATTCAATATGTAAAAAAATTAACAATCTTTCCAGAATCAACTTTTGTAGTTGTTTTGTATTTGTCGTTTGAAGCAATTTGAATAAGCAATGCCGGCTTCGTTTTGATGTAATTGTAGAAATCAACGCATTTGTACTTCATATTACATTTGACAGCCAGAATCGCCTTCAATGTTTGCACATCTAATCGGGTTTAGGCTGACGTCCAAGTTTCGTTCACTGCAGAGAAGATTCGCTCCAATGATGGTGAAGTTTCTGAAAAACATAAAATATATTCAACGATCGTGGCCATTTCTTTGAATGCGCAATCAGCGTTATTGAGATGAATAAATATCTCCACTCACCGATCCACATTCGAAACATTGCCTTCTCTTCATTGCATAATTTTGTCGCCCGTTTTTGATATATTTAAATTGGGTGTGCAAATATACAGCATTTTCATTGGCATTGTACAAATTGTATTCCTTTAACTTGTTCGACCTCATTCCATTTGTATAAAAGCATTCAAATCAAAGCAGGCAAAATTACCGAAAAATCAGTGCGTAAAGCAGCCATCTTAATCGAATTGTATCATTGTCAATTGGCTACTACAGCTGAGGATAAAAAATCATCCTCTTGACATATTTTTAGTGTTTCTTCGAACTTATTTTTGAAGTAAACAATGTTATTGCATGAATTCGCTGCTCGCCGTTTATATTTCTATTATGTACCAGAAATCAGTACTTTGAGGAAGAAAAGCAGTACGCAGTTTTTGATGTCAAAAAACAGTACTGTACTGCGAAAAACAGTACAGATACGAGCCTTAGGTATACCAATGCACACGTGTGTGCGGGTATGGGCATGGTTTGATCGTTTACTCTTTACACATGTACATGTTTGGACATTAATACTTCAACAGTACTCTTATTATACATTTTGTCACTCTCTGGTGTACACACAAAAATGACATGTATGTAAAAGGGAAATATCGGTTATTTATATGGGGGGTACCAGATGGTTTATGTCAAATAGTTAGGTTTGCTGAGGTTTTGCCTCCTATTACAATATAAATGAACTGACAAAATTTAATTAATCGGCAGGTGTCGGTTTGGAAGTTAGGAGAGAAATATTAATTTTCCAAAAATAGGTCATTTTGTATGAGAGGTACAATGGGTGACCCAATATAGTCCATATTCATTCCTGATTCATATTTTCATAACCGTACAACATACGCATAATTTGACTGAATTTAGTGTACTTACAAAAAATATGTGTATGTAAGACTATGGGGGTGAGTTCGGACATTTGTATGGGAGGTACCAGAAGGGGTGTGTCAAATAGTTATGTTTTCTGGGGTTTTGCCTCCTATAACAATATAAATTAATCGACCAATTTTCATTACCCCTCAAGAGTCCGTTTGGAAGTTATGGGAGAAATATTAATTTTCCAAAAATAGGTCGTTTTGTATGAGAGGTACCAGAAGGCGTGAACCGATATAGTCCATATTCATTTCTGAGTCCTATTTTCATAAGCGAACATCATACTCAAAATTGGATATGTAAAACTATGAGGGTCAATTAGGTCATTTGTATGGAAGGTACCAGAAAGGGCATGGCAAAGGTTTCGGTTTTCTTAGGGTTTGTCTACTTTTTTGAACTGACCAAATTCAAATATCCTACGATCGTCCGTTTGGAAGTTATGAAAGAAATATAAATTATCCAAAAATAGGTAATTTTGTATGGAAGGTAACAGAAGGGGTGGGGCTATTCTGCCCATTTACAATCCCATAAGTTCGTTTTGAAAAAAATTGATACTGGTAAATAATCATTCCGATCCGTTAAGGTTTATCCTGCTGACCAGCCATCTAGCCAGCCAGACAGACGGACATAGCTCAATCGTCTTAGAAAGTCCTGAAACGATTTTGGTCCTAAGATACTTGGGGTCTAACTCGCCTTCTTTAATGCGTTACACCTTTTTTAGTATCAAATGATATATACCCTCATCCATAAGGGTGATGGTATAATAAAATTTCTTTAGCATATAAGATTATTGAAACCATTTTCCAAATCATTTCCATACTTAAATATTTAATTGTGGAATTAATCACAAAATTTGTTAGGTAATGCAAAAGTTGTCTTAAAATTAAACTTGGGAAATACAGATCTTTTCCAAAATTAATTTATGAAACTGTATCTAAGACAGCAGATGAATAAATAATATTTATCCATTTTAAAATAATAAGCTTGAGTATTTAAATGATCTACTGTGGGTGTGGACAAAATATAAATTTAATGAAGTAGTCCTTGATTTGTTAATTATATCGTGTTTCACATAATGTGAAAACAATATTTGGCGTAATTGAATTTAAATAGAACCTTAAGGAAACCCAGCAGGCCTTCTTGCAAGCCTGCAAAGATATTCAGAAGGATACACTATAAAAGCCACATTCATATCAAGTTAACTTAGGGCGCCAAAGGCGAGAAAACCCTGCACATTCCCTTTCTCATGGAAGGTCTGGTTTCTTAGGTTTCACTTGTAAATACAAAATATTAAAAATATAATATTCTTAACGGAATATTGGAGATTCCAGTAGGAGCACAACTTCGAAAATTAACTTTTAATAAAGGTAAACTTCTGCACAATTTTACAAATTTTAGTTGGAGGGTACGAGAGGGGGTTGACCGAAATAGTCTATATTCAATTCTGAGTCAAATTTTAATTAGCTTATATCGGGTTCAAAATATGATAAAATGTAGTGTACTGAGAAACCAGTACAGATATTTCAGTCAGAAAAACTGACTGATAAATACCATCACCCAATACAAAATATTGTTTAAGTCTTGAATTATTGAAATTAATAAATTTTTAAATAAAATAAATCAACGTTCAATGAACGCTTACCTTAGCAAAATTTTTCTGAATTCAGAGTCCATACAAATATGGTGTATATGTAAAAGGGGCAATATCGGTTATTTATATGGGTGGTACCAGAAGGCGTGTCTCAAAAAGTTAAGGGAGGAAATATTTTGTATGGGAGGTTACAAAAGGCGTGAACCGATATAGTCCATATTCATTCCTGATTCAAACTTTCATAACCGTTAAATTTGACTGAATTCAGTGTACTTACAAGAAAGATATGTATGTAAGACTATAACGGTCAATTTGGTCATTTGTTTGGTAGGTACCATAACGAGAGTCGCTAGACTTCAAATTTTTTTCTCCAAAACTTTATCCTGCCATAGCTTAACAACAAACAGAATTTGGCCCGATCGTGTCGAGTGTATTGATATTATTACTTGATATTGATATTATTACATTGTTGTAAATGCTAATAAAAAGTTTATCAGCAAAGTCATTAAGTTTTTTCTGTAAGTAGGGCGAAAAACCACTTCTTCCACAAATCGGAAACACACATTCCTCTAAAGATCAAAAATATTTATATTTATATTCCGTTTGAAGCTTCATGTCTATAGCCATAAAAACTTCTTTTGTCATGTCTTCTTCTCACACGGATCAAGAATAATCCGGAATACTGTTTTTGTATTGAACTCGTATTACCATTTTTTGAGATAATTCGGTCACCAACGTTTTGCTTAACAAAGTGATGTTCTCACGCGCTGTATGGCATGCTACACCGTCGTGTTGGAACCATTTCTCCTTCAAATAATGTGCAACGACATGATAAATAAACCAGTACAGAAATTTCAGTCAGTTGAACTGACTGATGAATACCATCACCCAATATAACATATTGTTTAAGTCTTGAGTTATTGAAATTAACCGATTTGTAATTAAAACCAGTTAGAAAGTTTCAGTCGGGCAACCCAACTTACATTTACCCTTACCCTCAGTAAAACAAATAATTATCTATTATATTGATATTATTACTCGATTTCTAAAGTGGGCGGAGTGGTACATTTGTATGGGAGGTACGAGAAGGGGTGTGGTTAGGCTTCCAGATTTATTCTCCATTACTTTATCCTGTTATAGCTTTACTAATTATAAAATTTGGCACGATTGCCTTGGGTGTACTGATATTATTAGTACATCCCTAAAGTGGGCGGAAAGGTACATTTGTATGGGAGGTACCATAAGGGGCGTCGCTAGACTTCCGATTTTTTCTCCAAAACTTTGTCCTGATATAACATAACAAAATACAGAATTTGGACACGATCGTGTCGAGTGTATTGATATTATTACCCTATTTCTAAAGTGGGCGGAGTGGTACATTTGTATGGGAGGTACCAGAAGGGGCGTGTCTAGACTTTCAGATTTTTTCTCCAAAACTTTATCCTGCGTAAACTTTACCAAATACAGAATTTGGGCACGATCGCGTTAGGTCTTTTAATAATATTGATCGCGCTGAGAAGCATGAAGATTTCAGGTAGAGGTATTTTTTTAGCAATGAGCAATTATTCAGTTACTTCAGACCTATGGGCCCCGGCTCTAATTTTTACCTACCATTCCGATGTTTGGAGACCAATGGTATATTTTTGATTTTTTTATTGGATCCCGCCCAATATTCTGTAAAATGATTTTTAAAAGCTTAATTTCTGTATGCCAACTCTCAGAGGCCATAACGTTTTAACCAATACATAGATTTAATACCTCATTGTAATACCTCATTTAGTTTGTTGGGAAGTCAGTTTTACGCAGAAGGTCTCAAAAAATATATATCTGAAGTTTTCGGTTTGTGCTCATTTAAAAACAAAAAAATCTCTATCTGAAATCTTCATGCTTCCCAACGCGAGCTAGGAATTGATTTTAGACACAAAGTTTATTGGTAAAATTTTCTTAAATTTCATTGTAGATTAGATTTTTGCGAAAAAAATTAATTTTGAGGACGATCAAACCATTACTATGCCAGTTTACTGATTTTTTTAAAAGAGGTGTGGCACAGCCCACTTCCACGCTAACTGTAATTCATACTGTAACAACAACATATGTAACAAATCGCATCTTTATGCCTCTGATAGTTCATGAGATATAGCCTTTTTTACTTTCAAGTTGTATGGGCGGCGCCACGCTCCTTTATCCAATTACAACCAAGTACAGCCAGAGATTATCAACAGGTCATCAGTATCACTTTCTAAAATTATCGTATAAAAAGCCGTCAGAGCGTTTTGTTATATACCAAATCTCATCTTCATACCTATGATAGTTCATGAGATATAGCCCTTTCGATTTTCAAGTTGTATGGGCGGTGCCACACCCCTTTATCCAATTACAACCAAATGTAGTCAGGAACTATCTACAGGTCAACAGTACCTCATGGTAAAATTTTTGTATCAATCGGTCTATTAGAAAAGCCGTCAGATCGATATTTGAAAAAAGGGGCGTGGCGCCGCCCACTTTTTGAAAAAAAAAACCTTTTAAACCATCCGGAAGCTATGACGAACAAAACAAAAAAAGTCGGTGTAGCCGTTTTTGAGTTTTAGCGAGACAACTGCACAGCAATTCATTTTAATATATAAGATTTCTAAAGTGATTGTAATGATGAATTTGTATGGGAGGTACCAGAAGTAAGTAGTTTTGGGGAATATTAACTCGTGCAAAATTTCAAAATATTTGGTTGCGTCTTTCGAAAGTTATCGTGTTCACCAGCCGGACAGAAAAGTCATGAATAGTATTTGGTTCAAAGAAACCTATTGTCTTGAGTGACTCCTTCTGTGTGTTACACTTTTAATTTTATTTTGTTAAGAAAATGGATTGTTTTGAATAATAAAAAGAGTGTTTGCTTTTTATACTTCTGACGCGGCGAACTTCGTCTCGCTCCAGGTTAACGCCTTCATATAAACTCCAGAGTAATATTAAAACATATATAGTTCAAATTTTAATATGACATTTGAATTTAATGGAAATCAGTGAAGAGCGGTCTGATAAACAATGTTTTTCGATTTGTTTTCCGACGCTAAAACAAACAATGAAGACAGTTTGCCAACACGCGAAAAACTGAGAAATTCGAGGTTGATCCCACAAACTTCCAATGATTGGCCTTTGCGATTTATTGATTGTCATCGCAAAAGCCAATCGAATGGGGAATTGAATTCGCTAGAATTGGAAGGGAAAATCGGTTGGAATAATAGAAATTCGAGGGGTAAGGACTTCCTCTCCTTTGCAAAATTTGACGGGAACGTCATCAATCCAGTTGAAACATCAACAGGAATTTGGCCATTACAAAGCGCCAGTAGCCGATGGGTCGTTTTGCAACGTAACTCTCATTTTCGTAGTTAATTTCAACACCTTGTCATTCCGCCACAAAGACATTAATTTCATCAGCAGCAGTAGATTTTGGGATGGCGGGAAGCGTTTAACGAAAATCTTCCGACAGAAATATTATAGCCACACCAAATCGTTTCGAATCGCCTCATAAATCCTTCATCTTTCGGTGAACTGCCTCCAAAGCTCGTTGATGCGCTATCGTGCATTCATCCCAAATGATGATTTTGCATTCTCGCACCAATTTCGCTGTCGCCGAACTTCTGGATATTGTGCCCAATGGCTTGTCAGCTGTAAAAAGATTCATCGGTAACTTAAAAGCGAAGGGTACAATTCGACCGCCTTTAAACAAAGTGGCAGCAGTTGGTGCAACAGCTCACGCAATTTGCGATCGAAACGCATAAAAATTATTCGAGCTAACTTTTTTATTCGCTTCTTTTCCTGATGACATGTAAACAAACCTGTCGTTATATTGACCATCAGCCTCTCCCCGCAGAACATCAACCTTTATTTAAGTGCATCATATGACCGATGAGTCTACCGACGCTTGAGAACAATATCGTGTGATTCCATATGCAATAGCTGTGAAGCCGTCGATATTCATATGAACAACTTTAAATGCAGTTATCTCTTAACAAAAATGTTCGATCGCAAAAAGGATACAGTTGGGATCTTATCTTAAAATAGATTGGGATCTCACCTCGAAATGAGTAGCACGACGTCGATATTCATATGGAATGGTGGTTAACATGCATGTGATCAAATCGATACCTTAATTCTAAACCAAGGTATTTGTAAAATGAAAATTTTACAGAAAACGCCTTTAAAGTTAGTGAGTACATCATATAGATTGCGCTTATATGTTAAGTTAAAATATCCTTAATCTACTAAATCATGTATTCGAAAACTGAATTGTTGGAAAAAGTAATTTTCGAATAAACCGAAAACTGGTTTCCTGAAAAATTCAAGTATTTGAACACTATAATTGTATTCAATGAAGAAAATTTTGCAATTGTACTATCATTTCGTGTTTTATCGAAGTAAAAATTTCACAACATTGATCTAGCTAGTTCTATTGCCGAATCACCAACGATAAAATGTTTTTGCGACCTATTTTAAAAAAGTTAAAAAAAATATTTTTCACTGAGCTAGGGGTTTACTCAGCTCCAGTAATACTATCTGAACTGCATAACTATGTTCGTGCGTTTTCACTGTTCCACTGTGTAATGAGACGCCATTACCTTTTAACTCGGATTGTTGCCGGGTTGATCAACAACTTCGGATCCGAATGACGGCATTTGAAAGCATCCTTCATATTTTTGTGTATTTGCCAGGAAATGTTTTGTTAAGATTGTATTCTATAGAGAAAGGAATATGTTGCAAACGGCAATTTCACCTTGCCACCAGCGCAACATAAGCCGGGAGTTTCCGATTTCATTTTTTTGGCACGTTCCTTTTGCGTTTGATTATTACGGACTTTCTGACTAAGTATAGCACGACTCGTACGTCGTCCAAAGTTTAATTGTCTAATAGGAGTAATTAACCTAGTAAATAACTCTCCCTAAAAACAACCATGTCCTATTCAAAAAATCCAAATTTTTCGAGTTTTTCCGGGTTTTCCATCATAAATTTGTCTATTTTTCCATTCGGAATAATTTATTAAAATTTTTCGCAGTTACATTGTTCAAAGCTATCAAATCATACGACAAAAAGCTAAATTTCGTCGATAAAAAAATTAAAAATTTTCGAATATTTACGGAATTTTCCAACAAAATTTTTCTATTTTTCCATTCAAAAAGTCATTCGCAATTATTGCACACAAAATTCCATACAAAAAAGCAATTTTCGGTTATTCCAATTTCCCGGCTTTTCCGGAGGATTTTCCCAAAATTTTCTCTCACATAAATCTTCGCCTTACGAACAACTGAAAAAAAAATTTCAGCAAAATCGGTCCAGCCGTTCTCAATTGATGAATTACTATACATTTTTGCCACCATTTTTATATATATAGATATGAAAATGAATTGTTGTTCGTTGGTAAGGCCATCAATTGAGAACGCATGGACCAATTCGACTAATTTTTTGTCACAATATTCGTAATAGGCCAGAATGCGAACAACTTTGCGAACAACTGAAAAAAATATCAGCAAAATCGGAACAGCCGTTCTCAATTGATGAATTACTATATGAATTACTATAACACCATTTTTATATATACAGATATTATTTATCTCGTTAAATTTTCCAACCAACGTCAAAATCATTTTTTCGCTAAAAATTTTCTATTTTTGCATTCGAAAAGTCATTTCGTAACAATTGCACTCAAATTTCCGGGCTTTTCCTAAGCATTTTCCCAAAATTTTCTGGCATAAAAAATTCATGCCCATTACGAACAATTGAAAAAAAAATATAGCAAACTGGGCCAACGTTCTCTTTTGATAAATTACTATAAATTTTTCACACTATTTTTATATTTATATATTTCACAATAATCCGAAATTTTTCAGCAACACAACGAATTTTGCACCTTTACGTCGTCTGGAATCATCAAATCAAGCGATACAATGGAAGATTTCGTCGAAGGCATCCAAATCTTTCGATTTTTTTCTGAAATTTTTCGAGTTTTCCACCAAGAATTTTTCTATTTTTCCATTCGAATGGTTTGTTCGAAATAGTTCACATTCACATCGCCCAAAATTACCAAAACATACGAAAAGATGCAAAATTTTGTCGAAATAAAATTTTTTTTTTGGCATTTTCCATAATTTTCCAACTAAAATTTTCTATTTTTCCATTCGAAAACCGACAAAAATTTAATTTTCGATTAACCTCCAATCAGGAAATGAAATGCAAATATTTGCAAAAAATTCAACTTTTTAATTTTTTTCGGAATTATCCGAGTTTTCCACCGAGAATTTATCTATTTTTCAATTCGGAAAGTTATTTTGGAATAATTTTCCGAAATTTTTCGCAAGTTACATCGTTTAAAACTATCAAATCGTACGACAAAAGGCAAAATTTCGTCGAAAAATAGTACTAAAATTTTTCAAATTTTTCCGGAATTTTCGAACAAAATTTTTTCATTTTTCCATTCAAAAAATCATTCGAAACAATTACACACAAAATTCCATACAAAAAAGCAGTTATTGAGTTTTCCAATTTTCCGGCTTTTCCGGAGGATTTTCCCAAAAATTTTCTTCTACATAAACCTTCTCCTGGTAATTACGAACAACTGAAAAAAAATTCAGCAAAATCGGTTTAGCCGTTATCATTTGATGAATTACTATACATTTTTGCCATCATTTTTATATATATAGATTTTTCTTTTAAATTTTATTCAGAGTAATTAGTTTTTAGTTTTAAAATACCTTACCTACACTTACACAATTATTAATAAAAAATGTCAAACACGCAATTATACGCTAATATTTCAGTTGATATTTTGATCCACAAATTTTTACCACATTTAGAATCAGTTGTGTTGATTCTTATTATGCAATAATGGTATACATTAGTATACACTATTGTTATATTAAGGGGACGATATGTGACTATGAAATTGCCCATATGTTGAAAATATATATCTGAAAAAAGAGGTATGTTAATTAGAGAATTATAAAAATTAATCAAACCCAGTTCACCAAAAAATATTTATTTAAAAAAAGGTTCACATTAAATATTTATACACAATCCTTTAGAATACATAACGCTGTGTACTTGCTTCAACCAAATCACTACCTATACCCTTTCGAAGCCAGAGACTTAAAAACAAATTGCGATTATCTGTTCGAAATCAATATTACCCAACATGCACCCATATGTCTGCCATCATTCCTACGTAATTTTTTGGCAGTGCCTTTCGCCAAACTCCACATGGCGTCTCGAGCACCGGTAATAAAATTCAAAGCAAATGGTTTTGTTCGAATGCCAGACAGATAAAATTTATAAAATATCAATGGCCGGTCTAATACTGTCTCACGGCCAACGGAGAAATCATAAAAACGGATTTTTACAGATGCCAAAAGAGTGTTAACAAGTACATATTTTCTTATTACCAAAATGGCCACAAGTATGCATGTTAGATTAGACATTTGAAAGAGTGGGAAAGGGCGAAGGCAACCATTAACAGCTGATAAATATTAATTAGACGAAAATAAACAAATTGTTGTTGTGATTAAATTAAAGCAGAATTTGGTGAAAATTATTAAAAAATATTTAAATAGTATGCAGATGTGTGTTGAATGTTAAATACTTTGAGAACCCTTAGCATTAAAAAAGCCATAAAAAGAAAATGAGGATATAGAGCTATAAAGGGATAGAGGTGAGGCTTGAAAATTTTACGAGAAAGTGGAAATCTGGTCAAAGATACGCAGTGTGGTGCATATATGGAGAGAACACATCCAGCAAGTACTGGTTCCAGAATACAGTGTACTTAAAGGTATTACGCTAATTTTCGACGAAGGCTTAGATTGCCACCAAATCAAGTCGAGGTAAGAAGAGCAATATCGCGGCTGAAGAAAAATAAAGCAGCCGGTGCCGACGGACTTCCGGCAGAGCTCTTCAAGTCCGGCGGTGAGGAGCTGACAACGAGCATGCACAAGCTCATACGCACGGTTTGACTTAAAGAGTGCATGCCCGACGAATGGAACCTTAGCGTATTACCTCCTGTGCTGAAAAAAGGTGATCCAAGTGTGTGCTCCAACTACCGCGGGATCAGCCTTTTACCCATCGCATATAAGGTGCTGTGATAGATTAAATCAAGTGTTATCCAAACTGATCGGGCCTTATCAGTGTGGCTGTAGACCTGGTACATTAACAACTGACCAAATATTCACACTTCGGCAAATCCTGGAAAAGACCCAAGAGAAACAGATCACCCGTACCATCTTTTCGACGACTATAAAGCTGCCTTCGACAGCCCGATACGGTAGAAATTACTCGAAGCCATGGCTGAGATTTGTATTCCAGCGAAGCTAATACGCCTTTGCGGAATGACGCTGACTGACACTGAGTATTCAGTGAAGATTGGCAAGGACCTTACGGAGCCATTCTACACAGTGTGACCATTTTAGCATTTTTGCAGCTAAATTTAGCATTTTTATTTTGTATTTAGCCGCAAAATTTTCATTTAGCATTTAGCTTTTTTCTTAGCTTTTTCCAATTGTTAATTTAGCATTTTTTAGCATTATTTAGCATTATTTAGCATTATTAAGCATTAGAAGATTTTTTTGTTCCAACACCATACTTTAATTACAACTTTGAAGAATTTTTAATCAATTCTGAAGAAGAAAATTAAATAAAGATTACTTGCCGAAAGTTTATAGCTCAGTTAATATATCAGCTTAGACAACGATTGCCAGCAAATTTTCTAAATCTTAAAAATACAATTTTTTTCTGTAGAAAACAGTTTAAGAACTAAGAAATTTAAATTACATGAATATTTTCAACAACAAATGGAAGATTTCACAGTGGACGAAATTACTATTTTAGAAAAGCAATGGCAAAAGCTAAGTACATATGAATGGGCAAACAAAAACTCAACAATTGATTTCTGGATAAGTGTATACGAATATAAAAATGTTTTAAATCAAAACCAGTTCAAGGAATTGTCTTCTTTTGTTGTGAAGTTTCTAGTTTTACCATTTATTAACGCAGAAGTTGTAAGTTGTTTTCAGTGACATGAACCTTATAAAAACAAAAATTAGAAATAGAATGATTTTGAACACTATGAATTCACTTCTTTACATTAGATGCGGATTGAAAAGGTTAAATAAATGTTGCGAAAGTTTTAAAATTACCAACGATCTCATAAAAAATGTATGATAATGATATTTCGAACGACTCTTCCGAAGTTGAGGAAGAATATTCATTTGACAATGTATTTAGTTTATAATTAAAATTATCATTTGTAAACAAATGATTTTTAAAAATGTAATGAAATTCTATTAAATAGTGATTAAAATTTTGATGTTTTTTTTTAATATAAATATACATATATGGATGTATGTACACACCAGTGTGATATTGAATAGAATAGTCGCTTTTTCATTTATGTTTATAAGACTCTTTATGTTTCTTTTTTATTCAATAAAAAGTTTTTTTTGTTGGTTGCCATGGCTCAACAACACATGGTTGAATTATGGCATGACACTGGTTTATTCTAATGAAATATATTTTTAAGGCAACATTGAATACAAAGTTTTAAAAAATAAACGCTTTATAGTGATAATTTTATTTAAAAAAAAAGTTTTTAAATTTAGCATTATTTTTTGGCATTTTAATATTTGTTTTTAGCATTTTTTAGCATTATTTTAATGCTGATTTAGCTGCAACACAGTTTTAGATCTGGTCACACTGAAAGAATTAGCGAAATTGGGTCTACCAGTGAAGAAGGAAAAAACAAAGTTATTAGTTTCAACGAACAAATAATCTACTCGTTTAGGAAAATGCGTGAACGTTGACAACTATAATTTCGAGGTGGTACAAAATTTTATCTACCTAGGCTTCGCCATCAACAAAAGAAATAATGTCAGCCCCGAAATCCGGAGCAGATTCCTACTTGCTAATAAATGCTATTACGGACTAAGCAAGCGATTCAATGACTGAGCCCTCTAACGACGAACAAAAATCCAGCTATACCAGATACTGGTTCTACCTGTCTTGATGTACGGTTCAGAATCCTTGGTTATGACACAAGCGGATAAATCGGTTCTGGCAGTATACGAAAGTAAAATACTCAGTAAAATATATGGGCCCATCATCGTTAACGGAAAGTATTGGCGTCGTATGAATTGTGAGCTGTAAGATCTGTACACCGACATTGACGTGGTCAGACTTATTAAGGTGCAGCAGTTGCGTTGGCTAGGTCATGTTGTACGCATGGATTAAAATGCTCCAGCTCGAAAAGTCTTCGACAATGAACTCGTTGGACGGAGCAGAAGAGGGCGACCAAAACTCCGTTGTACTGGAGAAGAAGCGCAGAAGATCGAGGAGCTTATAATATTTTTCTACATGCGGTATGTAATCCAGTGGGATTGTTAAGAAGTACCTGCTAAGTTAGTAAGTAAGTATAGAATCAATGATGCAGATTCTAAATATGCAATAAAAAATAATGGTGTATGAGCACATACGCTATTGTTATATTAAGTGTTATGTAGTAAGAAAGACGAAATCTTCTGAACTGATAGTTTATCCATATGTCGTTTGGTTTGGACAACACATTATTCAAAAGGTTTTAAGTCGTAAACAGCCCTCAAATGACCTTTAAACGATTTTCATAATACCTAGGGATCACAATTTTTGGAGTTTTGAAATATGTTTCATCTCGTTAGGAATAGAACTTTCAGAAAAAGGACGCGCACCGAGGAATTTTATCAATTTTGAAATGTGAACCGTGAGTCACGCATTAGGATGACGCGTTTCGAACTCCATGACGAGTTCATCTTCAGACCCCTTTGTGACGAACTGATGCACTGATTGTAGATATATATACAGCTGATGGTGTACTATGTGCATGAGTACGTCACAAAGGGGTCTGAAGATGAACTCGTCATGGAGTTCGAAACGCGTCATCCTAATGCGTGGCACACTGAATTTGACCAGAAATATCAAACAATAAAAAACACTTTCCTTATCGTAAGCCGAATTTGATGTATCAATTGATACACTTTTCGTAAATTTAATAATATCTATGTATATAACCAGTACAGAAATTTCAGTCAGGTAAACTGACTGATAAATACCACAACCCTATATAATATATTGTTTAATACTTGAGTTATTGCTATCAATAGATTTTTTATTACAATAATATTACTTATGTATTATTTTGTGTCTGCTTGTGGAACAAAACCGTAAAAATTTAAGTTATTTGTATAGGAGGTACAATTAGTGGCATCACAACGTATCAGATTTTTTTCGTAAATCGACCTTCGAACGCTTACCTTGGCAAAATTTGTCTGAATTCAGTGTACACACAAAAATGATATGTATATTAAAGGGAAAATATCGGTTATTTATATGGGGGTACCAGAAGGGTTATGTCAAATAGTTAGGGTTGCTGAGGTTTTGCCTCCTATTACAATATAAATGAACTGACCAAATTTTATTAATCGGCAGGTGTCGGTTTGGAAGTTAGGGGAGAAATATTAATTTTCCAAAAAAAGGTCATTTTGTATGAGAGGTACCAGAATGGGTAATCCGATTTAGTCCATATTCATTCCTGATTCATATTTTCATAACCGTACAACTTACGCAAAATTTGACTGAATTTAGTGCACTTACAAAAAATGTGTGTAGGTAAGACTATGGGGGTGAGTTCGGACGTTTGTATGGGAGGTACCAGAAGGGGTGTGTCAAATAGTTAGGTTGCCTCCTATACCAATATAAATTAATCGACCAATTTCCATTACCCCTCAAGAGTCGGTTTGGAAGTTATGGGAGAAATATAAATTTTCCAAAAATAGGTCATTTTGTATGGGAGGTACCAGAAGGCGTGAACCGATTTAGTCCATATTCATTCCTGAGTCCTATTTTCATAAGCGAACATTATACTCAAAATTTGAGTGAATTCAGTGTACTTACAAAAAAGATATATGTATATGTAAAACTATGAGGGTCAATTAGGTCATTTGTATGGGAGGTACCAGAAAGGGTATGACAAAGGTTTCGGTTTTCTTAGGGTTTGTCTACTTTTGCAAGAAAAATAAACTGGAAACATTTCTCCAAATGTTTTCACACTGTCACGGCGAACGCGCTCACGAATGTTGACATGCAAAAGTCGATAGATCATATTAATTTGTACCTCTTCAGTGATAGGAACTATTAGTTGTGAAAATAGCAGTCTTTTCTTACAGATAAAACTATCTGTAGGCTCCTTTTGTTGTTTTCCCTCATATATGTTGGTAAAAGTACACCAATCTGGTACGGGTTGTGAAAACGTTTGGCATATGAGTTATTTTGCCTCTTTAAATGTTGTTACTGTATCCTTTACACCATCCACCATGTAGCGGCATAATCTTCCAGCAGTAGGGGCATTCCGCGTAGTGCGTCGGCATCAGCAATTTTCTCGATATCCTTATAGACGGTTATGGCAGCCAAAAATTCGTCGACAGCAGCAGGATCTCTTTGGCCTTTGTAATGGGCAGTACATTGGGTTAATAAACCACCTCTGTTGCTACTACCCATTGCACACTGGGCTGGATCGCCAAATTTTTGGCATAAAGTCTAAAAATAGAGTTACAGAATTAAAACTTTGTACATTTGATAGTTATAGTATGCGTAACATCTGTGCAAAATTTTGGACCAATCTGACCACGGCTTCCTCCCATGTGGGGCCAAAACGTGCGTTACAACTATTTAATATACGCTGATTTTGCTTAAAATATTGTTTTGTACAAAATTTAAGGGCTTCTTAAGATCAGGAATACATACCTATTTAACATCAGGCCCAAGCTGGTCAAAATCGGGCTATTTTTGGACCTATAATTCCAAAGTTACGAAAAATTTCAGTTGAAATTTCGAATACCAGTGTGTTTTTTATTTGAGAAAGTAATAACATTATTAAATTGCAAAAGTTTTATTAAAGTGATATCTATATATATAACCAGTACAGAAATTTCAGTCAGTTAAACTGACTGATAAATACCATCACCCAATATAATATATTGTTTAAGTCTTGAGTTATTGAAAATAATCGATTTGTAATTAAAACCAGTTAGAAAGTTTCAGTCGGGCAACCCGACTTACATTTACCCTTACCCTCAGTAAAACAAATAATTTTCTATTTTATTGATATTATTACTCGATTTCGAAATTGGGCGGAGTGGTACATTTATATGGGAGGTACGTGAAGGGGTGTGTTTAGGCTCCAGATTTATTCTCCATAACTTTATCCTGTTATAGCTTTACTAAATACAGAATTTGCGCACGATTGCGTTGGGTGTACTGATATTATTACTACATCCCAAAAGTGGGCGGAAAGGTACATTTGTATGGGAGGTACCATAAGGGGCGTGTCTAGACTTCCAATATTTTCTCCAAAACTTTGTTCTGTTATAATATAACAAAATACAGAATTTGGGCACGATCGTGTCGAGTGTATTGATATTATTACCCTATTTCTAAAGTGGGCGAAATGATGTATTTGTATGGGAGGTACCAGAAGGGGCGGGGCCATGTAGCCCATTTGCAATACCGTAAGTAGTTTTGAGAAAATAATAACTCGTGCAAAATTTCAAAACAATTGGTTGCGTCTTTCGAAAGTTATCGTGCGAACCAGCCGGACAGCCACCCGACAGACAGACAGACAGACAGACAGACAGACGGACATGGCTCAAACGACTTAAAAAGTCATGAATCGAATTTGGTTCAAAGAAACCTAGGGTCTAAAGTGACTCCTTCTATGTGTTACACTTTTGGGTCGTATCAAATGATATATACCTTCATCCCTACGGGTGATGGTATAACCAGTACAGAAATTTCAGTCAGTTAAACTGACTGATAAATACCATCACCCAATATAATATATTGTTTAAGTCTTGAGTTATTGAAAATAATCGATTTGTAATTAAAACCAGTTAGAAAGTTTCAGTCGGGCAACCCGACTTACATTTACCCTTACCCTCAGTAAAACAAATAATTTTCTATTTTATTGATATTATTACTCGATTTCGAAATTGGGCGGAGTGGTACATTTATATGGGAGGTACGTGAAGGGGTGTGTTTAGGCTCCAGATTTATTCTCCATAACTTTATCCTGTTATAGCTTTACTAAATACAGAATTTGCGCACGATTGCGTTGGGTGTACTGATATTATTACTACATCCCAAAAGTGGGCGGAAAGGTACATTTGTATGGGAGGTACCATAAGGGGCGTGTCTAGACTTCCAATTTTTTCTCCAAAACTTTGTCCTGTTATAATATAACAAAATACAGAATTTGGGCACGATCGTGTCGAGTGTATTGATATTATTACCCTATTTCTAAAGTGGGCGGAGTGGTACATTTGTATGGGAGGTACCAGAAGGGGCGTGTCTAGACTTCCAGATTTTTTCTCCAAAACTTTATCCTGCTTAAACTTTACCAAATACAGAATTTGGGCACGATCGCGTTAGGTCTTTTAATAATATTAATCGATTTCTAAAGTGGGCGGTACCAGATGTGTATGGGAGGTACCAGATGGGGCGTGAATAGACTTCCAATTTTTTTCTCTAAAACTTTATCTTGTTATAGCTTTACTCAAAATAGAATTTGGGTACGATCACGTTTAATTTATTGATATTATTTCTCCATCTCTATAGTGGGCGGAAAGGTAGATTTGTATGGGAGGTACCAGAAGGGGCGTGGCTAGGCTTTCAAAATTTTTTCCAAAATTTTATCCTGTTATAGCTTTACTAAATACAGAATTTGGGGACGATCCCTTAGGGTGTATTGATATTATTACTCGATTTCTAAAGTGGGCGGATTGATGTATTTGTATGGGAGGTACCAGAAGGGGCGGGGCCATGTAGCCCATTTGCAATACCGTAAGTAGTTTTGAGAAAATAATAACTCGTGCAAAATTTCAAAACATTTGGTTACGTCTTTCGAAAGTTATCGTGCGAACCAGCCGGACAGCCACCCGACAGACAGACAGACAGACAGACAGACAGACAGACAGACAGACAGACAGACAGACAGACAGACAGACGGACATGGCTCAAACGACTTAAAAAGTCATGAATCGAATTTGGTTCAAAGAAACCTAGGGTCTAAAGTGACTCCTTCTATGTGTTACACTTTTGGGTCGTATCAAATGATATATACCTTCATCCCTACGGGTGATGGTATAAAAATGGTGACAAAAATGTATAGTAATGCATCAATTGAGAACGGCTCGGCCGATTTTGCTCAAACTTTTTTTCAGTTGTTCGTTATTGCCAGGAGAAGGTTAATGTGAAAGAAAATTTTGGGAAAATCCGCCGGAAAAGTCGGAAAATTGAAAAAATCGAAAATTGCCTTTTTGTATGGAATTTTGTATGCAATTGTTACGGAATGGATTTTCGAATAGAAAAATAAAAAAATTTTCTTGACAAATTCGAAAAACTCCGGAAAAATTTAAACAAAAAATTAATTTTTTTAATAAATTTGGACTTTGTAACTGTGAAAAATTCAGATAATTATTCCGAAATGACTTCTCGAATGGAAAAATAGAAAAATTCTTGGTAAAAACTCGGAAAATTCCGGAAACACTCGAAAACTTGGATTTTTTTCGACGAAATTTTGCATTGTACTACTTGATTTGATGAAAATCACAAATTTAATTTTTGTATAAAATTGTGTTTGCAATTGTTCCGTAGTAGCTTTTCGAATGGAAAAAATTTTGTTGGAATATTACGGAAAAGTACAAAAAATTTCATAGTCTTTTTCGTCGGAATTTAGCATTTAACGTATGATTTGATAATTTTGGACGATGTTAATGTGAAAAATTCCGGAGAGTTATTCTTAAATGACTTTTCGAATGGAAAAATAGAAAAATTCTTGGTGGAAAACTCGGAAAATTCCGGAAAAACTTGATTGAATAATTACATTTGACGTAAAAGTGGAAAATTCGTTATGATGCTTGGAAAATTTCGGATTATTGTAAAATTTATTATGTTAAAAGACGTTTTGCGTGACACAAAAATATAACATATGCTTTCAAATGACGTCATCATCGGCTACAATCCGAGTTAAAAGGTAATGGCGTCACATATCACAGTGGAACAGAGAAAAAACACAAGCGCAGTTATTCGTGTGATAGTATTATTAGCTCATATTTTTTAAAATAGGCCAAAACATTTTATTTCTTTTCGTTGTTTTTTTAAAAAATAACGAAGGTATAATATTTTTTGAAATTAACTATTCTAGGAATATCTTTAGCAAAGTGAGTGTTAACTAAGGTAGGATTTAGTCAATGTTCGGATGTTAACGAAAAAGTCTGAATTGGTGTCATAATGTTTTTATTAAAATGAACAATTCTTCCAATTTTTTTACACTTGCTTCCAATATTTAGATTGAAGGGCAAATAAACCATCGAGCGGAAGCTTTGTTACCACCACCAAACGAAGATCATAAGTTCCTTCAGATTTATTTCGTTGGTGACCTGGCAATTGAACTATATCAACGTTATACAATTTTTACTGCGATTAAAAGCGAAATGATAGAGCAACTGCAAAATCTTCTGCATAAGCTTGGCGCATTGGTCAGATTGTTCAAAACCGCAATGTGTTTTGAGGACCACAAAACATTATCAGAGCAGACGAAAGAACCTCTGGAGGCCATGCAAGACAATTCAATTTTCCCACTATCAATGATGTCGCACTGGTGATTGTTGGGAAGAAAGTGGAATCACGCGATATTGTTCTTAAGCGTCGGGATGGTGAAAACTGCACCTCAGTACCCGTAGTGGAGAGGATGGCTATCACCTCAATTTAAAGATGGTCAATACAACGACAGGTTTGTTTACATGTCAACTCTTCTTTTCATTCTCCATTTAAGTCGAATTCGAATTCGTATTTAAGGAGAAGAAACGAATAAAAAGGTTAGCTTACTGAATTTTTAAGCCTATCGATTGATGATTGGCAATATAGTGACAATCGTCTGTAAAGATATCGCCGGTTATTTTAACAGTACTGCGTTGACATGCACGGAGCGTCTCAATTTTATTCGTTTTAATCAGTCGCCACATTTTAAGAAGCTAGACAACTTTTGCATTTGCTCGAAAACGATACGCATTGGGCCGAGGCAAATATTGCTGCTCCAGCGTATCAAATTCGTACATTGTTTGCGATCATCATAGCCACGTGTCATCCGTCGAACCCGAGAGCATTGTGGGACGAGACAAGGACGAGATAGCTGACGACATTTTGCACAGAGCTCGCACGACAACATCGAATTTCATTCTTGAATTTAAAAAAAATGGGAATACCAGCGCCAAATCGTTCGTGACTGACGAGAATGAGGCGACCAACTATCCGACAGAATTTTTCAACTCCCGAGATGTGCCAGGAACTCCGCCGCATAATTTACTGCTGATGGTGGGATCGATCATATTCATGTTGCGGAATCAGAATCATCCAAAATTGTTCAACGGTACGCGGTTGTCCGTCAAGAAACTGATAAACAATTTGATCAAAACGACGATCATCAATGGAAAATTTAAGGGAGAGGAAGTCCTTATCCCACGATTTCCTATTATTGCAACCGATCGTCCTTTCCAATTCAAGAAAATTTAATTCCCCATTCGATTGGCTTTTGTGATGACAATCAATAAATCGCAAAGCGCATCGTTGAAAGTTTGTGGGGTCAATCTCGAATTATCCTGCTTTTCCTGGAGCTTATATAAAGGTGTTAACTTAGGAGCGAGACGAAGTTAACGGGGTCCGAAGTTGTATGGCAGAACAACGTTTGCCGGGTCAGCTAGTATAATATAGTTATCATGGTAATGGACTTAAAAAGCCCTGAATACTTAAACATATATAGCTTACTTTAATATATTCGTGAAAATAAATAAATTAGTCATCCTCTACGTCTAATTTTAAATTCCAAAGCTTTGTTTTGTGTTAGAGGTATAGGTTCGGCAAAAACAGTTTTTTTAATACCACTAGATCAGTTCGTAGTGACCAAGTAATTCTTCAACACAAATGATGTATCCTTTTCATTTGATTTCCTACCTGAAATTGTTGCTGCATGCATTAGAAGGCTTGTGTCGTTTTCTTGGGTATCCAGTTCGTTTGCTAACTTTCTTTTAAGGCGTGGTCCTACTGCCTCATATGTTAGAGGTGGACTTCCCATTTTATTATGCCCGGGTGCCACATCCTTTTTGCTCTCCAAAATAATCGTCGTGTTCAATTGAAGCCAATTTGAGTTGGAGACAGTTCTATTGCATTTAGGAAAGTTTTTCTGGATGAAGCGAGTAAAATTGCTGATTTTTTTCTTTACATAACCTTTTGTGTCTATGCTCATAGTTTTATAGTTAAGATGTTCAAAAATTCAGTTTGAAATTGCATCTCCATTTCGATTGTTGTCTAGCAGGGTAGCATGACTGAACTAAAAATCCACAAATTTATGGATAACGGGCAAAATTGGGCAAAAACTGTTAATAACACGTTATAATGTACACTTTAAAGTATATTTTAGCATAATTAAATTTTGGCCAAAATTGGGCGAAAGTTAGTTTTTATTCCACTATAAACTGGTGTTTTGGTCAATTTTTTCTCTTTCTTAGGACTTTACAAAAAAACAATTCACAAAAACATTAAACAAATAAAAAGCAATTGCTATTAGTTTTTAATAATATACATACACTAGCTGACCGGGCAGACTTCGTCCTGCCTAAAGAAGTATTGACTTAAGTGTAGTTTTTTTTGGGTGGAATTTTTGGGTAGCTTTTTTTAATGTAATGCTTTTGATGAGAAAAGCAAATGAGTAAACTTATGTTAATCAGTGGGTCTTTCTACACGTGAAAGCACATGCAACATAAAGCACGGCAAATCCGTGGGTTTCATCGGAATGCATAGTAGCTATTCATAAGTTCCCTTATACTTTCTGGTTAAATTAAATTAAGAAGGATTACTTTATCCTGTATTGCTTCTTAACTACTGTAATTCGTGATTAAGGGGTTTCAGAGATTTTTTTGTGTGTACACTCATTCCTCATTATGATTAGACATATTTGCAATATTTTTTAAAAAGATTTGCGTAATAATGAAGGATGCTGTAGCCAACGCGATACGTTTTGTGATCAAAAATTTTCCAAAATCAACAATATCAAAACCCATGGGTGCATCGATTTTTTTCTGTCGCAGATCTCGGTCACATACACCACTGGTCTTAAATAATTCCATACCAAATATAAAGATGAATGGTGCTACAGTCCTCCAACTATTGCTATTGGAGAACAGAATTGGGCCGGGTCACCCATTTTTAGCTTGATCACGCATATTGGTGTTTATTCCACACCCTATTTCAAATCCCACCCCTTTATTAGACTACGTATATTGATCTTGATTGAATCCACTCCAAATTTTATGACAATTTGCAAAATAGAGTCGAATATATGAGGTCATGCCTAATGATCTAGTACTTCAGATATCGCACTTTTACAAATTAGGTCCTATGGGCAGGGCCATTCCTACTAATCTTATACTTCAGATACCGCACTTTACAAATTAGCTCCTACGGGCGGGGCCACTCCTAATAATCGTATCCCGCCAGTTTTTGACTTAATCATATTGCATCCATACCTAATTTGTAGTTACTAATTGTAATAGTACGCCAGATATTGCAATATTCTTAATGAGGTTGAATGGGTTGGCCATACCTCGAGAACATCGGTTGAAAGCTGCAGCATCCGCTAAACTTCAAACAAACTAAATTTAAATTTTATATGTATACATGTATGTACCATTTGTCGGTGCCATTTGAAAATTTAAATAATGAAAGTATAAACATTGACATAAAATACATATGTATGTATTTAAATTTTCACAATTTACAAATTTTGTATAATTTTTGTATGGGAAAAATAGAAAATCGACTCAATAAATGGACGAAATATGTCAAATGCAATGTTTATGTAGCCTACAACAATCATCGGAAGGTTGGCTTTCTAATGAATCCGGTTTGTTGCACATCGGTTCGGTAGTTTTCAAGGCTATAGCGGATATACGTAGAAACAAATGTTCACTTTTATATATATAGATATATCTTTATTTTCCATGTTTATCAAATTTGTTTTCGTCTACCGGCAGTCGCTTTCGGTTATAAAAAGGCTGAGCTAACTTTTTCTGCTTTTTTTGTGAAAACAAACAGCTGACGTATAGATTGGACTTTGTACCCCTTGTAAAAGTTTAGAGTTACCATCAAATAACTTTTATTTTCTGAAATGTTGTACCTTGGGTATGCACTTTAAGAAAATATAGTTAAAATGAACAAATATTTCCATGAAAATTTTGACGTTATGCCAAAAATATTGCGATCCAGTCCACAGTGCATTGCAGCTAGAATTTGACGAAACTGCTAACTGAAAATGTTGCCATTTTGACGTTACCGGTTGGTGGGACCGGCCGTGGCATAGTGGTTAGAACACGCGACTACCATGCGGGAGATCGCAGGTTCAAACCTGGCTCCAGTCATCTTAAAAGAAAAAAAAAATAAAGAAAATTTTCTTTCATTGTCGGCTCCCCTCGAATGTTGTTGACAGCAACTTCGCAGTATTAAGCGTCGATTCAATCGTCGTGTCTAGTAAGAGCTTCTCAAACAGTGACGTTCGCATTCGTCGATAAACAAGTAGGTGCCGTTAGTTGTGAATCTAAAAATAGAAAGCGTGTTAATTTACAACAACGCGAGAAGCTGTCCCATACCTCATTCATGGGGTGCAAAGGGAATTCGTTGGCTTCGGAAAAAAATTCGTCGTCGTCGACAGCCGTAGCGATTCACCGAAGTCGAGACGTAGATTTTGTTGGCTCTGGAGTCTTCTTCGGAGTTTTCCGTGCCCACTGAGTTGGGCACCAATGTATCGATCTTATTTCTAAGTTGATATCTCCGCATAGAGGATAACAAACAAAACACTTTAATTTATGTAGATTTCCAATATTTGGAGTAATTTTATTGTATCTTTCCTAAGTCTTTCAGTAGATTAACGTCTGGTACTTATATTAAGCCTAGACAGTGTAACTCGCTGGAGGACGGCAAAAAGCTAACTGACTAACCTGAGCGATCGACGCTCCTTTTATACTGTTTCCAGACGATTACAAAGAATATAGTTTAAAAAAGTGGTATACATATAGGGTTGCCAGACGGTCTTGATTTTTCTTGATTTACAAGAATTTTTAATGCTCGTCAAGAATCAAGAAAAAATATGTTTTGTCAAGATTTTTACAGACCAACCAACAGTAACGTAAATATGTTTTTCAGTTTTCTTTTCCTTGCACAAAGTTTTGAAAAAAATCAAATGAACAGGTCATTGAAATCCCTGTAGGAAGTAAAACACATTTTTAAGTAATTTCAAACTGGTTTTATAATAACCACACCTAGTTGATTAAGTGACTTTTTTTCCTTGTCGCCGACTCATTATTTAAACATAAGCATGTCATAGGCGGTAGTCAATTGATCATCTCTGCATGACTTTTTAGTTGACTACTAATTTCTTATTTTTCAACCAATTTATAGTGGGTTTATACTTAATTATTTAAAAACCCCTTTTTTAAAAATTAGTTTTTAAACAATTTAATTTTAATTAATTTTTACAAAAAAAAATATATAAATATATATTTTATACTAATTATTTTATTATACTTACACTATATAAAACTACATATTTATTCATTATTATTATTACAATATGGTTGCTGATATTAATAGAAAATTCAAGTACGTTTCATGACTTAAAATAAAATTGTAACTACTAACAGAAAATATACATATTTAGTACTAGCTGACCGGGCAGACTTCGTCCTGCCTAAAGAAGTATTGACTGAAATTTAACTTTTTTTGGTTGGAATAAATCTTCGGGTTGTGTTAGTTTCTTTTGATATTCGCATCGAAATTTAAAAAAAATTTTGAGGTATATTAAAACATAATATAGTTTTAATGACAGAAATTTATTGTAATGCTTTTGATAATAGAGTATGTATGGAAGAACCAAAGAAGTGTACATATTTTAATCAGTGGGTCATTCTACACGTGAACATGCAACATAAAGGTGTTCATGCGAAAAATTTGGATTTTTCAAATTTGAATAGACTGTTCCTCAGATTTATTGAATGTCATTGCAAATTTTAACCGAACTGGAAACTGTAGTTATTTAAATCTAACGCAAATCCGTGGGTATCATTGTTATACATAGTAGCAACACTTCGGTTCCCTTATATTTTCTGGGTAAATTAATTTAAGAAGGATAACTTAATCATGTATTGCTTCTTAAATCCTATAATACGCGATCAAGGGGTTTGAACGATTTTTTGTGTGTCATAGTACACTCATCCCTCATTATGATTTAACATGTTTGCAACAATTTTTAACTTGGTAACTCATGTGCGGTTCTCGGAAAATTTAAATTTTTTGCTCTATTCTGCAACATCCAAAATAGCTGCGCAATACAGGAGGATGCAATAGCCAACGCGATCAAACATTTTGCAAAATCAACAATATCAAAACCCATTGGTGCAATAAGGAAATAAAATCCTCCACACTCATTCGGAACAGCTAATATTACACTGTTGTATGACGTTCGTCGATCTAAATGTAATAGAATGCAGATTTGAGAAATGTTCAAATTCGTGATTATTAAATTTTTTCTGCCGTAGATCCCAGTTACATACACCACTGGTCTCAAAAAATTGCATACCAAATATCAAGACGAATAGTGCTGCAGTCCTTCAGCTATTGCTTTTGGGAAACAGAATTAGGCAGGTCTACCCCTTATGCTTGATCACGAATATTGGTGTTTATTCCACATCCTATTTCAAATCCCCCCTTTTCCTTTAGAATACGTATATTAACCTTAATTGAATCCACAACAAATTCCATTACCATTCGCAAAATTACGTCCTACGGACGGAGCCACGCCTAATGATCTAGGCCATCAGATATTGCACTTTTATAAATTAGGTCCTATGAGTAGGGCTATTCCTACTAATCTAGTACTTCAGATGCCGCACTTTAACAAATTAGCTCATGGTGGCGGGATCACGCCTTATAATCTAATCCTGACAGTTTTTGACCTGATAATATTGCATCCACACCTGATTAAAAGTCACTTATTTTAGTAGTACGCCAGATATTGCATTTTTGTTAATGGGGTGGAATGGATTGGCCTCACCTCAGAGACATCAGTTAAATGCTGTAGCATCCACTGAGTTTCAAACAAACTCAAACTCTTATATACATACATAAATATACCATTTGTCTGTGTTATTTGAAAATTCAAGTATTGACAAATTTAACATTGACATACTATTAAAATTTTTACAATTTAAAACATTTGAACATTTTTTGTATGGGAAAATCGAAAATCGACTCAATAAATGGACCACATGATTCAAATGCAATGTTTAAGTAACATATAACGATCCTCGAAAGATTGTCTTTCTATTGATGCCGGTTTGTTGCACATCGTTTGTGTAGTTTTGTAGTCTATAGTGGACATACGTAGAAACAAATGTTCACTTTTATATATATAGATTGAAATTATGTAGATTTTTCAACACAAACACATTTGACTTCATGACATGCTTCTTTTGGTTTATTATTTACATACATTGCTTTTATTTATTTGTAGTTTGTTTGATATCTGCATGAGATTTAAACCAATTTGTAGTCATTTCCAAAATAGTTAATTCATAGTTAATGTTTTTTATCAACCGATTATTTTATTTACTGCAGGGATATTACTGTGAAGAGTTTTCTTTTAGTGTATTTGTTCGAAAAACTATCCACACTTATATTCTCCCCCTTTATTCAACACTATGATAATTTTTGTCAAAAACTTTCGAAGACAAAGCCGGACTCTGCGTTTTACCCTAATTCGGACATCAGGAATCGAACTGCATCATTAGTTATTTGAGCTATAACCACGGTTTAATACCAAAAAATTTTAAAGTTTTTTTCATAGTCATAAGAAGTGGAGGCAACCCATTAGAAACTATGAAGTCTTTAGAAATTTTTGTGCGTAAAAGACTCTTTCGGTACCCCCATGGAAAATAAACATATATCCAGAGGTATAGAATTAAAATTGCTAATTTTTTGGCTAATTTATGAACACTTTTTACACTGTAACCCTTTCTATGGTGTAACTTCGTGTCAGTAAATTAGTGGCCATATGACCGAGAGTCCTATCTCCAACCGTTTACGCTCGACAAGCTGGAAAATTGTAATATATAAGTAATTTAATTAAATAATCGTTTAGTTTTAATTACTCGGGATCTAAACAATATGATACATAAGGAAAGGATATTTATCAGTCAGTTCATCTTATTGATACATCTGTACTTGCATTGTTTCATTTTTATACCATCACCCTTAGGGATGAGGGTATATATCATTTGATACGAAAAAAATTGTAACGCATTGAAGGAGTTAGACCCCAAGTATCTTAAGACTAAATTCGTTTCAGGACTTTTTAAGACGATTGAGCTATGCCCGTCTGTCTGTCTGGATGGATGGCTGGTCAGCAGGAAAACTCGAGTAAACCTTAAGGGATCGGTATGAAAATTTACCAGTATTAATATTTTTCAAAACGAACTTATGGGATTGTAAATGGGCAAAATAGCCCCACCCCTTCTGCTACCTCCCATACAAAATTACATATTTTTGGAAAATTTATATTTCTTTCATAACTTCCTAACGGACGATCGTAGGATATTTAAATTTGGTCAGTTTATTTATCTTGCAAAAGTAGACAATCCCTAAGAAAACCGAAACATTTGCCATACCCCTTCTGGTTCCTCCCATACAAATGACCTAATTGACCATTATAGTTTTACATACATATCTTTTTTGTAAGTAAACTTAATTTACTCAAATTTTGAGTATGATGTTCGCTTATGAAAATATGACTCAGGAATGAATATGGACTATATCGGTTTACGCCTTCTGGTACCTCCCATACAAAATTACCTATTTTTGGAAAATTAATATTTCTCCTATAACTTCCAAACGGACTCTTGAGGGTTAATGGAAATTGGTCGATTAATTTATATTGGTATAGGAGGCAACCTAACTGTTTGACACACCCCTTCTGGTACCTCTCATGAATGAACTCACCCCCATAGTCTTACAAACATATCTTTTTTGTAAGTACACTGAATTCAGTCAAAGTATGCGTAATTTAATTTGTACGCTTATGAAAATATGAATCAGTAAAATTAATATTTCTCCCATAACTTCCAAACGGACTTTTAGTCGGTTAATTTTTATTGTGATAGGAGGCGAAACCTCAGAAAACCTAACTATTTGATACACCCCTTCTGGTACCTCCCATACAACGCACCAAACTTACCCCCATAGTCTTACAAACATATCTTTTTTTGTAACTGCACTGAATTCAGTCAAATTATTCGTAAGTTGTACGTATGAAAATTTGAGTCAGGAATGAATAAATCCTGTATCGTTTCACCCCTTTTGGTACCCCCTATCAAAATTAAATTTTTTTGAAAAATTAATATTTCTCACATAAATTCAAAACCGGCACCTATACGCCCTACACAAATAAGTAAAGTTTTGGACGATTTTGCACCACAAGCAGGGGAAAAATTATACATAAGTAATTTTATTTTAATTAAAAATCTATTCATTTCAATAACTCAAGATTTTAACAATATCTTATATTGGGTGATTGTATTTATCAGTCAGTTTACCTGACTGAAATTTCTGTACTGGTTCTAATTTGTTTCAATCTTTCAATTTGTAAACTTCCAACCTTAATTCCTACACTGTAATTATAGATTTATATCTTGTTGTGTAGGATAAACAAATACAAAATTAAATAAAGGTTCCAATTAGTTAAAAATGATCAAAAATGTTGATATTGGTTCTTTGAATAAGCTTAATAAAATCCCGGAAAATCCTGGTTGTATTCCAAGGATTCATGGACATATATCTCAGTCATGGGACTTAAATGTTTGTCAGTTTGTTTTTGTTTTAACCACAGATTTGTGGTGCTTACGTCTATTACGAGGATACTATTTTGTGTAACTTTTAAAGTAAACGACTTTCCTTTATCAGAATGTCTACCTTTGGATAAAGGAAATTCAGCCTGCTACCCATCGACCTCAAATTATTTTGTTAGCAATGTATTTAATTAGAAATTATTACCCATCTTAAATTACTCTTAAAAATAAAATTTTAAATACTTCTAGAAACATTTCCTTCCACCAACATTTATATGAATTTAAACTTCTGGGCTTATCTCGTAGACTCATTTTTAAAAGTATTACATTTATGTTTTCAATGAATACATTTTGGTAAATTTCTATTAATACACGAGGAACATGCAAAATTCGTAAATGAGTACATAAACAGCAACCTTTTATATTGACTCCCACAAGGAGCAGTCACCTCATAAATTTCAATGATTTACTAAAACGCACTTTGCAAGTATGTTTTGTACATGGGTTTCATTCTTTTACCCGAGAATGTTAGAAGAAATAAACACCAAATAATATAAATTTATGAGGAGTTTCAACTTCATGTGTAAAATTGCGTATAGTGAGAACCAAGCAACATTCATGATAAACTATATTTAGGAATGAGATTTACTGTACTTTATATAAACGAATGTGTAGCTTTTTATTAAATGTAGTAAATTTAAGTTATTAGATAGAGATTGATTTTGCAATACCCAGTAAAGTTGGATTAAGGCAATACCATGTAAAACGGTCCTTTACAGGAAAAAATATAATTTCATTTCTATATAAATAACAAGCAGTAAAAAAGTTTCAGTCGAGAAAACCGACTTACATATACCTTCACCCTCAGTAAAACATAAAATCTTCTAGTATATTGATTAGGTTGATTCTTATTTGGCAAAAAAAAAAAATGTTTTTGGAATTTTTCATGGGCCAAGTTAAAATTTTATTAAGACGTATAAAAAAACTCTATGTGAATTTTTTTAATTTTTTTCTTAAAGGTTTAGGGGTCGCTACCGGGTCTCAAAATTCAAAATTTTACCGTCATCCTGAGGGATAAGCTGAATAACTCGAGTAAACCTTAACTGATCCTTATGAAAATTTTTCAGTATTAATAATTTCCATAACGAAGTAATGGAATTGTAAATGGGCAGAATTGCCCCACCCCTTCTGGTACCTCCCATACAAAATTACCTATTTTTTGATAATTAATATTTCGCCCATAACTTTCAAACGGGCAGATGGATGGCATTTGAACTTGGTCAGATTAATCTCCTTTTAATAACAGATCAACTCCCAGAAAATCAAAACCTTTGTCACAACCCTTCTGCACCTCCCATACAAATGACCGAATTAACCCCCACATTTTTACCTACATATCTTTTTAGTAAAAATACTGAATTCAATAAAATTTTGTGTGAGATAAACACCTGCCAAAATTTGACTCGTGAATGACTATGGACTATAGAGGCCAACCCCCCCCTTCTGATACCTCCCATACAAAATTACCTAGTTTTAGACAAATTATTTTTTACCAATAATTTCCAAACGGACATCTGGATGGCATTTAAACTTGGCCAGTTTAATTATCTTGTAATAGGAGATAAACCCCCAGAAAATTAAAACCTTTGTCACACCCCTTCTAGTACCTCCCATACAAATGACCAAAGTAACTCCCATATTTTTACCTACATATCTTTTTAGTAAAAACACTGAATTTAATAAAATTTTGTGTGAAATGAACACATGCAACAATTTGACTCGTGAGTGAATATAGACTATATCGGCCAACCCCTTCTGGTACCTGCCATACAAAATTACCTATTTTTAGACAAATTATTTTTTACCAATAATTTCCAAATGGACAGCTGGATGGCATTTAAACTTGGTCAGTTTAATAACCTTGTAATAACAGATAAACCCCCAGAAAATCAAGACCTTTGTTACACTCCTTCTGGTACCTCCCATACAAATGGCCGAATTAACCCCCATATTTTTACATACATTTTTTTGTAAGTATGTTAAATTCATTTATATTTTCCTAAAGATATACGCTTATTGTAATTTTACTAATGCTTATCTTAAATATAAATCTAGTTTAATGAATGTTATTAGATATTCAACATAGATAATGCAACGCTATTGTCTTGCCCCCCTCCACTTATTTGCAGTCCAACTTAGGAATTTTTACAGTACAGTTAATAAGAAATGATTTATTTCAAATTTGTTCATCAGTTTTTGTTGTATTATTATTTAAAAAGGTACATTTCCAAAATAAAAATTTAATCAAACAGTTAAAAAATAATATTGAAATAAAAATTTATTATATTAATATTAAACATGAATTCATTGCATGAAAAACTTAACATTAAAAAATATAATTATAAACAACTGTATTACTGCTTACAATTTTCTTTCAATTTTAAAACATTGTAAAATATTATTTACACGTGATAGATTTTTTTTTGGATCTGAATATTTTTTCCTAAATTCTTTCACCAATAATAATAGGAACTGCTTCTGTTCTCCATAATGTGTATGCAATTTATTGTATTCCTGCATCAAGGCCACTCCGTGTTCAGCAATATCATTAACAACCTTCAACCTAGACCGAACTAATTCTTTAATTAATTTAAATCTGCATCTTGCTCCCAATCTTCAACATTTTTTTTAGGAAACCCGATTTAATGCCCGTTATGCTGAAATCTAAGAGTATTGTTGAATACAAAATGCTCAAGACTTTTGTAATGTAGTAGGTTTCCATCCACTGTAACTCGTTATTCTAGATGATCTACTCCTTCTATGTTTATAGAATTTACCATCTCCTTCTTAATTTCATGAGAAACTTTGTCATCAAAAATGCAAATCCAACTAGCTCTTCCTAAAAATACCAGAGATGACCTAGAATTTTTTTAAGGCTATTGCCGCTGTCTCTTTATTAATTGTTGCATAACACTTCAAGTCTTTTAATAACTGGAGGTCATTTCTTGAAGCAGAGGGTCCAGAAGTGGATTCAACCCAATATTTAAGGTAAATGTTAATTATAAATATGCAAACATCCTGTATTCCACACAATTCGCTTTCGTTTAACTTGAACTGCTCTCTGAATAAATATATTTTTAAGGAATATATTGCCTTAGCCTTCCATCTAGCACGGTGAAGACCTGCTGGTGCTCTGAATAATATTTGTGTTTTTGGAACATCCCGCAGAATATTATTGTCAGCTTGAGTAGCTCTTTGTAGTCCTCTCTTGGCTGAAACTCATTAAGCTGATTTTCGGCAAAACAAATAGCATTCGCAGAATTCATTACTTGTCTTAATAAGAGATCAGCCGATATGCCAGGTTTAAAATTTGAATGATCAATTTTTGTCCAGGCATTTTTAAACCTCTTAAAAAGTAATATTTCAGGACCGGTTGCTATTCCCGAAAAACAATGCATAAGTCATATTATATGACTTCTACGTTTAAAACTGCGCATTCTTTTGTACGTCTTAACAAAATTTTTAAGTTAACCTATGAAAAAAATCAAAATTTTCTGTCAAATAAGTAGCATAAATATGTAAAACTATGAGGGTGAATTCGGTCATTTGTATGGGAGGTACCAGAAGGGGTGTGACAAAGGTTTCGATTTTCTGGGGGTTTATCTGTTATTACAAGCTTATTAAACTGACTAAGTTTAAATGTCATCCAGCTGTCCGTTTGGAAATTATTGAAGAAAAATAATTTGCCTGAAAATACGTAATTTTGTATGGGAGGTACCAGAAGGGGTTGGCCGATATAGTCCATATTCACTCACGAGTCGGATTTTTGCATGTGTTCATCTCACACAAAATTTTATTGAATTCAGTATTTTTACTAAAAAGATATGTAGGTAAAAATGTGGGGGTTAATTCGGTCATTTGTATGGGAGGTACCAGAAGGGGTGTGACAAAGGTTTTGATTTTATCTGTTATTACAAAGTTATTAAACTGACCGAGTTTAAATGCCATCCAGCTGCCCGTTTGAAAGTTATGGGAGAAATAATAATTATCAAAAAATAAGTAATTTTGTATGGGAGGTACCAGAAGAGGTGGGGCAATTCTGCCCATTTACAATTCCATTACTTCGATATGGATAATATAAATACTGAAAAATTTTCAAAAGGATCAGTTAAGATTTGCTCGAGTTATTCTGCTTATCCCTCAGGATGACGGTAAAATTTGAATTTCGAACCCCGGTAGCGACCCCTAAACCTTTAAGAAAAAAATTAAAAAAATTCACATAGTTTTTTTGTATGTCTTAATAAAATTTTAACTTGGCCCATGAAAAATTCCAAAAACATTTTTTAAGACTCACCCTAATATTGATATTATTACTCGGTTTACTCGATGTATGGGAGCTACCAGAAGGGGCGTGGCTACCCATTTAGTTTTTTTGCTCCAAAATTTTATCCTGTTATAGCCTAACAAAATACAGAATTTAGGCACGATCATGTTGGGTGTATTGAAATTATTTCTCTATTTCTAAATTGGAGTGGTACATTTATATGGGAGGTACCAGAAGGGGCGTGGCTAGGCCACAAATTTATTTTATTACAAAATTTTTATTTAAAAAATAAAAAAAAATAATTAAGTTTCAATTCTTATATAAAAATTTCGAAATAACACTTATTTTTAATTTTTACATTAAAAATAAAAAATAAGAGTTATTTTTGATTTTTATTTTAAAAGTTACAAATAAGAGTTATTCCGCAACTTTCAATTTTAAAAATCAAAAAAGAAAGTTGATTTAAATATATTTCTAACATTTAAATAAATGTTAAATTGCAATTATAATTTTAAAATTTATAATAGTTACGGTCCCTTAAAATTTCTTCCAACCATATTAGCTCTTTGTTCTTCAGAGATAGCTATATCGATAAGAAAAAGAACTATTTACTATTAACGTTCGCCTGTCAGGCGTCAAAAGGGCATGTAACTCAGCCGCTAAAAGGCACTGTACATAATATGCTGTAAATAATGTGCTTACTTTAAAACTTGTACATTTTTCTTTCAAATCACCAAACTAAATCACGTTTTATAATTGTATTCTTAAGCTCTTAAAGAGTCTACTATGCATAGTTTAATTTTTTATATGCAAAACTTTTCATATCTTAGTCAATTTTTTCAGCAGGAATTATAATTTTCCTTATACGGTCATTCACATAGTAAGACATTTATTTCGCTTTTTCCCACCAGGGTCAGCAATTATCGAAATGATACCTTAACTAAATACCAGAAATCTACTCCACTGAGGCCCACAAAATGTTTACTGAATTACCGATATTGTTATTATGTTTTCTCTCAAAATTTTCGAAGTTTTGTCCTCGTCGAATCATAATTGCAACATAGCGAAAACAAGTTTAAATTTTCCCCAGAGTGTATTTGCTTTTGTCAGCGAACTGTTGTACTGACGGGACTGAAACAAAGTAACAGAACAGAGAAAGTGTAAGGATAACGCTCATATTTTGTATGGTTGATGAACAAAGGACTTCTGGTATCAACGACCCGCATAAGTATACTATATTGCTGTCGTGCTATATCAAAGCAATAAAATATTATACAATTTTCATAAAAGTTTATTATAATCATCATCAACATCATCTCGACAATTCGCCTGAAATGGGAACACAAAAATGAGCAAGAGTACAAAGTTAAAATTGAAACTGTTTCTGTTCCATTTTCTGTTCTGTTTCTGTCACAAAGGACCGTCAGTTGAGCGTAAACGAAAAACGAAGTTCAAGTAATACAACTCAAATAGAAACAAACACACCAATGATGGTGGGGTTTGAGTGGGTTGTGGATCGAAATATAAAGGAAAACTTTGTACGTACTGGTAGACACGAGAATTGATGCTGATGGCAGTTGATGGATAAGGCGCATCTCCCGGCACACAAACAATCATTTTAATACAGAATAATCCATTTTGTCCTTCGTTTCTGAGACTTTGTTTTTGTCCTCGTATCATCATATGTTTATATTGTCGTAAAAATCATGAAAACAATACTCAGACTGTAAGTTATTTGTGTTATGTAAATTATTTTATCTTTGCTCATTCATCTGCAACAAATACTTTGTGTCGATACAGGCACAGAGCATTATATATGAAAGTTTGTCCACTTCAGACTCCCAAAATAATGCCAGTTCGAGAGTGTTTAGGTGATCATAAAATAAAGCCTGGATACAGGCTAATGTTCTCCAGTAGTATGTATCGAATTGACTTCCACACAGTAATAATTAACAATTATTTAAAATCTCGAACGACTGATTTGTAGTCACATCCACCAGTTGTGTTTATTTACTACACAATCCAACATCAAAAAACCTTAGTATTCCCATTATATTTATATACCATCAACCTTAGGAGATATGTAAAACCCCTAGTATCTAAGACTAAACTCGTTTAAGGACTTTTTAAAACGATTGGGCCATGTCCGTCTGTCTGACTGATCGGCAGAATAGCCCCACACTTTCTGGTACTTCCCATACAAAATAACATATTTTTGGAAACATAATATTTCTCCGATAATTTCCAAACGGTCAGCTGGAGGTCATATTGATGAGGTCAATTTAATTAGCGTGTAGTAACAGTCAAACCCTCAAGAAACCAAAACCTTTGCCACAACATTTCTAGTACCTCCCATACAAGTGACCGAATTCACCCTCATAGTCTATATATATAAAAATGGAGAGAAAATGAGTAGTAATTCATCAATTGAGAACGGCTGGGCCGATTTTGCTGAAATTTGAAAAATCGAAAAATTTAAGGAATTTTGTGTGCAATTGTTACGTAATGGCTTTTCGAAAGGAAAAATAAAAAAATTTTGTTGAAAAATTCGAAAAATTCCGGAAAAATTTTACTAATTTTTTTTTTTTTCGACGAAATTTTGCATATTATCGTATCATTTGATTATTTTGGACGATGTAACTGTGGAAAATGTCGGATAATACTTCCAAAATAACTTTCCAAATGAAAAAAATAGAAAATTTGGATTTTTTCAGCAAAATTTTGCATTGTATTGCTTGATTTAATGGAAATCGCAAATTGAATTTTTGTATAATATTTTGTGTGCAATTGTTCCGTAGTGGCTTTTCGAATGGAAAAATAAAAAATTTTAGTTGGAAAATTATGAAATAATGACAAAAATTTACATTTTTTTTTTGGCGAAATTTTAAATTTTATCGTATGTTTTGATAATTTTGGATGATGTAAATGTGAAAAATTTAGGATAATCATTTCGAAATAACTTTTCGAATGGAAAACTAGAAAAATTCTTGGTGAAAAACTCAGAAAATTCTGGAAAAAAAACACGAAAGTTTAAGAATTTTTTGACGAAACTTTCCATTGCATCGCTTGATTTGATGAATTCAGACGAAGCTGGAAAATTCGTTGTGATGCTTGGAAATTTTGAAATTATTGTGAAATCTATATGTATAAAAATGGTGTGAAAAGTGTATAGTAATTCATCAGAAGGGTTGAGAAGCGCCGGCCAATTTTGATCAAATTATTATTTCAATTGTTCGTAATTGGTAGGAAGTTTTTATGCAAGAAAATTTTGGGAAAATCCTTCGGAAAAGTCGGGAAATTGGAAAAATCTCCAGCCAACATTTATCCGAAATTTTCCACCATAACATCGTCCAAAATTATCAAATCATACGATAACATGCAAAATTTCGACGAAAAAAAATTAACAACAACAATTGTGTGCAATTGTTACGGAATTGCTTTGCGAAAGGTGAAATAAAAAAATGTTGTTGAAAAATTCGAAAAAGTTTATTTTTTTGGAATGGGTGTGCTAAATAGATAGGTTTTCTGAGGTTTTGCCTCCCTCATCCCTAAGGGCGATGGCATAAAAATTAAGTTAGCCAATTGGATTGCGGGCATTCATTCCGCAACGACTTTGTAGTTTTTTTTTAGGGAGAATTATATGCTTAGCTAATGCCTCCTATTAGACGATCAAACCTTAGATGACGTAAACGTCGTGCAATAACAAAGTAGCACAATTTCCAACTTCACAATCTTGAACCAATTGATACCCCCGAAATCTAAAAGCTTATGATAGTTGAAGAAAAACCCCAGCTGGGTTTTGAATAATATGCTAAGGTCGCTGCATAAGTACACTGTGACCAAGAATTGTTTTACGGGAATGCAAAATCAACATTTGGGATGAATGCGCGATATCGAATTAACGAGTTTTGGAAGTAGTTGGCCGAACGGTGAAGGATTTACGAGGTGTTTTTAAACGATTTGGATGGGCTATGATTTTGCTCACCAAATCTACTGCTGCTTATTTACTTTAGCCATGCTTGAAATCGTCATCAATGTCAAGAAGTTAAAATTGACCACGAACATGAGAGTCCCATTGCAGAACCACCCATCGCCTGCTAAATTCTCGAGACAAGTGCTGGCGCTTGCCAATGGCTAAATTCGTGTTGATGTTTCGACTGAATTGATATCGTTTCCTCCAATTTTTGCGATTTCACATCGTCGGAAGAGCAACTCATCACATTGCACAAAATTATTAAAATCTCGATTGGATTAATTAACGGGCAGTACTAGCAGCGAATAATAAAGACATCGACGGCTTGAATTTAATTTTAGAAAGTCAAATCGCTGGAGAACTGCATTCCTCTAGTTTATGTAGAAATATCTATTTTGTTAGTACACTGAATGCAGTCATATTTTGCGTAAGATGTACGCTTATGAAAATTAGATTTAAAAATTAATATGAAGTATACCTTCCGACTCCTTTTGGTACCTCCAATACAAAATTACATATTTTAGGAAAATTAATATTTCTAACATAACTTTCAATCGGGCAAATAAAGGATATTTAAAATTGGTCAGTTTAATTACTTTATAATAGGCAAATCTTTAAAAACCAAAACCTTTGTCACTCTCCTTCTGGTACCTCCCATACAAATGACCGAATTGACTTACGAATTAAAATTGGGCACCTTGTACTGTCCCTACTGACACTTCCTATACAAATTAGCCAAGATCGCAAAAATTCATAATAAAAAACATAACGTTGTTTTTGAAGATGAAACTTAAGAATCCGGGAGGTTCACGTCAACCTTTAGAAATTATATATTTTTTGGAAATTTTTGTGCGAATTAATTAGAGACGGTACCCTTTTGCTTATCTCCTGAGATATTGAATTGAACTGTAACATTTTCTACAGTTGTAATACATGCCATTGAACGTAAGGCCTGAGATGGCCCTTAAAAAAGATTGGGAAATCTGCTGGTCTCACCTTCTAGAAATATGCGAACAGCTAAAAAAACAACATGTATAAAGTTTTGGGTCAAAAAAAAACAAATTTTTAGGTGGCTCAAAGAGATTGAAATCTTAAAATTGTTTCCCTATTTTATTTTAACAGACTGCCTGCCAATTTGCATTTTAAATAAATCCTGGTTCTTATTACCTATACAAAATATCTAAAATCATAAAAATTGGCCTATATAATAATTGACACACCTGCCCAAAAAATAATAATAAATCCTAAATAATTAACTCATTATGACAAAATAAAATATAAGTCGAAATACCTGGGAAATGGAGTTTTGTTTCCGGTAGGTGCTGCTAAGTACAACAGGAATCTGTTTTTGATATTTTCAAAACATCTCCAAACCAGCGAGTTACGGATAAAACCCGGGTTTTTGTATCTTTACTCACTTCCCAGTAGGAAGTGTCTGCAAGACATCCTCAAGGATAGGTGCATGACAATAGTAAATCGTTGATGACATTTAGGGGACCGTCCATACAAATCGTCGACGAAATTTTCATACAAGTGTCCGCTTTGTCATGCACGACCTGATGAGCGACAATGTCGGTCAAATTTTCGTTGAAGCCTATACAACCGGCCTGTCGCCCACACAATAATGCACGACCTGATGGGTGACAATGTCGGTTAAATTGTCGATGACTTTGTCTACACAATCATGCACGGCCTGATGGGTGAAAATGTCGGTCAAATTGTCGTTGTTGCCTATGTATGACTTGAATTGTCATTCAAGCCATTAATGTATACATTGGTGCCATTTTAAAAGATGGATTTTTAGCTGTTTTTTTGTCTTTTTATTAGGGTGACAAATTGTTAATACTTTTGGAAAACTACTGACCAAGAGAGAAGTGAACGATGCAAACTTTAATACGGCATTCACCTGCATTCGAGATTTCAAACTAAAAAATTGTGTCCGTTTAATAAACTAAAAAATTTTTACGTCAGATTCCATTTTATTGTTTGTGTGTGTTTGATGCACGACAACATTAGTATTTTGTCAGCTTGTCGTCAACCGAGTGTTTTGACGACAAGTTTATCAATATTTCACATTTTCTTCCATAGATTTTGTTGATTGTGATTGATGCACGACGACAAAGGTATTTTGTCGGTCAGCTTGTCCTCAACCGAGTGTTTTGACGACAAGTACATACAATTTTGATATTTTGGGGTTATTAGCCAGAAACATGGTTGAATTTGAACCGATTGAGTGACTGAGCGGATTTGGAAAGAAGAGACTGTGACCTTTCCAATGATACACATGATTATATATCTGTCTGTTTTTGCCTCCAAATCTCAAACTCTTCGGATTTTATTTGATTATTTTTTGTAAGTTTGAAGAAGTCTGTACCCGCTTTTTTATAAGAACACCCTAATGTTTACTATTTGATTCAAAAAGTGCACGCTTTCGCAAGTAAAACGCATGCTCGTTTGAAAAAATCGGTCAATAAATAATTGAAAACTGCCTGGCGCTCTTGAAGCTGTCGGTACAAAGGATTCTGTCCATTGCACAGTGGACCTTTTCCCTGATCTAGAGCAACGAAATTAAAATTTTCGACCTTCGAAATTTACCAAAATTTGATTTCCCGACGGTAACTAACTGTTAATTTAGCAAATCGATAACTTCCCAATTTACGAATTTGCTACAACTGATTAACAGTCGGCTTTCAAACACAACAAATGTGAAAACAGCTTCAACAAAAAAATGTCGGGGCGTTTTTACAAGTGTGCAGATTGTGCTGAAAAATTGGGAATGCTGATATTCCTAAACATTTTTTGGAATTTTTTAAAAGATAAAGTTATGTAGTTTAAAAAAAGGTGTATCGTGATCTGTGCAATATATGAGGTGGTAGAAAATTGTGGTAGAAATCAAAAATTTTGTTAAACCCTTTTTGTTGCCGAACTTGAACTTCTGTAGTGTAAAACTTAGTTAGCCGGTATCGTCTGGCGAAGAGAAAATTTGATTATTTTTTGGTTATTAATTTCGCTACGCTAGATCGGGCAAATGGACCACTGTGCAAATGTATGACCGACCTCCAATATTTTTGCAACCCTAACAGTTCTTTACAACAAATGTACTCTTTATCTTCAACCCTTTTTGCAAAATACACATATGTCAATATATGAAAATATTCATATATCAAGATACATCGAGAGGCAGTGATTTATAAACGACAAAAAAAACACAAGTATCGAGTTTATTTCAAAAAGAAAACTGAAACTTTTTAATTTTGCAAAATCATTTTGGGGAATATTTCATGCCACCTTTACTAGCTTTGTCTTCTCGAGTGTATTTACAAGTACATTGTAAAAACTGTAAACATGTTTATAGTTAATAGGTATGTGAGTGCGTGGGTATGCATTTACTTAATTTATTCCCATTTTTATAGTTTTTCACTTGATCTTTATTATCTCCGACGTTGGTGCGCTATTTCATCAAAAGTTGTCAACGAAATTGTTGATGTTTTATACGAGTACTTTGTACAATTTGAATTTATTGTTAGAAAAGTGTTTTAAAACAAAATTGGTTTGTTTCCTCTTTTATTCGCTTCGTCTTACAAACGTAAGTCAACGAACTTTGATGGAACGTAGCAGTCTTCAATAATAAAAATCTCTAACGGTTACTTTATCTTATGCTAATATAGCATAAAAAAGGATTAACGTTTTGTTGTTCGTTAAACTTTATGGATGACACTAACTTCAAAAATACAAGTACACCAAGTTCGTATGATTCCTACTAGTTTGGAGATTTTGTTAGTCGTTAATTTTTGGTGTTCTTTTTAACAATATGAATGCTGTGGTATGGAATTATTAAATTTTGTATGGATATGGATTAAATAGGTGTGGATTGACTGGAAAAGCTACATAAAATAAAAGCTGGAACACGTTGTTCTTCTTTTTTAACAAAACCAACAAACCAATTCCATTTCTCCTTGAAATTTTAACAAATTCCCGGGAACGGGTTTCCCGGGACAAGCCTAGAGCACTAGTTTTAATTATTAAATCACTGTTTAATTTGAACTAAATTGAACTTTTTATTCAAATGATTACAAATTTGTTTATTTTTCATGAGTTCCACTGGGAAACAACTGTTTTTGAAAGTACTCTTGACTTTTTCTTTCGATTCAGTTTTCTGCTGAAATACCAATTTTCGATCGATGCGTAACTGAATGAACGTAATCGAAATGCTGAATAGTGTGATTAAAATATTCACTAAATGTAACTTATCTTACGGAATTGCTTTACAGTTATAAGTGCTAACATATTTCACTTTTAAACATACTTTGGAAACGCTACCTAAGCTCATTTACAGAAATTATAAAATCTTTCCGCAAATTTATATCTATAGTGCCCGAGTACTCATTTTAGATATGAATATTTATACTCTGTACACAAATATTACCTCACATAGCCCTAAAAACACGTCAAAGTCCACTTTCGTCCACCGATAGAAAATTAAATGTTCGCCTTCATACGAATAACTGTAGTGCAAGGTGTTATCTGCGTATAAAATAGTTATAAAACCATTACAGAAATTTCAGTCAGGTTAACTGACTGATAAATAACATCACCCAATATATTAATTAATTAATTTGTAATTAAAATAGAATTATTTACGTATCAATGTTTGCATAAAAAAATTACTTATTTGTATATCAGTGTTTAATAAACGTTTCTCTTGGCAAAATTTTTCTGAATTCAGTGTACATACAAAAACCATATGCATCTAAAAGCGGCAATATCGGTTATTTATATGGGAGGTACCAGAAAGGGTGTGTCAAATAGTTAGTTTTTCTGAGGTTTCGCCTCCTATCTCATTATAAATTAACCGATGGGAGGTACAAGAAGGCGTGAACCGATATAGCCCATATTCATTCCTGAGTCCAATTTTCATAAGCGAATATCATACGCAAAATTTGAGTGATATTAAGTTTACTTACAAAAATGATATGTATGTAAAACTATGAGGGTCAATTCGGTCATTTGTATGGGAGGTACCAGAAGGGGTGTGTCAAATAGTTAGTTTTTCTGAGGATTCGCCTCCAATCACAATATAAATTAACCGACCAATTTTCATTGCCCCCCAAGTGTCCGTTTAGAAGTTATGTGAGAAATATTAATTTTCCAAAAATAGGTCATTTGGTATGGGAGGTACCAAAAGAGGTGATCCGATATAGTCCATATTCATTCCTGAGTCCAATTTTTATAAGCGAACATCATACCCAAAATTGGAGTGAATTCAGTTTACTTACAAAAAGGATATGTATGTAAAACTATGAGGGTCAATTCGGTCATTTGTATGGGAGGTACCAGAAGGGGTGTTGCAAAGGTTTCGGTTTTCATAGGGTTTGTCTACTATCCCATACAAAATCACCTATTTTTGGAATATTAATATTTCCCCATAACTTCCAAGCCGGCACCTGGGGGACAATCAGATTTGGTCAGCTAATTTATCTTCTAATAGGAGGCATAACCTCAAAAAACCTAACTATTTGACACACCCCTTCCGGTACCTTTCATACAAATGACCGAATTTACACCCATAGTGTTACATACATATCTTTTATACAAATACACTGAATTTAGTCAGAATTTGCGTAAGTTGTAACGTTAATTTACAAAAAAAATCTCCGGACACATTGAGCTGCCCCTAACGGTGCCTCGTAAACAAATAAGTCAAACTTTTACGGTTTTGCTACATGCCTTTAGACCATTGGTATTATGACCGAAAGTCTTAGCTACAACCTTTTACGCTCCAAAGCAAGCATATACCTAATAATACATATGTAATTATACCATCACCCGTAGGGATGAAGGTATATATCATTTGATACGACCCAAAAGTGTAACACATAGAAGGAGTCACTTTAGACCCTAGGTTTCTTTGAACCAAATTCGATTCATGACTTTTTAAGTCGTTTGAGCCATGTCCGTCTGTCTGTCTGTCTGTCTGTCTGTCTGTCTGTCTGTCTGTCTGTCTGTCTGTCTGTCTGTCTGTCTGTCGGGTGGCTGTCCGGCTGGTTCGCACGATAACTTTCGAAAGACGCAACCAAATGTTTTGAAATTTTGCACGAGTTATTATTTTCTCAAAACTACTTACGGTATTGCAAATGGGCTACATGGCCCCGCCCCTTCTGGTACCTCCCATACAAATCCATTATTCCGCCCACTTTAGAAATCGAGTAATAATATCAATACACCCTAAGGGATCGCTCGCAAATTCTGTATTTAGTAAAGCTATAACAGGATAAAGTTTTGGAAAAAATTTTGAAAGCCTAGCCACGCCCCTTCTGGTACCTCCCATACAAATCTACCTTTCCGCCCACTATAGAGATGGAGAAATAATATCAATAAATTAAACGTGATCGTACCCAAATTCTATTTTGAGTAAAGCTATAACAAGATAAAGTTTTAGAGAAAAAAATTGGAAGTCTATTCACGCCCCATCTGGTACCTCCCATACACATCTGGTACCGCCCACTTTAGAAATCGATTAATATTATTAAAAGACCTAACGCGATCGTGCCCAAATTCTGTATTTGGTAAAGTTTAAGCAGGATAAAGTTTTGGAGAAAAAATCTGGAAGTCTAGACACGCCCCTTCTGGTACCTCCCATACAAATGTACCACTCCGCCCACTTTAGAAATAGGGTAATAATATCAATACACTCGACACGATCGTGCCCAAATTCTGTATTTTGTTATATTATAACAGGACAAAGTTTTGGAGAAAAAATTGGAAGTCTAGACACGCCCCTTATGGTACCTCCCATACAAATGTACCTTTCCGCCCACTTTTGGGATGTAGTAATAATATCAGTACACCCAACGCAATCGTGCGCAAATTCTGTATTTAGTAAAGCTATAACAGGATAAAGTTATGGAGAATAAATCTGGAGCCTAAACACACCCCTTCACGTACCTCCCATATAAATGTACTACTCCGCCCAATTTCGAAATCGAGTAATAATATCAATAAAATAGAAAATTATTTGTTTTACTGAGGGTAGGGGTAAATGTAAGTCGGGTTGCCCGACTGAAACTTTCTAACTGGTTTTAATTACAAATCGATTATTTTCAATAACTCAAGACTTAAACAATATATTATATTGGGTGATGGTATTTATCAGTCAGTTTAACTGACTGAAATTTCTGTACTGGTTTTAAATACAAATCGGTTTATTTCAATAACTCAAGACTTAAACAATATCTTATAGTGGGTGATGGTATTTATCAGTCATTTTATCTGACTGAAATTTCTGTACTGGTTTTCGTATCAAATGATATATATCCTCATCCCTAAGGGTGATGGTAAAAAAATGGTCCTAGCGCTAAAAACCTTTTTTTTACGCCCCTTCCGCCCACTTATCGAAAAACATATTTTGTACTTAAATCCATGTCGAGTATACATCGCTCATCCTACTGATCAGATAGTACATTTCGTTAAGATTTTCATATATTGTTGTATCAAAAAGGTTTTATGGAACTAAAAAATACTTTGTTGTTCAAAAAATTGTTCTTTTACAGTGCAAATAGTGGTTTTATTGACCCAAAATCACTTCTCTGTTGCACAAAGTACTCTCTTTGTACCAGAATGCTAGTTTGTATCAAAAGTACTTTCATTGTCGGCTCGCGAGCCAAGAGCTACAAAATTACAAATGTGACAAGAGCTAGCTCGCGAGCCTTTTAAAATTTTGTGGCCCTTGGCTCGCGAACGCAGCTCATATTTGTTTGTAAAAATCGGTTAACAACTGGTTAAGTTATTCATGTTTTACGGAGAATGCAACTTCAAAAACAGATTCTTGTTGTGCTCAGCAGCGCCTTCCAGAAAAATAGTATCATGCCCAGGTTTATATTCTAGTCGCACTGTGTTACTTAAATAATGTAAAAACCAGTACAGAAATTTCAGTCAGTTGAACTGACTGATAAATACCATCACCCAATATAAGATATTGTTTAAGTCTTGAGTTATTGAAATTAACCGATTTGTAATTAAAACCAGTTAGAAAGTTTCAGTCGGGCAACCCAACTTACATTTACCAGTAAAACAAATAATTTTCTATTATATTGATATTATTACTCGATTTATAAAGTGGGCGGAGTGGTACATTTGTATGGGAGGTACGAGAAGGGGTGTGGTTAGGCTTCCAGATTTATTCTCCGTTACTTTATCCTGTTATAGCTTTACTAATTACAAAATTTGGGCACGATTGCCTTGGGTGTACTGATATTATTAGTACATCCCTAAAGTAGGCGGAAAGGTACATTTGTATGGGAGGTACCATAAGGGGCGTCGCTAGACTTCCGATTTTTTCTCCAAAACTTTGTCCTGTTATAACATAACAAAATACAGAATTTGGGCACGATCGTGTCGAGTGTATTGATATTATTACCCTATTTCTAAAGTGGGCGGATTGATACATTTGTATGGGGGGTACCAGAAGGGGCGTGTCTGGACTTCCAGACTTTTTCTCCAAAACTTTATTCTGCTTAAACTTTACCAAATGCAGAATTTGGGCACGATCGCGTTAGGTCTTTTAATAATATTAATCGATTTCTAAAGTGGGCGGTACCAGATGTGGATGGGAGGTACCAGATGGGGCGGGAGTAGACTTCCAATTTTTTTCTCCAAAACGTTATCCTGTTATAGCTTTACTAAATACAGAATTTGGGAACGATCCCGTAGGGTGTATTGATATTATTACTCGATTTCTAAAGTGGGCGGAATGATGTATTTGTATGGGAGGTACCAGAAGGGGCGGGGCCATGTAGCCCATTTGCAATACTGTAAGTAGTTTTGAGAAAATAATAACTCGTGCAAAATTTCAAATCATTTGGTTGCGTCTTTCGAAAGTTATCGTGCGAACCAGCCGGACAGCCACCGGACAGACAGACAGACAGACAGACAGACAGACAGACAGACAGACAGACAGACGGACATGGCTCAAACGACTTAAAAAGTCATGAATCGAATTTGGTTCAAAGAAACCTAGGGTCTAAAGTGACTCCTTCTATGTGTTACACTTTTGGGTCGTATCAAATGATATATACCTTCATCCCTACGGGTGATGGTATAAAAATAATGAATACTTTCATATGCTCGGCTATTTGCAGACGTAATTTCCCGATTCAAAGTTTGTAGTTGTTCCTTGTTCTGCATGTTGTCGTACAATATGCCGCAAAAGAGTTTTTTGCTCTGCTATGGCTCCCACCAGAAGTCTCATTTGACCTTAAAAGAATGAACCAGTACAGAAATTTCAGTCAGTTAAACTGACTGATAAATACCATCACCCAATATAAGATATTGTTTAAGTCTTGAGTTATTGAAATTAATCGATTTGTAATTAAAATCAGTTAGAAAGTTTCAGTCGGGCAACCCGACTTACATTTACCCTTACCCTCAGTAAAACAAATAATTTTCTATTATATTGATATTATTACTCGATTTCGAAAGTGGGCGTAGTGGTACATTTGTATGGGAGGTACGAAAAGGGGTGTGTCCAGCCTTCCAGATTTATTCTCCATAACTTCATCCTGTTATAGCTTTACTAAATACAAAATTTGGGCACGATTGCGTTGGGTGTACTGATATTATTACTACATCCCTAAAGTGGGCGGAAAGGTACATTTGTATGAGAGGTACCATAAAGGGCGTGTCTAGACTTTCAATTTTTTCGCCAAAACTTTGTCCTGTTATAATATAACAAAATACAGAATTTGGGCACGATCGTCAATACACTAGACACGATCGCGTTAGGTCTTTTAATAATATTAATCGATTTCTAAAGTGGGCGGTACCAGATGTGTATGGGAGGTACCAGATGGGGCGTGGATAGACTTCCAATTTTTTTTCCAAAACTTTATCCCGTTATTGCTTTACTAAAAATAGAATTTGGGTACGATCACGTTTGATTTATTGATATTATTTCTCCATCTCCATAGTGGGCGGAAAGGTAGGTTTGTATGGGAGGTACCAGAAGGGGCGTGGCTAGGCTTTCAAATTTTTTTTCCAAAACTTTATCCTGTTGTAGCTTTACTAAATACAGAATTTTGGGACGATCCCGGAGGGAGTATTGATACTATTACTCGATTTCTAAAGTGGGTGGAATGATGTATTTGTATGGGAGGTACCAGAAGGGGCGGGCCATGTAGCCCATTTGCAATACCGTAAGTAGTTTTGAGAAAATAATAACTCGTGCAAAATTTCAAAAGATTTGGTTGCGTCTTTCGAAAGTTATCGTGCGAACCAGCCGGACAGCCACCAGACAGACAGACATACAGACAGACGGACATGGCTCAAACGACTTAAAAAGTCATGAATCGAATTTGGTTCAAAGAAACCAAGGGTCTGAAGTGCCTCCTTCTATGTGTTACACTTTTGGGTCGTATCAAATGATATATACCCTCATCCCTAAGGGTGATGGTATAACAAGATACACAGAGAACAAATAAATTTCAGAAAGGAGGCCAAAATAAAGGGTGAACTCAATGATTTGTTGGAATGCATTTCTTTCGATGGCAATAAGGACATGACTCTTAAGAAAATAATCGTTGAGAATAAAGTTCCATCGGTGAAAGTCTTGGAAGAGCACGTGACTTTAGTGAAAGAGCCGGATTCAAAGATTATTGGCTACACAACTCCAGTTCGTGGCAGTGCAAATGAAATTCAAAATGCAATGGTAAATTCTTTAGCTAAACTTAATTTTAAAATGGATTACCTATTAGCTATCAGTTGCGATGGCACGGTAACAAATACTCGACGCAACAATAGAGTAATGGTTGACGTCGTGAACAATGGTTTATGTGATAAAAGATTCGATTGTTTGAAGCCAGGTCCGTTAAGTCATGCTCGATGGCTGACTACAGCGTCAAGAATTCTACGCCTTTATGTCACAAAAATGGACCCATTTCACATTTTTAAAAATAGACCGTTTTTATTCGGAAAGTTTATGCACCATTCTGGTTTTAAGTATTAAAGAAGCCTGAAGCTATTCACGGTAGCAGAAATGTATTTAAGTAGATATGCTGGGTTCGTTAGTTGTCCATGGACGTGCAATTAGCTATTCGTCCGACAAGTGAAAAATGCTTATTATCTTCATTCGGAGAATATTTTGCTGTCTATAGTAACTATAGTGTTAAAATACTAAAATTTTTCAAAAATCCCGTTTCGGATTTATTCGAAAAATACATTTTTCCAACAATTCGGTATTTGATTAGATGATTTAGAAAAAAAAAAATTTTGATTTTGTAAAATAAAAAGTAATATGCAATTAAATAAGAAAAAATATGAATATCGATATCCTAAACCTTTCAATTAATTATAACTTTTAAATTTAATTTGTGCAATTTATTTCCAGTTTATCCAAACAGAAGTTATTAGGATATTTTAACTTAACAGGTAAGTGGAATCTATATTACTCACAAACTTTGAACGGGTTTCCTGTAAAACGTACATTTAGCATGGTTTAGAATGAAGGTATAGATTTGGTTACAAATTAATTTTTTTTTTACCATTGTGCGCTTAGTATAGGAAATAACCGGAACTTTTTACGTACACTTTTTTTTACCGATTTCGGTCTGTTTTCAAACCTAATTGTTTTCCAGAACATGGGTGATTCTTTCGTATGAATTTCGATGGCTTTCCACCCATTTCGAGGTGAAATCCAAACTATTTAAAGGTGAGTTCCTAACTGTGTCTTGGTTATTTCCCCACTATTGTATGGTGATTATAAATTAAGCTCATTTTTGGGATCGGACATAAAGTGATAAAAATATTAAAAAGTTACATACAAAATTTACAACCAAAACAAACAAACATCATATGTTAATAAACAACGTGTCAAAAATTTAAATTTCAGCATCTCCAATTGTAATTGTAAGTGCTCGGCGAATATGTACTTTTGCTAAAGAGATAATAGTTTTTGCAGGCCTGTTAACTAAATTGAGAAAAAACCAGTGCAGAAATTTCAGTCAAGTTAACTGACTGATAAATACCATCACCCAATATAAGATACTGTTTAAGTCGTGAGTTTTTGAAATTAATCGATTTGTAATTAAAACCAGTTAGAAAGTTTCAGTCGGGCAACCCGACCTACATTTACCCTTACCCTCAGTAAAACAAATAATTTTCTATTATATTGATATTTTTACTCGATTTCGAAAGTGGGCGGAGCGGTACATTTGTATGGGAGTTACGAAAAGAGGTGTGTCTAGGCTTCCAGATTTATTCTCCATAACTTTATCCTGTTATAGCTTTACTAAATACAAAATTTGGGCACGATTGCGTTGTGTGTACTGATATTATATCTACATCCCTAAAGTGGGCGGAAAGGTACATTTGTATGGGAGGTACCATAAGGGGCGTGTGTAGACTTCCAATTTTTTCTCCAAAACTTTGTCCTGTTATAATATAACAAAATACAGAATTTGGGCACGATCGTGTTTAGTGTATTGATATTATTACCCTATTTCTAAAGTGGGCGGAGTGGTACATTTGTATGGGAGGTACCAGAAGGGGCGTGTCTAGACTTCCAGATTTTTCCTCCAAAACTTTATCCTGCTTGAACTTTACCAAATACGGTACCAGATGTGTATGGGAGGTACCAGATGGGGCGTGGATAGACTTCCATTTTTTTTCTCCAAAACTTTATCCCGTTATTGCTTTGCTAAAAATAGAATTTAGGTACGATCACGTTTGATTTATTGATATTATTTATCCATCTCCATAGTGGGCGGAAAGGTAGAATTGTATGGGAGGTACCAGAAGGGGCGTGGCTATGCTTTCAAAATTTTTTCCAAATCTTTATCCTATTATTATTATATTATTAATATTATTGCTCGATTTCTAAAGTAGGCGGAATGATGTATTTGTATGGGAGGTACCAGAAGGGGCAGGGCCATGTAGCCCATTTGCAATACCGTAAGTAGTTTTGAGAAAATAATAACTCGTGCAAAATTTTAAAAGATTTGGTTGCGTCTTTCGAAAGTTATAGTGCGAACCAGACGGACAGCGACCAGACAGACAGACAGACGGACATGGCTCAAACGACTTAAAAAGTCATGAATCGAATTTGGTTCAAAGAAACCTAGGGTGTTCAAACCCGAAACCGAAAACCGCCTAACCGGTTTTTTTCTCCGAAACCGTATGCCGGTTTCTTCAAAAATGCTGATTTCGAATACCCGGTTTAACCGGTTTTTGATGTCGGTTAATCGGTTTTTCAAAAAGAAGTATTTCAACAAATCATTGCTAATTTGGTTCTGGCAAGTCTGCATAAAAATTGTTTATACTTATCCGATATTCTTTAAACAAATCTCAAAGGAAGCTTTTTGATATTTCCTAATGCAATACGAAAATTTGTTTGCAAAATGCTGCTAGTTAACTGTTTTCTCTTATATTTAAATGGCTGAGTAGCCGTCGGTATTCATATAAAAATTGTCAATTGTCTATATCTCCTAAACTAAGCATCCAAACACAAAAAAGAGCTTAATTTGTGATAATAATAATAAGTTGTGAAATCAGTAAGATACAGTTGGGATCTCATCTTGCAATCGCTGGGAAGCCGTCAATATGTATATGAAAACTTTAAAACTATGTGTCCGAGCATAGTTTATTATCACCATATACAAAAGTTGGCAAATCAACGAGATACAGTTGAAATCTCATCTTAAAAATGGTTGAGAACTAAACTAAAAATGGGTAGGGGCATCTCGATATTCATATGAAAAACTCATAAGCTCATTGTCCAATTGTAAAAAGATGCTGTTGAGATTCTTATGAAAAACTTTTAATGCCTTATTTTCCTATACTAAGCATCTAATTGTAAAAAATAAGTATAATTTTGGATGCTAAGTTTAAAATGTAAGTTTTACAGGAAACGCGATTAAAGGTTTTGAGTATGGTACATAGAGGTAGATTCTACTAACATGTTAAGTTCAAATTTTCTTAGAACTTCTGTTTAGGTGAACTGATCTTCCTCAGAATTTCATTGAATATAAATTGAAGGAACCTGAAACCTGCTACCTTAAGAATTAAGGTATCGATTTTTCTATGTTCTCATATTAAATTTTATTTTTATTTATTTTACAGTTTCCGAAAACCGAACGAAACCGGTTAACTCGGTTTTTTACTAAATCAGGTATTCGGAAACCGAATTGTTGGAAAAAGTAATTTTTCGAACAAACCGGTAACCGGTTTTCTGAAAAATTTAAGTATTTGAACACTATACAAATGATATATACCCTCATCCCTAAGGGTGATGGTATAAAAAACATCAAATGACTTCAATTACTATAAACTGTAACTACTAACAATTATTGAATAAAATGTAAACCAGTTCAAATGTGTTTTTTTTTCGGCACTACACGAAAGCAGAAATACAAGTGAGTGTTTTCGGCATTTGTGTTCGCACAGATGCCAGCGAAAGTAATTAGTGACTACGGGTTTTGTACTGAAATGTTTATGTTTTCTTTCACATATATTTTCGTTCGAGTTGGAGTTCTGATGTGAGTTAATGGCATTGAAATCAACTGTTTGTCTTGTAGAAACCAACGTGGAAGGTTAACGTTCGAGATCGTGGCTTAGGATGTTAGTTTAGGAGATTGATGCACTAAAAGAAAAAACCGCTTAATCCGGGTATTCGATTTTTACATTATTGAAGAAACCGGCACACAGTTTCCGAGAAAGAAAACCGTTAAACTGTTTTAGATTTGACAACTAACACTCGATCATGCATAAAGCGTACTGCCAACGATGACCCCATCTGCATCGAGCACGTTGATATCTTGAATGGGTTTCGTCCTAATAACACTAATTCTGTTTTATAGGAACCAGAACCATTTTAATTTCTTATACGATTTGAAAATTATTTCTGACTTTAAATCTTATTTTATTTTTTTAAACATTCTAATGTTAGGTTTATATTTAAACTATCTTTACAAAATATTAAGACTGCATCTTTATTTATATGCATTTTCTGCAATTTCATTTTCTATTTCTTACACATTTTTTTAATATTTTATACTTCTTTATTTATTATATTTACTTTCTTCTTTATTTATTAATGAGCACAACACTTAGCTCAAATCTACATTCCAAAGACGGTGGTTATGCTATGGTAAAAATCCTAGCTAAACAAAAAGACGGATTAAAGGTTTGTCACATCAACACGCAAAGCTTAAATAATAAAATAGATGAGTTCAGGTTAATGTTTGAAAATTCTGGCGTGGACATTATTTGCGTCTCTGAGACGTGGTTTAACCTGGATACGCCTGATTCGCTAGTCAGTTTGGAATGATATCACCTATATAGAGCCGATAGATATTCTCACGGTGGAGGTGTAGCAATTTACGCCAACAACAAATTAAGCACCAAATGTTGCATAAAATCTGATCCAGGTAAAGAAGTCGAGTACACTTTTTTATTGAACTATATTCATTTAACGAGAAAATATTACTGGGTTGGGTTTACCGCCCTAACCGAAACATACATTTCGGAAATTTTTTTAATATGTTCGAACTCTTAACAGTGGAATGCAATGATGTGATTATTGCTGGTGATTTTAACTCTAACATCCTTTCGGAACATTTTCTTACAGAAAACTTGTCGTCTCTGGGCCTTTTCTCAACCAATTTCACAACACTCACACACTACTCGCGCAGTAATAATACTTTGCTAGATCTTTTCTTTGTTTCTAACTCCTCAAGCATACTTTGTATGTATGACCAAATTTCTGTACCATGCTTTTCTAACGCATCGTTCTGAGCACACGTACTCAGAGACATATTCAAGATGGAAGCGTTTTAAAACACCTGGACTGCGAGATGAGTATTGTGCTGCCAGAAAAGACGTTAACAGAAAAATTAGACAAGCTAAAACCGAATATTTTTCAAGTAAATTCTTACTTGCATTGGACTCCAAACAAAAATGGAAAACAATCCGCGAAATTGGCATTGGAAAGCAACATAATAATAAATGCCAGGTTGATGTCAACATGCTCAACACCACTTTTACCAGCACTCCCACTGTCGTAGTAAACAACAACTTTTACAATTTTGGAAATATTTCTCAAAGTAATACAATGGACTTTGAATTTACTACTGTAAATAACATTGATGTCTTATCCTGGTTTTCTGAAGTTAAATCTAACGCCACAGGTTACGACAATATTGATCCGAGGTTCCCACGAATCCTTCTGCCGTTTATTTTAAATTATATAACGCACTTTTTTAATACCATCATTACCACTAGTACATTTCCAACAATGTGGAAACATGCTAAAATTTTACCAATCCCGAAATCTAATAATGAATACAGACCAATTGCCATACTTTGCTTTCTTTCTAAAGTATTTGAAAAGCTTCTTCACAAACAAATCAGTGGACACCTCAACTTTTATTCATTAATGCATGAAAAACAATCTGGTTTTCGTCCAAACCACAGTTGTACTAGTTCTTTATTGGAAGTATCTAAAAACATGAGTAATGAAATAGAAGATCGTCTTATTACTTTTCTAGTCCTTTAGGACCACTCCAAGGCCTTCGATATGGTAGATCACACTACATTATGTATGAAGTTAAATCATTTTTTTAATTTTGCGCCCGCTGCTGTAAAGCTTATACAATCCTACCTCTCTGGCCGCACACAATCTGTACACGCAGCTAATTGTGTTTCTGAAAAACTTCCATGTACAAAAGGAGTACCACAGGGATCAATTTAAGGGCCCATACTGTTTTCTGTATACATAAACGACTTACCGCAACAATTGTCATTTTCTAAGATACATATGTACGCTGATGACGTGCAACTTTATTTAAGTTGTCCACTTAATTCTATGGTTGAGCATATTAAAAAAAATTAATAGGGATTTATCTCAAATTCATTCCTGGGCAACGGCAAATGGACTCTGCCTTAAGCCACGAAAATCGAAATGTCTGTTAATTCATAAAAGGAATTTTGTTTCTTCTAATCTTGATGTTGATATACTGTTAAATGGTGAAAAAATTTAAATTGTTAAGCATGCTAAAAATAGTATTTAACAATAACTTAAGTTGGTCGAATCACATAAACACTGTTGTCGGTCAAACTTACTCAAAACTTAGAGTGTTATGGTCAACACAAATTGATACACCTCTTTCGATACGAGTACTACTTGCAAAGTCATACATTCTGCCTGGATTATTCTTTGGTTGCGAGCTATTCTCAAACTGTGATTCGTCTAGCAAAAGAAAACTGAATGTTGTATAATATATAATAATACTATTCGATATATATTATATATGGTTTGAAAAGATTTCAACCTATCTCTCATGTTACAAATTCCCTATATGGAGTCTCTTTTAACAAACTTTAAAACATTAAGAGTCTTTTGTACCTTCACTAAATTATGTTTACTCAGAAACCATTATACCTCTTTCAAAAACTGCAATTTTCTAGATGCAACAGAGGTAAAGAGCTTATGTCATTAATTCTCCGTAGTCTTGTGTCGGATTGGCAATTCTTTATTCATTCAATTCGTCTTTGGAATGCACTACCACACAGCCTCCAAACTATCAGTAACGCTGATAAATTTAAAAAAAAACATATCACTGATTTTTATAAAACCCACGACAATAATAATTGAATACTTTTATATGTATAAAATTTACTTGTGTAATAATTTTCTCCCTCCTTTCTCTCCTTATATTGTTTAAACGATTTTATATTTATATTTATCATTTTTCTTTTCATTTTACTTATTTATTTAGTTTAAACCCCTTTTTTGTTACAAAACATTTTTTTACCTTTATAATTCCTGTACTGTAATTATAAGAAATTTTCTTGTTGTACAGGATATCAAATAATAAACAAATACAAATATGGATAAATCATTGCGGCGTATCTTTTACGTAATTTCGATTGTATTTCATATGTAAAAATTCGTAAAAAGTCCCAGAAAAAAATGTATTTCTTTAACAGTGCTATATTTTGGCCAAAAATTTAAATAATTAACAATCAATTTGTGTTAGTGTATCAAATGATAGATCAAATTGGTTAAACGATCAGAAAAGTGTTTTATTGTTGATATTAATGGTCAATTCAGTGTCACGCACTAGGATGACGCGTTTCGAACTCCATGACGTGTTTATCCTCAAACCCCTTTGTGACAATTGATGCACTCTGGTACATCATCAGCTGTATATATATCTAGACCTATGTCAAACATGTACATGAAAATTACATATCAGCCAAAAGTGTCCAACACCAATATTTTTGAATTTGACCGTTAATATTCAACATGACAATGGAGTACATTTTTTCCCCACAATTCCCTTTTTACCTCAAAGTTCAAGCTTTTTTCAAGGAGAGTTGTTGGTAAACTAAGCTTACTTCAAGTTTTTTTACGTCAAAGTAAGGCATAGTTTTTAGGCCGGGCCATGTCAGTGTATTTTATACAGTGTTGTTTGAGAGTACTCGTCGATCGTATTGATTAGTTATCAAATTGTGTTAGTGTATCAAATCAATCATCAAATTGGCTAAACGATCAGAAAAGTATTTTATTGTTATATTTTTTAGAAATTATTTTTGGTTTTTTATATTTTAACATTCTGTTATTTAAACTATTTTTACACAATTCCAAGATTGCTTATTTATTTATATGCCTTTTCTTAAATTTCAATTGCTTATTCTTATACATTTTTTAACTTCCTATACTTTTATAGCGTTGCTGATATTATATTTATTAACGAACACTTACTTATTTATCTTAAATTTACACCCCAACGACGTCAGTAATGCTATGGTGAACATGGTAAACACAAATATGGATTAAAAGTTTGTCATATAAACGGTCATAGCTTAAATTATTTTATTATGAGTTCAGGTTAAAGTTTGAAAATTCGGGCGACGCAAATAATGTCGTCTCTGAAACGTGGTTTAACCTATATACCCCTGATTCGCAAGTTATCTGAAAGGATATCACATGTATAGAGCCGTTAGACATTCTCACGGAAGTGGTGTAGCAATTTATGTCAACAATAAATTAAGCACCAGGTAAAGAAGCCGAATACATTTTATTGAAATTTCTTTGATTAACGGAAATATATTACTGGGATGCTTTTACCGCCTGAACTGTCATATACATATTAGAAATTTTTTAATATGCTTGAACTTTTATAAGTAGTATTCTGACAGAAAACATATTCTGACAGAAAACATGGTTAATGGTGGTTAATTGCCAATTCTCTCCAAAAAATGACGAATATAACATACATGTTCATGTTTATAAAAAATGTATGTGTGGTAACCCTCTAAATCATATCTTTTAATTTTCCATATGTTATCATTTCTGAAAAATTTATCAGCAATTTGACAAGTTTCGTGTAGAAATGAGTGGAAGAAAACACACACGTTTAAATATAAAACAAAAACTAATTGTTATTGCAGACGTGAAAAAAATAACAATAGATGAACTGTGTGCGAAATATAAATGCTCCAAGTCCACCATAAATAGAATTTTGAAAAATCATCAATAATGTCGCTTTTTATATGTGAAGATTATTTAAACGCAGTTCCTTTTATGTTACGTTTTTCGTTTTTATGTTATGTTGTACTCATATGTGTGTTTCAATTGAAGTTAAATAATTTAATTTTATTATATTTTTAAAATAAATAATGTTAAGTTTTTGAACTTTAAAAACGTGAAAATTGTAGTTTATATTTTACTTTTTTTTATTTTACGCTTCATTGAGCGCGCAGTGCAAACTGCGTCAGTGACTCAATGAACCGAGTATCTGTTAAATGATTTCCCTGTTAATTGCATCGAAAACTGTGCATTTTTTAAAACTCAATTAAGCGAAAATTACTGCACTACATTCCATCAGCAGACGACAAGCTTTGTTTTCTTCAAGACAACATTTTAAATATTTAAATATACCCTCACCCTACGGGTAGAAGGGTATATATCATTTCATACGACCTAAAAGTGTAACACATAGAAGAAGTCACTTTAGACCCTAGGTTTCATTGAACCAAATTCGTTTCATGACTTCTGAGCCATATCCATATGTCTGTCTGTCTGGCTGCCCGGCTGGTAAACACGATAACTTTCGAAAGACGCAACCAAATGTTTTGAAATTTTCCACGAGTTAATAGTTCCCCAAAACTACTTACGGTATTGAAAATGGGCTGCATGGCCCCGCCCTTCTGGTACCTCTCATACAAATACATAATTTCGCCCATTTATAAAATCGAGTAATAATATCAATACACCCAACGGAATCGTACCCAAATTCTGTATTTAATAAAGCTATAACAGGATAAAGTTTTAAAAAAAATTGGAATAAATATAAGGTACATATAAATGTACCTTTCCGCCCACTTCAGAGATGATGTAATACTATCAATACACCCAATGCGATCGTGCCCAAATCATATATTTAGTAAAACTACAGCAGGATAAAGTTTTGGAGAAAAAACTGGAAGTTTAGCCACGCCCCATCTGGCACCTCCCATACCCATCTGGCACCTCCGATACTAGAAAATACGTTAAGAAAAAAATTTAACAAGCTTAAACTGAATATTTTTCTAGTAAATTCTTACTTGCATTGAACTCTAAACAAAAATGGAAACCAATCAGCAAAATTGGCATTAGAAAACAAGTGAATAATAATAACTGCCAGGTTGATGTCAACATGATCAGCACTACTTTTACCAGCACTATTACTGTTGTAGTAAACAACAACTTTTACAATTTCGGAAATATTTTGCAAAATAATACAACCGACTTTGTATTTATTAGTGTAAATCACATTGATGTCTTTTCCTGTTTTTCTAAAGTTAAATCTAACGCCAAAGGTTTTGACAATATTGATCCGAAGTTCCTACGAGTGATCCTGCCATTTATTTCACATTATGTAACTCACTATTTTAATACCACGTCAAAGTAGCCCCAAAAAGAAGAAGTTCTGCATCATTCGTTTTGTCAAGTTACATGCCATAAAAATTTAACATCGATTTGAAGTTAGTAAGTATTGTATGGGGAATGGGACTTTGCCCAGAGGTGGAAAGTTACTGATTGTTACTCACTTGGGAGTGACCAGAATCGATTCCTTTGCGGCACTGTCCAAGCAGCTAACTACTTCCGGTCTTAGACCAAGTATTCCCCGGGCAATGACTTCAAAGCAACCGCTTAGAAGTTAGCTAAAGTTAGAAGGCATTTCAACCATGTATCCTGAATGGTCAAAGAGACGTCTCAGGAAAGTAGGCTTAAACCGCTGAAGCATGGTTGCATCGTGGGATTGGACGCGCAGATAGCAGCCCTATTACCAATCTAGGAGACGAGGGTTAGCAACCCACATCTTCCGAAATCTAAATTGCTAACGAATCGTTAAAAAATCAGCCTCTAAATAAAAAACCGAAACACTCGTTGACGACCTTTGCATATCGAACTAGGACTATGATTGGATACTGGAATGTAAGAACGCTCAGAGACGGCGATAACATCGCCACCGGTTTGAACGCCAGGTATTTGCAAGCAGAACGTGAAATGTTACGGTACGGCCTTGCTATCCTCGGTTTAAGTGAAATTCGATGGACTGGCTCTGGTGAGTATTCGTCTCCAAGCTCACAGTCGGTCATGCTATATTCTGGAAAGGAAACAGGAAGCAATCACCAATCAGGCGTTGGAATAATGTTGTCAACAAATGCGCGTAAGAGCCTCATAAATTGGAAGCCTGTATCGGACCGACTTATTCTTGCCCGTTTTGGATCTAAGGTTAGAAATATCTCTCTAATACAGTGCTATGCCCCAACCGAAGCTGCCACAGACGATTTGAAAAACGCGTTCTACAGTCAGCTGAATGCAACGTATGACGATATTCCACGAGGTGATATCGTCATAGACATGGGAGACCTGAACGCCAAGGTCGGTTCTGACAATGAATCGCTGAAGCATGTAATGGGCAAGCATGGGCTTGGTACACGGAATGACAACGGGGAACGGTTTATTGACTTTTGCAATGCTAGAAAGTTAGTTATCGGTGGCACTCTCTTTACCCATAAGGATTGTCACAAGGTAACGTGGCTGTCTCCCGACAGGCATAACACCGCGAACCAAATTGACCACTGCGCCATCAGCCACCGTTTTAAAAAATGCCTGCTTGATGTACGTAGTAAACGAGGTGCGGATATTGGCCAATCTCGAGACCACTACCTAGTAGTAGCCAAAATACGTTTATGTACCACAGCCATACAAAACAACAGACAGAACCTCCGACCCAGGAAATACGATGTTGGTAGATTAAGGAATATGAACGTCCGAAACAACTTTACCTCCCAACTCCGACAGGCGATGAATACCACCGGAAATGTACTCCTTGCTTCCATTGATTCGAAATGGTACCATCTTAAAAACATAATACGGTCATGTGCAGATAAGTCAATCGGACCAACCCCCAAAGGAAGAGAAGATTGGATGTCTGAGGCTACTTGGAGTTTAATTGCAGAACGCAAAGAGCTGAAAGATAAATTCAATGCTTCCAAGAACCCCGAAGAGAAGAATTTACTAGAAAATAAGTATAACGAAGGCCATAAAACGGTACAGCGTGCAGTGCGTAGGGACAAACGAAGAAGTATAGATTGTCTCGCTGAGCAGGCTGAAAATGCCGCAAATTCTGGCGACACTCGCACAGTTTTCCATGTCACCAAAAAACTAGCGGAACGCAAATTGCACATTGAACATCCTATCCGAGATCTGACTGGAAATCTTCTCAGCACCGACCAAGAACAACTGCAAAGGTGGAAAGAACACTTTTCCATAGTCTTAAATAACATAATAGACCCTGCAGCTGAACTACCTATACCTGTAAGTTCAATAAATACCACAAACTACAGGATTGGAACCTCACCACCTAGTTTATCCGAAATTATAGCAGCGATAAAACAACTTCCGAACGGTAAAGCCGCCGGCACAGATGGTATCCCTGCTGAATTATATAAGTGTGATCCAACACTCACTGCAGAGCTATTACACCCACTCATTACTGAGTCATGGGAAACTGAGTCCTTCCCTGAAGAATGGAAAAATGGGATAATTGTCAAAATCGCAAAAAAAGGTGACTTGAAAAATTGTAACAACTGGCGTGGAATTTGTGTTCTTCCAACGATAGCAAAGCTAATGGCAAAAATAATTCTAAACCGAATTAAAGAACACCTAGAACATAGTATTAGCTCCTGTCAAGCAGGTTTTCGCAGTGGATATTCCTGTGCAGACCACATCAATACGCTGCGCATTATTGTAGAACAATGTTTGGAATTCAATTCCAATCTTCATCTTCTCTTTGTGGACTTTGAGAAAGCGTTTGACAGCATCAACCGTGAATACATTTGGTTAGCCTTGCGAAGAAGATATATACCTGAAAAATTAATATCTCTGATCAAGGAAAGTTATAACCAGGCCAGATGCTTCGTTCTCCATAAAGGAAAGCTCTCAGACCCATTCCATGTTCAAAGTGGAGTGCGTCAGGGATGCATATTGTCACCTCTATTATTCCTAGTAGTTATGGAAGATGTTCTTAGTTCCATCGAGAACCGAAGCCAAGGAATACAATGGCAAATCAACGGCAAATACCTAAATTACCTGGCTTACGCAGACGATATTTGCTTGCTTTCCCATAGGCTGTGTGATCTAAAACGGACAACATTAGATCTCCAGGAAAAGCTGCAGCATACGGGTCTTAAAATAAACACCAGCAAAACAAAGACTCTTAGCATAGGAACCGAAACAACAGCTCCATTAAGGGTAGGTGATGAAACCTACAAATATGCTCCAAACTTTTGCTACCTGGGGTGTGAGATTGATGCTGAAGGAGGTTCCGATTTAGATGTAGAGGGCAGAATAAACAAGGCAAGATCGTCGTTCGGTATACTAGCTCCAATATGGCAAAATAACAAAATTAGCCTCCATACAAAACTGCGAATTTTCGAAGCATGTGTGAAGTCTGTTCTGCTGTATGGATGTACAACTTGGAAAGTTACCAGTAGTATTACCAATCGGCTTCAAACTTTTGTCAATCGCTGCCTTAGACGAATACTTCGTATTTTCTGGCCGCGTACCATTTCAAATGCAGAATTGTTGTCGCGATCACGGCAAATACCACTGGCAACGGAAATTCGTAAGCGTAAGTGGCAGTGGATTGGACATACTCTTCGCCGAAATGATGACAACGTGGCTAAGCAGGCACTTAAATGGAATCCCTTCCATCAGGCAGGTCGTCGGCGTGGAAGACCACGTATAACATGGCGACGCTCCACCGAAAGCGAAATGAGTAACCTCGGCGTATCCTGGAACCAATTAAGATCGATTGCACAAAACCGTGTCCGATGGCGGACGGCTGTAATTGACGCCCTATGCTCCAATGGGAGTTAGAGGAACACATATATATATATAAGTATTGTATGGGGGAATTAGTCACGTTTGACATAACTCGAGAACCACTAGTCCGATTTAGCTGAAACAAATTTACAAAATTGTGTGTATTATGTTGACGTGTGGTCTTCGTTTATACTATTTTCGCACCGGAGCTTCACATTGATTGCTTGAAGCTTTTAACACTTAAGGTTGTGATAATGAGTGGAGAAGTCACAGCAAACGGCACTGAAGATGATGGTTTGGCAACCATCGAAATAGCTATCTGCCCTGCTAGCTGTCAACATAATACATTTCACACAGCTCTTGTAAAACAAATTATATTAGCTATAATAGAAAACAGATCTCAAACCGAACAATGAAAAACATATTCATCATTCTAATAGATCGACAATAACAAACGAATTATAATTCCTTTAATCTTTTCATATAACGTTACCCTACATATGCAACAGTTTCACTTCTCCATTCATCAAATGATTTTGAACTGGGTTTATTTTGTAGCACTCAAAAAATGTTGTACTCCGTGGCGTATGATTTACGTGGAATATCTATATATATAAAAATGGTGGCAAAAATGTATAGTAATTCATCAATTGAGAACGGCTGTGTCGATTTTGCTAAATTTTTTTTTTCAGTTGTTCGTATTTGCGAAGAGAAGGTTTATGTGAAAGAAAATTTTGGGAAAATCGTTCGGAAAAGTCGAAAAATTGGAAAAATCGAAAAATGCCTTTTTGCACGGAGTTTTGTATGCAATTGTTACGGAATGGATTTTCGAATAGAAAAAGAGAAAAAAGAGAGAAAAAAATTTTTTTCGACCAAATTTTGCATTTTATCGTATGATTTAATAATTTTGGACGATGTAACTGTGAAAAATTTCGGATAATTAGTCCGAAATGACTTTCGAATGGAAAAATAGAAAAATTATTGGTGGAAATCTCGGAAAATTCCGGAAAAACTCGAAAACTTGGATATTTTTCGACGAAATTTTGCATTGTACAACTTGATTTGATGAAAATCGCAAATTGAATTTTTGTATATAATTGTGTTTAAAATTGTTCCGTAGTGGCTTTTCGAATGGCAAAATTTCTGTTGGAAAATTACGGAAAGTACAAAAAAAAATTGTGAAAAATTTCGGATAATTATTCCTAAATGACTTTTCAAATGGAAAAATAGAAAAATTTTTGGTGGAAAACTCGGAAAAAAAATAGAAAAAAAAACTGAATGAATACAGTTGACGTAAAAGTGGAAAATTCGTTTTGATGCGTGGAAAGTTTCGGATTGTTGTGGAATTTATTATGTTAAAGAACGTTTTGCTTGACACAAAAATATAACAGAAGCTTTCAAATGACGTCATTTGAAGCCGAAGTTGTTGATTAACCCGGCTAAAATCCGAGCTATAAGGTAATGGCGTCTCATTTCACAGTGGAATAGTGAAAACCCATACAAACGTAGTTATGCGTGTCTGATAGTATTACTGGAGCTGAGTAAAACCTTAGCTCATTTCGACAAGAATAATAAATTTCAAATAATATTGTGTCTTCGTCTCTTTTCCAAAAAGTAACTAAATTAAATCTTTGTTACTTTTTTTAAAATAGTCCAAAACATTTTATTTTTTTCGTGCTTTTTTAAAACATTATGAAGGTATAATATTTTTTAAAATTAACTATTCTAGGAATATCTTTACCAAAGCGTTAACTAAGCTAGCGTTTACTCAACGTTCGGATGTTTTCGAAAAAGTCTGAATTTGCGTATTTTAACTTGCTTTCAAATGCTTTCGGAAATGATCGAGCAATTGCAAAATCTTCTGCATAAGCATAACGCATTGGTCGGATTGTCCAAAGTTGCATTGGATACAATGCATTTTGACGACCACAAAACATTATCAGAGCAGACGAAAGAACCTCTGGAGGCCATGCAAGACAATTCAATGCTCCCACTGTTAATGAAGTCGCTGTGGTAATTGTTGAGGAGAAATTGTTCTCAAGCGTCGGGATTGTGGACACTGCACATCAATACCCGTTGATGTTCTGTCGTGGAGAGGATGGCTACCACCACAGTTTAAAGATGGTCAATACAACGAAATGTTTGTTTAAAAGCCATCACTCCTTATTATTTTCCATTTAAGTTCGAATTCTTATTTCAGAAGAAAAAACGAATTAAAAGGATAGCTTAATGAATTTGTATGCCTATCGATTTATGATTCGGCAAGATGGTGACAATCGTCTGTAAACATATCGCCGGTTATTTCAACAGTACTGCATTGACATGTACGTAAAGGTCGAAACTGAGCGTCTCAATTTTATTCGTTTTAATCAGTCGCCACATTTCGAGAAGCGAATCAAATTCGTACATTGTTAGCGATCATAATAGCCACGTGTCAACCGTCGAAACCGAGAGCATTGTGAGACAAATACAAGGATTAGATAGCTAACGACAGTTTGCACAGAGCTCGCACGACAACATCGAATTTTGATTTTGAAATTAACGAAATTGGGAATACTAGCGTTAAATCGTTCGTGACCGACGAGAATGAGGCGACCAACTATCCGACTGAATTTTTGAACTTCCTAGATGAGTCAGCTGAAGGTGGGATCATAATCATGTTGCGAAATCTTAATCATCCGAAATTGTTCAACGGTACTCGGTTGTCCGTCAAGAAACTGATAAACAATGTGATTAAAGCGCCGATCATCAAGGGCAAATTTAAAGGAGAGGAAGTCCTTATTCCACGAATTCCTATTATTCTAACCGATCGTCTCTTCCAATTCTAGCGAATTTAATTCCCCATTCGATTGGCTTTTGTGATGACAATCAATAAATCGCAAAGCGCATCGTTGGAAGTCTTCATTGTTTGTTTTTGCGCCGGAAAACAAATCGAAAAACATTGTTTATCAGATCGCTCTTCACTGGTTTAGATTAAATTCAAATAAATAAAATTAAAATTTGAACTGTTTGTGTTTTAATATTACCCTGGAGCTTATATAAAGGCGTTAACTTAGGAGCAAGACGAAGTTTGCCGGGTCCGAAGTTGTATGGCAGAACAACGTTTGCCGGGTCAGCTAGTTACTTATAAAAGAGCCTAATACATGACAAATTCCCCTATACGATACTTACTAACTTCATATCGATATGAAATTATTATGGCATGTAACTTGACAAAACGAATGATGCAGAACTTCTTCTTTTTGGGGCTACTTTCACGTGCAGTTCTTAGAATTGAGTCCCTAAATCATGTGTTGTACTGTGAGATGATTACAGACCAATTGCCATACTTTGCTTTCTTTCTAAAGTATTTAAAAAGCTCCTTTACAAACAAATCATTGGACACCTCAGCTCTAATTCAATAATGCATAAAAAAAACAATCTGGCTTTCGTCCAAACAGTTGTACATGTTCTTTATTGGAAGTATCTGAAAACGTAAGCAATGAATTAGATACGGAAGATTAAATAAGAAATGAATACGAAACGGTAGATCACACCACTTTATGTATGAAGTCAAATAATTTTTCCAATTTCGCGCCCACAGCTGTGAAACTAATACAATTCTATCTCTCTGGCCACACACAGCTAATGGTGTTTCTGAAAAACTTCCATGTACAAAAGGAGTAGCACATTTTAATTTGTTTGCCTTTCTTTAAAAAAAAAAGTAAATGTAAAAGCAAATTTATGAAAATTAAAATGTGTTTTTTCTTTAAATTTAAATTTTTAATAGAATGCCTTCGGACGTTTGGAAATAGAAGAAGTTATGTAATTCATTCTAATGTCGCCCTTCTGAATGCATTACTTTAAAGACTTTATGGAAGGCCTACATTTATCCCTTTTTTGCAGTCATTCCTAAGGCCTTCGTTGAAGCCTTCCAAAAGACCTACTATTGTAGTCACTCATAAGGCCTTCTTTTTAAACCTTTTAAAAGGCCTTACATTAAAGCCTTTCATAAGGCCTGACTATCGAGGGCTCTTAAAAGGCCTTACATTTCAGTCATTCATAAAGCCGAAAGGCATTGTTTTGTAAGTGGGAGTAGAAAGCCTTGCCCTCCAATGACACCCTATGTTATTTGGAAAGGAAGAGGGAATGGAGAGGGAAGACCCACTGACTGCTATTGAAGCCGTTCTGCAAAGCCTTCTAGTTCCTTCTTTTCGCCGCTGGGTAGTGAAGGAAATTGTTATATACATTTTTTAAAACTACATATAAACAAAATTATAATATAAAAATCCGGGAAATAACACTAGTTTACAGTCATTTTGCAGAGTTGTAAATAATTTTCTGTAGATTTCGGCCTCCTAAACACGAATATGAAATGTAAAAATTTTTCCTCCGATTAGTTTTCAAGATATGAATTTTTGAATTATTTTGCAAATTTTTTATGAGATGCATCAGCTTATTGGAGAATAATTCGTAAACGCATCTAAAGATTTGAACAAGAGTGGTCTCCAATTAAAGGTAATGTGCTCCCCTAAAACCCATCTATACAAGCTTTTAACATCGGTTGGGTAGTTCTGATGGTAGGAGCATTCAAAGTTTAAAAAACTAATAATTTTGTTCAAAAATCACGGTTTTAAATTTATTAAAAAAATTATAAAAAATATTAATCGCAAAAATAAATCCAATTTCATAAATTGAGTATAAACTTTCCCGGACTTCCCCGAGCAAAACAAGCCATCGCTTATAAAAATTGGGTGATAAGAGGGAAAGTTACACTTTTTTAAGAGGACACTAAAAATGGTAAATTTTTTGATTTTAAACATATCATGGTAGGCTTAGAGCTAAACTTTACGTTGCATGAAAATGAAGACACTAAGTGGAAATGGGTTTATCATGCATCACGAAAATGTTTAATTTGAAATCCTAGCTGATCATTTTTGGAAAATATCGATATTTTTCATTTCTGCCAACTGGACCAAAAGTCTTTTTACTTTTTAAACGACGACAGTTAAAAAGTGGACAATTTCTTTAATCTACAGTTTTTCGTTAAGAAAAAAGATAATCGCCTAATGAGAAAACGGCCCTTAGACATTCCGCGATATAAAATTACCGGTTACATAAACACGTGTATACATACATTCGGCATCAGCAGAGAGCAACAAATAATAACCCTCTATAAGTGGACACTAGTTCGTAGGTGGTAAAATCCCTACTTACTAAAGGATCACCTGTACTTACTTTACAAATCCTAAGTAATGCATTTCATCATTTCGTTTTTTGTATGAAATGTTCGCAAATAGGGTCAATCGCTACCACATCGTTTACCGCGAACTAGTGAAATGGGTCCCCATGAAAGGGTACTTACATAGGTTCCCATGCTAGGGTTGGAGATATAAGTACCATGGAACCACCGGCTGTAAACAATTAAAATAGCTATAATAGTTTTGTTTACTCTTTCGTGTTCATACATTTTTTACTTGGTGGTTCGGCGTTCGTTTACCACAGGGTAATTCAAGTTAGTACCCATGTAGGGAGTACTGCAATAGGTAGTTCAAGCATGGCCAATCTACACCTCCTGAACTGCAGAGTAATAACACAAAAACTTGAAACTCAATTATCTCGAAAGGGCAAAACAATAACACTGTACTTTTTTATTAAGGGACGATACAATAAAGTACTTCTTTGTTGGAAGAGATACCTCAAAAAAGATACCTAAGTGTATATGAATAACAGTACTTCAATTTAACACATTGCAATAACGAAATACATATGCCTAATAGTTCAGTATCTAAGACTATTTACTATTACATATATATCCTTGCCACCTGTCCACGTTCTTTAAAATCCACATGTGTGTAGGTAAGCTTCAACACACATTCCCTGATCTTGGCAGCGTGACCCGCATCAATGTCAATTATTCGTAGAATTTAATTTTTAATGTGAATTGAGAGTTTGTTATTTTCAATTTGAAATGTTCATTAAATTTCACTTTTGTACTTTGTAAAATGCCTTCAAAGTCCTGCGTTTTCACTCGTACTACTTATAATATATTTCTCCATAAAGAAATCATTCTTCTTACTGTCAATGACAAATAATGAAGAAAATTATAAATACGTCGTTATATTCGGTCACATGCCTGTTCACATGGAAATCAATCTGGTACTCGCAAAAATTCACACAATTTCGTTGACAGATGGATGAGATGAGATTTATTTGTATGACAAAAAAACAAAAACATATTCGAATGATTTAAAATAGAGAGGCACTCTTTACATGAAACCGCAGGATATATTCTTGAAAACAAAGAAATCCCAATAAGAATTTAAAAAGTTGTTACAAACAGACATATAAATATCTCTCACATAACAATTATTTCACGTATTTCTATGGCACGTTGTGTCACACGTAATGATACTAGCACATTATTGTATCCAACATCACACTTGTATATGGTTTGGTGGTGCTGACTGTGACTCCGGAAAATATCATAGATATTTCTAACAAAATTGTACTGAGTCCTTCAGTACACTTTATTTTATCCGAATCGATTTAGCGATACTCATACGTGGCAAAAACAGTGTATGGAATAGAATTGATCGTGTGCCATTAGAGAATTAGCCAGATATCTTATCTGGCAAAAGTTGTTTCGCATATTACATTGTTACATTGCTATCGATTTATATACCCTAGTGTGTGTTTGACAACCATTATTATCATTTGTTTATACCTTCAGGCTGTGACCGAGTTACAAGACACCAAAGACATGACAGTACTTAGAATGCTAAGTACGTGATATTTGCTTTTGTACAAGGTGAGCCAAAAGAAGTCAACCGAAGTTGTTTGGTTCTCATTTTTTTTTCTAAATAAAAAACTTCTAACTGGGAAATAGGATTGGCCACACCACTTTTTAAAAAGTCGTTATGTCGGTCATATTATTGAACCGATTGTAATAAAATTGGTATAATCTACAAGGTTGATCAAAAGAAGTTATCCGATATTGTTTTTTCCTAATTGGAAAACTTAGATTTTGTTTTTTGTTTATATTTATTTGAATAAGATTGTATTGGTTAAGTCGAGAAGATGGTATCTGCCAAATGGGCGCCGTCACAATTGAATGCCATACGAGCTCGTTTAAATAACCATGATGGCTTCCAGGGTATCGGGCTTGTTCACGTAAACACCAGACTTAAAAAAATCACACAAAAAAGGTCAGGAAGGTCGAAAATAAGAGCATCTTCCAATAAGATGACTTTTTTAGCCCATTTGTATTATGAACGGCGCCCAGACAAAAATACATTACGTTCAGTTGTCTCCAATTGTAAACTGTAAATGGAATTGACTGAAAGACATTTAAATGCATTCTCCAAAACGATGACCATCGAAATAGAATCGTTGTTAAATATTATTAGTCTTTGACTTGCAATATTTCTGGTATTTTACTGCCAATATTATCAAACATCTGGTCAGTTTTTCGATTCTATTGCAAAGTCAAAGTTACTATGGATATAGGTTAAAGTTGCTTAACTTGATCCGAACAAAATATTGTTAGCGGTTGGCCATTAGTTAGTAAGGTGGTCATTAAAATTAAAAAAACGTTTTGCTTTTTATACACTACTAGCTGACCCGGCAAACGTTGTTCTGCCATACAACTTTTGACTCGGCGAACTTAGTTTCGCTCCAAGTTAACGCCTTCATAAGCTCCAGAGTAATATTATAACACGTATAGCTCAAATTTTAATGTGACTTATTTTAATTTAATCGAAATCAGTGAAGAGCGGTCTGATAAACAATGTTTTTCGATTTGTCTTCCGGCTCTAAAACAAACAATGAAGACAGTTTGCCAACACGCGAAAAACTGAGAAATTCGAGGTTGATCCCTCAAATATGCAATGATTGGCCTTGCGATTTATTGATTGTCATCGCAAAAGCCAATTGAATTCGCTAGAATTGGAAGGGAAAATCGGTTGGAATAATATAAATTCGAGGAAAAAGAACTTCCTCTCCATGGAAAAAATTTGACGGGAACGTCATCAATACAGTTGAAATATAAACAGGAATTTGGCCATTACAAAGCGCCATAGATATTTTGAAAATGCAGTAGCCGATGGGTCGTTTTGCAACGTGACTCCCATTTCAACTCCTTGTCATTCCGCCTCAAAGACATTAATTTCATCAGCAGCAGTAGAAGCGTTTGGCTCGAAGCGTTTGACGAAAATCTTCCGACAGAAATATCATAGCCCCATCAAATCGTTTCTAATCACCTCATAAATCCTAAAACTTTCGGTCAACTGCCTCCAAAGCTCGTTGATGCGCTATCGTGCATTCATCCCAAATGATGATTTTGCATTCTCGCAACAATTTCGCTGTCGCCGAACTTCTGGATATTGTGCCCAATGAGAAGAATCATCGGCAACTTCAAAGCGGAGTGTGCAGTTCGACCGCCTTTCAACAAAGTGGCAGCAGATGGTGCAACAGCTAACGCAATTTGCGATCGATACGCATAAAAATTATTTGAGCTAACCATTTTATTTGTTTCTTTCCCTGATGACATGTAAACAAACCTGTCGTTGTATTGACCATCTTTAAATTGTGGTGATATTCACCTCCTCCACGGTATTGAAGTGCATCATATGACCGATGAGTCTCCCGACGCTTGAGAACAATATCGTGTGATTCCACATTCTCACTCTGCAATAGATGTGAAGCCTTCGGTATTCATATGAACAACTTTAAATGCAGTTATCTCCTAACAAAAATGTTCGATCGCAAAAAGGTTACAGTTGGGATCTCATCTTAAAATAGATTGGGATCTCACCTCGAAATGAGTAGCACGCCGTCGATATTCATATGGAATGGTAAAAAGGTGGTTAACATGCATGTGATCAAATCGATACTTTAATTCTAAACAAAGGTATGTGTAAAATGAAAATTTTACAGAAAACGCCTTTAAAGTTTGTGAGTACATTATATAGATTGCACTTATATGTCAAGTTAAAATATCCTAAATCTACTAAATCATGTATTCGAAAACCGAATTCTTAGAAAAAGGTATTTTTCGAATAAACCGGAAACCGGTTTTCTGAAAAATTCAAGTACTTGAACACTATAATTGTATCCAATGCAGAAAATTTTGCAATTGTTCGATCATTTCGTGTTTTATCGAAGTAAAAATTGCACAACGTTGATCTAGTTCTATTGCCGAATCACCAAGGAAATAGATCTGAAGGAAATTATGATCTTCGTTTGGTGGTGGTAACAAAGCGCCAGCTCGATGATGTATTTGCCCTTGAATCTGAATGAATCACCAAGGAAATAGATCTGAAGGAAATTATGATCTTTGGTTGGTGGTGGTAACAAAGCGCCAGCTCGATGATGTATTTGCCCTTGAATCTGAATGTGTGGAAGCATTTTCGAGCAAAATGGGAGGAATTGTTTTAATAATAACACTAACACAAAATCCAAATTCTTAGAGTTTTTCCGAGTTTTCCACCAAGAATTTGTCTATTTTCCATTCGAAAAGTCTTGTCGGAATAATTATCTAAAATTTTTCCCAACTACATCGTCCAAAATATGAAATCATAGGAAAAAAAAAAATTTCGTCGAAAAAATATTAAAATTTTTCGATTTTTTCCGGAATTTTCCAACAAATTTTTCTATTTTTCCATTCGAAAAGTCAAGAAATTTTTTGGGCACTTTCCATAATTTTCCAACTAAAATTTTCTATTTTTTCATTCGAAAACCGACAAAAAATTAATTTTTGATTTACCTCAAATCAGGCGATGAAATGCAAAATGTTGTCGAAAAAATTCAAAATTTTCGTTTTTTTTCGGAATTTTCCGAGTTTTTCACCGAAAATTTATCTATTTTTCCATTCGGAAAGTCATTTCGGAATAATTATCTGAAATTTTTCGCAAGTTACATCGTTCAAAACTATCAAATCGTACGACAAAAAGCAAAATTTCGTCGAAAAATAGTATTAAAATTTTTCGAATTTTTCCGGAATTTTCAAACAAATTTTTGTTATTTTTTCATTCGAAAAATCATTCGTAACAATGCCGCACAAAATTTCATACAAAAAAACAATTTTCGGTTTTTCCAATTTTCCGGCTTTTCCGGAGAATTTTCCCAAAATATTCTTCTACATAAACCTTCTCCTGGCAATTACGAACAACCGAAAAAAAATTTCAGCAAAATCGGTCCAGCAGTTCTCAATTGATGAATTACTATACATTTTTGCCACCATTTTTATATATATAGATTACTATTTCTATACTATTCCTCAGCATTAATTTAAAATAATATAACGTTAAACTGTACAAAGTATCTTAATAATTTGCAACAACGCCAATGACGGTTACATCATTTACTCTTTCATCTTTCTCCGCATAACAATGATAAATATTCGTGATGCAGCAAAACATCTCATTGAGTTCAAGAATAATAGCTCAAGTATTTTGCAACAAAATTACTCGCTGGCTAGCGTTTAGTAGAAAAATGAAAAACAGAAAATTTAACAGCAAATGTCAAACTTAAACAAGACTATAAATTATGCAAGTGGACTTAGCCAAAGGGTGTTCCACTTCAACAAACACATTGCACTCTGCCACCACCGCATTCACGACGAGCTCGCACTTCCTCCAATGGGCCCATACCACCATTTCTAATAAAATTTGTAACCAAATGGATACAAATATATACAAGAAGAAATGAATAAAATAGATGGATGACGGTTGCTGTAGGTCGCTCCTTCAATGGCGAAGTGGAACAGAACAGTGGGATTACAAGTAAACCAACATTTATTTGTTTCCAACGAACTGCTGAAACAAACTTCTTTGTTTTAAAGCAAGTGGACAGGCGTAAACTGTCCACTCCGTTTTTGAATGTTGAATTCCATAAATGAAAGCAGAGAAAGCTATCAAATTTCATTACTGTTAAATGCCAATAACAAGTAATTTCAGAAGCCTGAAGGCATTAGCATTAACATTAAATACATATGGTTATTTGGGAATGGGACTTTGCCCAGAGGTGGAAAGTTACTAATCGTCACTCTCTTGGGACTGACCAGAAGCGATTCCTTTGTGGCAGTGTCCAAGCAGCTAACTACTTCCGGTCTTAGACCAAGTATTCCCCGGGTTATGACTTCAAAGCAACCGCTTAGAAGTTAGCTCGAGTTTGAAGGCGAAATGTTGACCTAATCGGCATGCTACCACCGATGCGTCTTAGGAAATATGTAACAGAAGTTACCGAAGCTCAACACAGGCTCTCTTAGTGACTTTGGCAGCCCCAAGAAACTAAGATCGGGAAATGTGTCCTAATAAGCCACTCTCATTAAAAAAAATTATTATGAAAACACAAGGAATAGAAAAAACAAAATCCCCCCTAAATGTTGACGACCCCCGCAAACGATATACACCTAGGCTTGCCAGATGGTCGGGATTAGGCGGGATTTTCCCGAATTCTCGCAAAAATCCAGAGTCCCGAGTATTGAAGATGTTCAAGGGAAAATCCCGAGTTTTTAATATTTCCTACATTCACTTAGAATAATCAAAGAAACAACATATTAATGAAGGTGCAAAACAATACTTTTCCCTTATCAACTAGTTGATTCGTGGTGCTAATATTGGCTCGGTTGCAGCCAAGGTGCACACAAGATTGAGCAGAGCGAAAAACGCATGTAACCAAACACAAAGAAAGCTGGACATCGCGAAGCTGCATACCCCAGAGATAGCTACTGCCAAGCTCTCCCAACTTTTACGACACAACGCCTCTACTTCTGACGTTCCCATGGCAACCGCCACAACAACCGTGCTAGGATATGAAAAGCGGCGCTCAGACGAATCCTGGTACGATGAAGAATGTCGCATAGCGTCTGAGGAACAGGATGCTGCTTATAGGGCAAGGCTACAGCCAATTGTAACCCGTGCTGTTAGGGAACGGCATAAGGAGAAAGCAAAACAGGCGAAACAGCTATTTAGGCGAAAAAAACGTCAGATGAAGTAACGGGAGAACGAGGATATAGAGCGATACAGGGATAGAGGTGAGGCCCGAAAATTTTACCAGAAAGTAAGAGCAAATGGATACGGTAATGGCCTCCCCACCTGCAAGGACAAGGATGGAAATCTGGTCACGGATACGCAGAGTGTGCTGCACATATGGAGAGAACACTTCCAGCAACTGCTGGTTCCAGAAGGCAGCGCACGTGAAGTTATCACGCCAATTGTCGACGACGGCTTAGATTGCCCACCACCAAGTCAAGCCGAGGTAAGAAGAGCAATATCGCGTCTGACGGTCTGCCCGCTGAGCTCTTCAAGTCCGGTGGCGAGGAGCTGATAACGAGCATGGACCAGCTCCTGCGCACGGTTTGGCTTAAAGAGTGCATGCCCGACGATTGGAATGTCCTGTGCTGGAAAAAGGTGTTCCAAGTGTGTGCTCAAACTACCGCGGGATCAGCCTTTTACCCATCGCATATAAGGTCCTGTCGAGTGTGCTATGTGAAAGACTAAAGCCAGGGTTTTACAACCTAATCGGGCCTTATCAGTGTAGCTTTAGACCTGGAATATCAACAACTGACCAGATTTTCACGCTTCGGCAAATCCTGGAAAAGACCCTAGAGAAACAGATCGATACGTACCATCTTTTCGTCGACTATAAAGCTGCCTTCGACAGCCCGATACGGCAGAAATTACTTGAAGCCATGGCTGAGTTTGGTATCCCAGAATGACGCTGACTGACACGAAGTCTTCAGTGAAGATTGGCAACGACCATACGGAGCTATTCTTTACCAGACGAGGCCTAAAACAAGGCGACGGCCTATCGTGCGATCTCTTCAACATTGTGATGGAGATGATAATGAGAAAAGCTGCAGTAAACACGGGTGGCACTATATTCAACAAAAGCCACATGCTACTCGCGTACGCTGATGACGTGACATCATTGGTCGAAAACTGCGGGATGTGACTGCAGCATTCTCAGATATACAAAAGGAATCAGCGAAAATGGGTCTAACAGTGAACGAGGACAATATGAAATTATTAGTTTCAACGAACAAAGAATCTACTCGTTTGGGAAACTGCGTGAACGTTGACAACTATAATTTCGAGGTGGTAGATAATTTTGTCTACATAGGCTCCGCCATCAACAAAACAAATAATGTCAGCCTAGAAATCCGGAGAAGAATCCTGCTTGCAAATAAATGCTACTACGGACTAAGCCAGCGATTCAATGACAGAGCCCTCTCTCGACGAACAAAAATCCAGCTATACCAGATACTGGTTCTACCTGTTTTAATGTATGGCTCAGATTCCTGGGTATGAGTTATGAGTTGATATATCAAAATTGGGTGTGCAAATATACCGCATTTTCATTGGCATTGAACAAAATGTATTCGCTTAACTTGTTCATAACGGATTCGACTTCATTCCATTATAATGGATTATTATAAAACATTAGTATAAAAACATTCAAATCAAAGCAGGGATAATTACCGAAAAAATCAGTGCGTAAAGCTGCCATCTCAATCGAATTGTATCCATTGTCAATAAGTTTTTGCTTTTCTGCTACTACAGCTGGGGATAAAAAATCATCTTCTTGACGCATTTTTAATGTTTCTTCGAGCTTATTTTTGAAGTAAACAATATTATTGCATGAATTCGCTGTTTATATTTCTATTATGTATCGAAAAACAGTACTTTGAGGGAGAAAAGCAGTACGCAGTTTTTGATGTCGAAAAACAGTACTGTACTGCGAAAAACAGTACAGATACGAGCCTTAGTTATGACACAAGCGGATGAATCGGTTCTGGCGGTATTCGAAAGAATAATAATCCGTAAAATATATGGACCCATCATCGTTAACGGAGAGTATCGGCGTCGTATGAATCATGAGATGTACGAGCTGTACACTGACATTGACGTGGTCAGACGCATAAAGGTGCAACGGTTGCGTTGGCTAGGTCATGTTGTACGCATGAACGAAAATGCTGCAGCTTGAAAAGTCTTCGACAATGAACTTGATGAACGGCGCAGAAAAGGGCGGCCAAAACTCCGTTGGAAAGACCAGGTTAATGAGAACCTTACAGAACTCGGTGTGACTAACTGGAGAAGAAGCGCAGAAGATCGAGGCGCTTATAATATTAGTCTACGTGCGGTATATAATCCACTGGGATTGCAAAGAAATACCAGCTTAGTGAGTATGTAACTAAGTACATATGGTTATTTATTAAATTCGGCACACATATGCAACACCATTTTACAAGTCTTTATTTTTTGTCAGCTGCAGAGTTCTAAATAATTGTTTTCTATAGATTTCGGCCTCCTAAACACGAATATGAGATTTAAATTGTCCGCTGATTAGTTTTCAAGAAATAAATTTTTGAATTATTCTGCAAATTTTTCATGAGATGCCTCAGCTTATTGGGAAATAACTCGCAAACGGGTCCAACGATTTGAACAAGAGTGGTCTCCAATTAAAGATAGTGTGCTCTCCTAAAACCTTTCTATACAAACTTTTAACTTCGGTTGGGTAGTTTTGATGGTAGGAGCATTTAAAGTTTAAAAAACAAATTTTTGTGTGCAAAAATCAAGGTTTTAAGTTGATAAAAAAAATTTATAAAAAATATAATTCGCTAAAATAAATTCAATTTCATAAATTGAGTATAAAGATTGGACTATTTCGAGCAAACCAAGCCATCGCTTACAAAAATTGGGTAAAAAGAGGGAGAGTTACACGTTTTTTAAGAGGGCACTAAAAATAGTAATTTTTTTTGATTTTAAGCATATCACTGCAGGCTTGAAGCTAACTTTACTTTGCATGAAAATAACGACTAAAAGTGGAAATGCCACTGTATTCTGGGTTGAGCATGCATCACAAAAATGCTTAAATTGAAATCCTATGCTCCTACCATCAAAACTACCCAACCGAAGTTAAAAGTTTGTATAGAAAGGTTTAAGGGGAGCACACTATCTTTAATTGGAGAGCACTCTTGTTCAAATCGTTGGACCGGTTTACGAGTTATTCCCCAATAAGCTGATGCATCTCATGAAAAATTTGCCAAATAATTCAAAAATTTATATCTTGAAAACTAATCAGAGGAAATTTTTTAAATCTCATATTCGTGTTTAGGAGGCCGAAATCTATAGAAAAAAATTATTAAGAACTCTGCAGCAGAATGACTGTAAACTAGTGCAACAAAACAATAATTACAAGCAACTAATAGTAAAATTGCATTAAATTGTTCAATAACTGCCATTTTAAGCAAACATATTAAGAAATTTGGAAGAAATCAAGTATTCTTAACATCGTTTAGAAACCAAGAGATTGATATGACCGCAAAAGTCTTCAGTTAGTATTAGCTGAAGATCCACAGATGCCGTTAATTCCTCAAATTGGTAACGGCGGCGATTACACAAAGTTAATGTTAAAGACAAATAGTTTATTTTTTTCCAAAAGGTCGTCTTGTGTGGGAAGTGCCAGTAGTGTGGAACTAATCCGCCCATTCGCAATTACATACCCACATTGTTGGTTGTACAAAACAACCATCATTACATCGATAGAAAAATTAACTAAATGTTTGAGCATTGTGTTGAGGAAATCATCAGTTATTACCGCAGAAAATTGTATTACCAAGTTGATTTGTAACTGATCATCGTTGCTCTTCTCAGAGCCATGAATCCAATTTTTGATGGTTTAACCCAATATTTAAATGACTCAATCTGACACATGAATTTGCTTTTCGTTGCAGTAGCAGGGTAGAACTCAGTAATTTAACATTTTGATCGCGAGATTAGCCATTTTCCTATCGCATACAAGGTCCTGTTTACGGCCCTATTCTAATAATTGTTACAATTTTGTAGCCAATTCTTGTTACGGGTATTATGGCAATTTTGTAACAAGGAAAAGTTCACCTCGTGGTGAAATATAAATTATTGACAATTCGTAGCTGATTATTGAATTTTACAAACAAAAAATTAAAACACAACACAGAGAAAAGTAAAAATGTTTTCCCATTTTAGATATTTATACAAATTTGAATGAATTGAAGGTGCCGACAAGTACCCAAGTTAAGTGGACAGTCGAAAATATTGGACTATAACTGTGTAATGGAGAATTGGACACTGCTGTTCCACAGGTTTCTGGACAGTCGTTCTTTTTCCACACCTTTTGCTACTACATTACCATACATAAGGGCTAAAAGTCATTTATGCACGACTTCAATAATTTAAATCTTGTTTGTTACAACTCAAAATATTATTCGAAACAACTGTAACTAGTTTGTTACCCCTTTTTGGCAGGTAACAATGTTTGTAACTATTGTCACTGTTACAAGGATTCGGAATACCAATTATTTGATTTTGTAACCAAATTAGTCTATTGTAACCGTGGTGACTATTGTAACCACGTCAGAATAGACCGGTTAGTGTATTATGTGAAAAATAAAAGCTCACCCAGATTGGACCTTATCAGAGTGACTTAAGACCTGGTGAATCCACAACCCATCAGAGAATGCAGATCGACACCTACCATCTGTTTATCGATTACAAAGACGCATTCGACAGTCCGATACAACAGAAGTTATTAGATGCCAGAGCTAAATTCGGTATCTCCGCGAAGTTGATACGACTTTTCGGACACTAAATGACTCGAAGTCTTCAGTGATAATGGGCACAAATCTAACAAAGCCATTTTCTACCAGACGAGGCTTTAGATAAGGCGATAATTTGTCACATCTTTAATAAATGTCACATGCTGGTTGTGTATGCCGATAATATAGATATCATTGGTCGAGGACTTCGAGATGTTACTGCGGCCTTTTGAGCATTGATAAGCACCTTATTTATTTTTTTTAACGAACAAAGGATCAACACATTTGGGACGCAGCGTGAAAGTTGACAACTATAACTTTGAAATGGTAGATGATTTTTTCTACCTTGGCTACGCCCTAAACAAAAATAATAATGCCATCTAGAAATCATGAGACGAGTATTGATCGCAAACCGCTGCTACTATGCGCTGAGAAAGCGATTCAATGACAAACGTTCTCTCTAGACTAACAAATATCTACCTCTACAAGACACTGCTCTTCAGCACAGAATCCTGGATAATGACACAAGCGGATCAATATATTCTGGGAGTCTTCGAGAAAAAAATAAAAATTGTGTTTGGCCCAGGAGGGGGCGACCAAATATTCGTTGGATGGAGCAGGTAAAAGAGCTGTTAACTATAAATGGTGTGACGAACTATCTATGGAGTACAAAAGACCGAAGCGCTTGGAATTCTTTTCTACGTGCGGCTACTGATGGAAGAATTTCTGTTTCCGCTGCCATATAAGAAGAAGAAGATTTGGCTAAGACATGTCTATTTATACCATCACCCGTAGGGATGAAGGTATATATCATTTGATACGACCCAAAAGATAGAAGGAGTCACTTTAGACCCTAGGTTTCTTTGAACCAAATTCGATTCATGACTTTTTAAGTCGTTTGAGCCATGTCCGTCTGTCTGTCTGTCTGTCTGTCCGGTGGCTGTCCAGCTGGTTCGCACGATAACTTTCGAAAGACGCAACCAAATGTTTTGAAATTTTGCACGAGTTATTATTTTCTCAAAACTACTTACGGTATTGCAAATGGGCTACATGGCCCCGCCCCTTCTGGTACCTCCCATACAAATACATTAGACCGGGTCGGTCCCCATACAAATTTTTTTTTTCTCCAAAGTCGAGGGCTAATATTAAAGACAACCTCGAGACAACTTAAAAAAAAAATTTTTTTTCCTCCCCCACCCCCCGGAGAAACAGCCAAAATCGTTTTTTTATCACTGCTTTTTTGTTTGTGGCTCAATCGTAACATACAAGACATCGGTGTATAGGTCTCGACGAGTAAAAAATTTGTCCTATAGATGTCGCTGACATACGACATCATCTTGTAATGATGGCCTCATTTAGAGCAATTTCTACCCCTAAAATTTAAAAATGTTTTTTCCTAGGATTAAAGCACTTTAAAAACCATGAACATTTTGCTTTGGAAGTATACAGTTTTATTCAAAAACAAAAAAGTTACGTGTGAAAAGATGTATTTACAGCATCAACACTCATATTTTTCCCTGTTGTTTGCATTATTACAGAAAATTATTGAAATTTTTTCAATTTGTCTCGAGGTGATCTTTAATATTTGCCCTCGACTTTAGAAATTTTTTTTCGTGACCCGGTCTAAAATACATCATTCCGCCCACTTTAGAAATCGAATAATAATATCAATACACCCTACGGGATCGTTCCCAAATTCTGTATTTAGTAAAGCTATAACAGGATAAAGTTTTGGAAAAAATTTTGAAAGCCTAGCCACGCCCCTTCTGGTACCTCCCATACAAATCTACCTTTCCGCCCACTATAGAGATGGGGAAATAATTTCAATAAATTAAACGTGATCGTACCCAAATTCTATTTTTAGTAAAGCTATGACAGGATAACGTTTTGGAGAAAAAATTGGAAGTCTACTCCCGCCCCATCTGGTACCTCCCATCCACATCTGGTACCGCCCACTTTAGAAATCGATTAATATTATTAAAAGACATAACGCGATCGTGCCCAAATTCTGCATTTGGTAAAGTTTAAGCAGGATAAAGTTTTGGAGAAAAAGTCTGGAAGTCCAGACACGGCCCTTCTGATACCCCCCATACAAATGTATCACTCCGCCCACTTTAGAAATAGGGTAATAATATCAATACACTCGACACGATCGTGCCCAAATTCTGTATTTTGTTATGTTAAAACAGGGCAAAGTTTTGGAGAAAAAATCGGAAGTCTAGCGACGCCCCTTATGGTACCTCCCATACAAATGTACCTTTCCGCCCACTTTAGGGATGTACTAATAATATCAGTACACCCAAGGCAATCGTGCCCAAATTTTGTAATTAGTAAAGCTATAACAGGATAAAGTAATGGATAATAAATCTGGAAGCCTAACCACATCCCTTCTCGTACCTCCCATACAAATGTACCACTCCGCCCACTTTAGAAATCGAGTAATAATATCAATATAATAGAAAATTATTTGTTTTACTGGTAAATGTAAGTTGGGTTGCCCGACTGAAACTTTCTAACTGGTTTTAATTACAAATCGGTTAATTTCAATAACTCAAGACTTAAACAATATCTTATATTGGGTGATGGTATTTATCAGTCAGTTCAACTGACTGAAATTTCTGTACTGGTTTATTTAGTTTATTAGTTTTTTTTCGTGTGGTTGAGCTCACGATTATTGGCGATCTCGTTTTATAGACATCACTTAATGAAAATCGAGATGCTCTCCTAATCTAATATAGCATATAGATATACATTTTATTGCAAAAAAACACACAAATCCCAAGAGGCGCATTTTTGCACCCGCAACGTATGTTATTGCAATCATTATCGGTATCGTATAGTTTTCGTAAATTTAAAATAAACTTTTGGTTACACCGTACCACATTGCCACAGAGCTGTTTCATCAAGTAAGGCGATAGTGTAAGGCAAAGCTTATCTAAATTTATGCGCAACCTGACATTACAATCCCAAATCTAAACACATTCAAGGAGCTCCCTTACATGCTGATTCCTTCCCAACTATATTCCTTGCTATCCATTCATGGCATGTCCTGTTTCTCATTGGTTAGGTTACTTCATTCTTGTTGTAATCTAAAACAAAGGAATTTGCAGCAGAAGGAATTCGAACTAAAATAAAAACAAACGCTACAATAACTAAAAAGGAAACAATACCAAGAATAGAAAAAATACAACACAGGACCTCAATGAAAAGGGTGAATTGGATATTTGCAGCAAAACACAATACGTACGCACATTTGCTATGAGACAAATGCCAGGACGACAATGTAAAATGGACGGACGGCTTGGTAATGAAACCGTCTCGACCGTCGGTATCAATGGCGGAACCAGCAGATCCTACGGCCCAGATATAAGTTGATAAACTCACGCACAAATCCGTTGCGAACATTGGCGACCCTCATATAAATTGTTAAATAACAATAACAACTGAAACAACAACAAAAAAACCACTAAACCAAATAGAGAATCCATTGTCTAACTCAATGGCAGACGGGCGCAAAAGAGAGATTGTGTAGTGAAATCGTACTCAGTGAAAGGACAAAACTGTTGGATACTCGTAACTCAAAATGACGCACACAAAACTTGTGACAATTGCAAATAGTCTGCCAAGCGACACGTCAACAACAACTACAACAAATTGAATGCGAATGCATGCATTTAGTTTTGAATACACAAGAGTACTATAGTATTTAGTTACTGTGACATCGTCAAGGGTCCTTTTGCATACGCAAAGGGGCTTTCAATCAAGACGCCGGTAATAAAACTAAAACAATAGTATAAAAACAAGTCTAGCTCTACACAATGTTTTAACTCCTTACAGGTAATCCTGAAAATTTTTGATTGTGAATTTTACAAACTTTAAAACAAACCAGTACAGAAATTTCAGTCAGGTAAACTGACTGATAAATACCATCACCCAATATAAGATATTGTTGAAGTCTTGAGTTATTGAAATGAATAGATTTTTAATTAAAATAAAATTACTTATGTATATTTTTTCCCCTGCTTGTGGTGCAAAATCGTCCAAAACTTTACTTATTTGTGTAGGGGGTATAGGTGCAGGTTTGGAATTTATGTGAGAAATATTAATATTTCAAAAAAAAATTAATATTGATAGGGGGTACCACAAGGGGTGAACCGAAACAGTCCTTATTCATTCCTAACTCAAATTTTCATACGTACAACTTACGAATAATTTGACTGAATTCAGTGCACTTACAAAAAAAAGGTATGTATGTAAGACTATAGGGGTGAGTTCGGTCCTTTGTGTGGGAGGTACCAGAAGGGGTGTGTCAAATAGTTAGGTTTTCTGAGGTTTCGCCTCCTATCACAATATAAATTAACCTACTAATTTTCATTACCCCTCAAATGCCCGTTTGGAAGTTATGGGTGAATTATTAATTTTCCAAAAATAGGTAATTTTGTATGGGAGGTACCAGAAGGGGTGACCCGATATAGTCCATATTCATTCCTGATTCATATTTTCATAAGCGTACAAATTACTCTTAATTTGACTGAATTCAGTGTACTTAGAAAAAAGATATGTTTGTAATACTATGGGGGTGAGTTCGGTCATTTGTATGGGAGGTACCAGAAGGGGTGCGTCAAATAGTTAGGTTTTCTAGGGTTTTGCCTCCTATAATAACATAAATTAATCGACCAATTTTCATTACCCCCCAAGAGTCCGTTTTGAAGTTATAGGAGAAATATTAATTTTCGAAAAATAGGTAATTTTGTATGGGAGGTACCAGAAGGCGTGAACTGATATAGTCCATATTCATACCTGAGTCTAATTTTCTTAAGCAAACATCATACGCAAAATTTGAGTGATCTCAGTTTACTTACAAAAAAGATATGTATGTAAAACTATAAGGGTCAAGTCGGTCATTTGTATGGGAGGTACCAGAAGGGGTGTGTCAAATAGTTAGGCTCTCTGAGGTTTCGCCTCCTATCACAACATTAATTTATCGACCAATGTTCATAACCCCCCAAGTGACTGTTTTGAAATTATTGGAGAAATATATAATTTCCAAAAATAGGTCATTTTGTATGGGAGGTACCAGAAGGCGTGAACCGATATGGTCCATATTCATACCTGAGTCTAATATTTATAAGCAAACATCATACGCAAAATTTGAGTGATCTCAGTTTACTTGCAAAAAAGATATGTATGTAAAACTATAAGGGTCAATTCGGTCATTTGTATGGGAGGTAACAGAATGGGTAGGGCAAAGGTTTCGGTTTTCTTAGGGTTTGTCTACTTTTGCAAGATAAATAAACTGACCAAATTCAAAGATCCTCCGGTTGTCCGTTTGGAAGTTATGGAAAAAAATATTAATTTTTCAAAAATAGGTAATTTTGTATGGGAGGTACCAGAAGGGGTGTGGCTATTCAGCCCATTTACAATCCCATAAGTTCGTTTTGAAAAATATTGATACTGGTAAATTTTCATACCGATCCGTTAAGGTTTACTCGAGTTATCCTTCTGACCAGCCATCCAGCCAGCCAGCCAGCCAGACAGACGGACATAGCTCATTCTTCTTAAAAAGTTCTGAAACGAATTTGGTCTTAAGATACTTGGGGTCTAACTCGTCTCCTTTAATGCGTTACACTTTTTTTCGTATCAAATGATATATACCCTCATCCCTAAGGGTGATGGTATAAAAACGGATATAAAATAAAGCGTAAACAATAGCGAGGAGTGAAGTGAGTTGCTGGTATTGATATTGCGTAATTTTAAAAGGAGTCCATATCCCATTACATCGCATGAATGAGACATAGTATAGTTTTAAGTATTAGTTCGAATCAACACCAACAAAAACGTGATCTACGATTTAAACACGGTTTAATTTGGCAGCTTTTTTGATAGCTTTTACCAGAAATATGTCGATTGACTAACTACTAGAAAGTTGTTGTTTACAACATCGAAGAGGCCGCAGATTAAATGAACGTACCCACATCATAGTTGCGTGCTCTAGTCATTGTCAATCTCATAAGCATAAAGTATTGAAGGGAGAAGGGTGTCCTTTTGATTTGTTAAAAATTTATTTAAATTTTTTTATTAAATTTATATTTAGGAATTTTTTTCTACAGAGGACTTATGTTTAAACAGCACATTTAAGCAATATGTATAAAATATTATTCAACAGAGGTTACGGGTACAATTCCAAAATGATTTTACTTATTAAAAACTGATAATAACTGACAAAGATGGATGCAACATGAAAATTGCATCTCAAGCCGACTCACAACCGTCATGTATTTACACCTGGGCAACGTTGTTTCCTGATATCTTTCTATTAAGAGCACAGTCTAAACGAGCGCCTAAAGGAACCAATAAGAAAGTTTCAGTCGGGCGACCCGACTTACATATACCATCACCCTCAGTAAAATAAAAAAAATTGCTATTATATTGATATTATGACTCGATTTCTAAAGTGGGTGGTTTGGTAAATTTGTATGGGAGGTACTAGAAGGGGCGTGTCTAGACTTCTAGGTTTATCCTCCAAAACTTTATCCTGTTATCGCTTTACTAAATACAGAGTTTGGACACTATAGCGTTGGATGTATTGATATTATTACTCCATCTCTGAAATGGGCGGAAAGGTACATTTGTATGGGAGGTCACATAACGGGCGCCGCTAGACTTCCAATTTTTTCTCCAAAACTTTATCCTGTTATAACTTAATAAAATACAGAATTGGGGCACGATCGTGTCGAGAATATTGATATTATTACTCCATCTCTAAAGTGGGTGGTGTGGTACATTTGTATGGGAGGTACCAGCAGGGGCGTGTCTAGACATCCAGATATTTATACCATCACCCTTAGGGATGAGGGTATATATCATTTGATACGACCCAAAAGTGTAACACATAGAAGTATTGACTTTAGACCCTAGGTTTCTTTGAACCAAATTCGATTCATGACTTTTTAAGTCGTTTGAGCCATGTCCGTATGTCTGTCTGGTGGCTGTCCGGCTGGTTCGCACGATAACTTTCGAAAGACGCAACCAAATGATTTGAAATTTTGCACGAGTTATTATTTTCTCAAAACTACTTACGGTATTGCAAATGGGCTACATGGCCCCGCCCCTTCTGGTACCTCCCATACAAATATATCATTCCGCCCACTTTAGAAATCGAGTAATAATATCAATACACCCTACGGGATCGTCCCCAAATTCTGTATTTAGTAAAGCTATAACAGGATAAAGTTTTGGAAAAAATTTTAAAAGCCTAGCCACTCCCCTTCTGGTACCTCCTATACAAATCTACCTTTCCGCCCATTATAGAGATGGAGAAATAATATCAATAAACCAGTACAGAAATTTCAGTCAGTTAAACTGACTGATAAATACCATCACCCAATATAATATATTGTTTAAGTCTTGAGTTATTGAAAATAATCGATTTGTAATTAAAACCAGTACAGAAATTTCAGTCAGTTAAACTGACTGATAAATACCATCACCCAATATAATATATTGTTTAAGTCTTGAGTTATTGAAAATAATCGATTTGTAATTAAAACCAGTACAGAAATTTCAGTCAGTTAAACTGACTGATAAATACCATCACCCAATATAATATATTGTTTAAGTCTTGAGTTATTGAAAATAATCGATTTGTAATTAAAACCAGTTAGAAAGTTTCAGTCGGGCAACCCGACTTACATTTACCCTTACCCTCAGTAAAACAAATAATTTTCTATTTTATTGATATTATTACTCGATTTCGAAATTGGGCGGAGTGGTACATTTATATGGGAGGTACGTGAAGGGGTGTGTTTAGGCTCCAGATTTATTCTCCATAACTTTATCCTGTTATAGCTTTACTAAATACAGAATTTGCGCACGATTGCGTTGGGTGTACTGATATTATTACTACATCCCAAAAGTGGGCGGAAAGGTACATTTGTATGGGAGGTACCATAAGGGGCGTGTCTAGACTTCCAATTTTTTCTCCAAAACTTTGTCCTGTTATAATATAACGAAATACAGAATTTGGGCACGATCGTGTCGAGTTTATTGATATTATTACCCTATCTCTAAAGTGGGCGGATTGGTACATTTGTATGGGAGGTACCAGAAGGGGCGTGTCTAGACTTCCAGATTTTTTCTCCAAAACTTTATCCTGCTGTAACTTTACCAAATACAGAATTTGGGCACGATCGCGTTAGGTCTTTTAATAATATTAATCGACTTCTAAAGTGGGCGGTACCAGATGTGTATGGGAGGTACCAGATGGGGCGTGAATAGACTTCCAATTTTTTTCTCTAAAACTTTATCTTGTTATAGCTTTACTCAAAATAGAATTTGGGTACGATCACGTTTAATTTATTGATATTATTTCTCCATCTCTATAGTGGGCGGAAAGGTAGATTTGTATGGGAGGTACCAGAAGGGGCGTGGCTAGGCTTTCAAAATTTTTTCCAAAACTTTATCCTGTTATAGCTTTACTAAATACAGAATTTGGGGACGATCCCTTAGGGTGTATTGATATTATTACTCGATTTCTAAAGTGGACGGAATGATGTATTTGTATGGGAGGTACCAGAAGGGGCGGGGCCATGTAGCCCATTTGCAATACCGTAAGTAGTTTTGAGAAAATAATAACTCGTGCAAAATTTCAAAACATTTGGTTGCGTCTTTCGAAAGTTATCGTGCGAACCAGCCGGACAGCCACCCGACAGACAGACAGACAGACAGACAGACAGACAGACAGACAGACAGACAGACAGACAGACAGACAGACGGACAAGGCTCAAACGACTTAAAAAGTCATGAATCGAATTTGGTTCAAAGAAACCTAGGGTCTAAAGTGACTCCTTCTATGTGTTACACTTTTGGGTCGTATCAAATGATATATACCTTCATCCCTACGGGTGATGGTATAACAAGTTAGAAAGTTTCAGTCGGGCAACCCGACTTACATTTACCCTTACCCTCAGTAAAACAAATAATCTTCTATTTTATTGTTATTATTACTCGATTTCGAAATTGGGTGGAGTGGTACATTTGTATGGGAGGTACGAGAAGGGGTGTGTTTAGGCTCCAGATTTATTCTCCATAACTTTATCCTGTTATAGCTTTACTAAATACAGAATTTGGGCATGATCGTGTCGAGTGTATTGATATTATTACCCTATTTCTAAAGTGGGCGGAGTGGTACATTTGTATGGGAGGTACCAGAAGCGGCGTGTCTAGACTTCCAGATTTTTTCTCCAAAACTTTATCCTGCTTAAACTTTACCAAATACAGAATTTGGGCACGATCGCGTTAGGTCTGTTAATAATATTAATCGATTTCTAAAGTGGGCGGTACCAGATGTGTATGGGAGGTACCAGATGGGGCGTGAATGGACTTCCAATTTTTTTCTCTAAAACTTTATCTTGTTATAGCTTTACTCAAAATAGAATTTGGGTACGATCACGTTTAATTTCTTGATATTATTTCTCCATCTCTATAGTGGGCGGAAAGGTAGATTTGTATGGGAGGTACCAGAAGGGGCGTGGCTAGGCTTTCAAAATTTTTTCCAAAACTTTATCCTGTTATAGCTTTACTAAATACAGAATTTGGGACGATCCCTTAGGGTGTATTGATATTATTACTCGATTTCTAAAGTGGGCGGAATGATGTATTTGTATGGGAGGTACCAGAAGGGGCGGGGCCATGTAGCCCATTTGCAATACCGTAAGTAGTTTTGAGAAAATAATAACTCGTGCAAAATTTCAAAACATTTGGTTGCGTCTTTCGAAAGTTATCGTGCGAACCAGCCGGACAGCCACCCGACAGACAGACAGACAGACAGACAGACGGACATGGCTCAAACGACTTAAAAAGTCATGAATCGAATTTGGTTCAAAGAAACCTAGGGTCTAAAGTGACTCCTTCTATGTGTTACACTTTTGGGTCGTATCAAATGATATATACCTTCATCCCTACGGGTGATGGTATAATTAAACGTGATCGTACCCAAATTCTATTTTTAGTAAAGCTATAACAAAAGAAAGCTTGGGAGAAAAAAATTGGAAGTCTATTCACGCCCCATCTGGTACCTCCCATACACATCTGGTATCGCCCACTTTAGAAATCGAGTAATATTATTAAAAGACCTAACGCGATCGAGCCCAAATTTTGTATTTGGTAAAGTTTAAGCAGGATAAAGTTTTGGAGAAAAAATCTGGAACTCTAGACACGCCCCTTCTGGTACCTCCCATACAAATGTACCACTCCGCCACTTTAGAAATAAGGTAATAATATCAATACACTCGACACGATCGTGCACAAATTCTGTATTTTGTTATGTTATAACAGTACAAAAATTTGGAGAAAAAAATTGGAAATCTAGCAACGTCCCTTATGGTACCTCCCATACAAATGTACCTTTCCGCCCATTTTAGGGATGTACTTATAATATCAGTACACCCAAGGCAATCGTGCCCAAATTCTGTAATTAGTAAAGCTATGACAGGATAAAGTAATGGAGAATAAATCTGGAAGCCTAGCCACGCCCCTTCTGGTACCTCCCATACAAATCTACCTTTCCGCCCACTATAGAGATGGAGAAATAATATCAATAAATTAAACGTGATCGTACCGAAATTATATTTTTAGTAAAGCTTTAACAGGATAAAGTTTTGGAGAAAAAAAATGGAAGTCTATTCACGCCGCATCTGGTACATCCCATACACATCTGGTACCGCCCACTTTAGAAATCGATTAATATTATTAAAAGACCTAACGCGATCGTGCCCAAATTCTGTATTTGGTAAAGTTTAAGCAGGATAAAGTTTTGGAGAAAAAATATGGAAGTCTAGACACGCCCCTTCTGGTACCTCCCATACAAATGTACCACTCCGCCCACTTTAGAAATAGGGTAATAATATCAATACACTCGACACGATCGTGCCCAAATTCTGTATTTTGTTATGTTATAACAGGACAAAGTTTTGGAGAAAAAATTGGAAGTCTAGAGACGCCCCTTATGGTACCTCCCATACAAATGTACCTTTCCGCCCACTTTAAGGATGTACTAATAATATCAGTACACCCAAGGCAATCGTGCCCAAATTCTGTAATTAGTAAAGCTATGACAGGATAAAGTAATGGAGAATAAATCTGGAAGCCTAACCGCACCCCTTCTCGTACCTCCCATACAAATGTACCACTCCGCCCACTTTAGAAATCGAGTAATAATATCAATATAATAGAAAATTATTTGTTTTACTGAGGGTAAGGGTAAATGTAAGTTGGGTTGCCCGACTGAAACTTTCTTACTGGTTCCTTTAGGCGCTCGTTTAGACTGTGCTCGTAATAGAAAGATATCAGGAAACAACGTTGCCCAGGTGTAAATACATGACGGTCGAAAAACATTGTTTATCAGACCGCTCTTCACTGACTTCGATTAAATTTAAATAAGTCACATTAAAATTTGAACTATATGTGTTTTAATATTACTCTGGAGCTTTTATGAAGGCGTTAACTTGGAGCGAGACAGAGTTCGCCGAGTCAGAAGTTGTATGGCAGAACAACGTTTGCCTTCACTCTGTTCATGCGCATGGTGAAGGGTATACAAAATCTTTTGATCGTCCACTGGCTCTAGTTCTTGAATGTAGGCCAAGCAAGATTTTCCCTCAGCATTTGCAGAGACCGAATTGCTGAGAACGGCGTCGGCTCGATAAATTCAAATTGTCTGTTACACTTACCTCTACAGCGTCGATGGCTTCTACTAGCTGCTCGGATGGATGAGTATATGCACCGTAAACTTCACAAAGGGCTCCATAAGTTTGGCGAACAGAACGCGCATTTTGAAAACAAATTTGCAAGATTTGTAAACGTTGTTATTGTGTACTCATTACATGGTGATTTTCCAAGGTATACTGAAACGAAGTCTCTTACACTTCATTAGATTTATGTTTGGAGACCAAGACGAAAAGAATGGTATACTTTTGACATTGTTTGGAGTTCCGCCCAATATTCTGAAAAATGATTTTTAAAAACTTAATTTCTGTATGCCAACTCTCAGTGACCATTACTTTTTAAAAAATACATAGATTTGCTTCTGTAATACCTCATTTTGGGGCACAGCCCTTTTCCACCCTTACTGTAATTCATACTGCAACAACAACATATGTAACAAATCACATCTTCATACCTCTGATAGTTTATGAGATATAGCCTTTTTTATTTGTGTGGGCGGTGTCACGTTCCTTTATCCAATCACAACTAAGTAAGGCCAGAGTCTAACAGTAGGTCATCAGTACCACTTTCTAAAATTATCTTATAAATCGGTCTATTATAAAAGCCATCAGAGCGATTTTTGAAAAAGTGGCGTGGCAACGCCTTCTTCCTCCCTGGCAGTAATTAATACTGCTCCTACAACCTCTGATAGGTAAAGCCCTTTTAATTTTCAAGCTGTATGGGCGGTTCCACGCCCCTTTATCCAATCACAACCAAATGTAGCAAGGAACTATCAACAGTACCAATTGGTAAAAGGTTTTGAAAAGGGGGCGTGGCACCGCCCACTTCCACCCTGGCTGTAATAAGTACTGCTGCAACAACATATTTATCAAATCTCATCTTCATACCTTTAATAGTTCATGAGATATATTCCTTTTGATTTTATAGTTGTATGGGCGGTGCCACGCCCCTTTATTCCATCATAACCAAATATAGTCAGAAACTATCAAGATGTCAACAGTACCACATGGTATCAATCGGTCTATTGGAAAAGCCGTCAGAGCGATTTGTGAAAAGGGGGCGTGGCGCCGCCCACATTTAAAAAAAAATTATTTTAAAACCATCCGGAAACTATAACGAACAAAACAAAAAAGAATTTTGAAAATCGGTCCAGCCGTTTTTGAGTTTTAGCGAGACTAACGCACATTTTTATATATATAGATAAATAGCTATATGATAATATACACATTTCCCAAATACAACCTTGGATGGTATACAAATTTGTAAAAGAAGCTTACATGAACTTTTTGTATTTTATCACTATTTGAAGTTTCAACAAGTTTTTATCCAATATTTTATTAGCATATACTTATTTTTATATCCCACTCAGAAAGTTCACGCTTTCATAAGTAAAACGCATATTTGTTTGCAAAAATCGGCTACGATAGTTTTACGATTCATTTTGTGTTTTTGCTTTCCTGAAAAAACGCAATTTTGAAATAAGCGGTTATTTGTGAAAACCAAAGTTATATCATGTATATTTTTATTTAAATCGCATTTTCTAAGAAATGGTTGTCAAAAAACTCTTAACATAAACTTAATATGTTCAGCGTAAATTTTTACCAGTAAGAAAGTTTCAGTCGGGCGACCCGACTTACATATACCATCACCCTCAGTAAAATAAAAAAAAATTGCTATTATATTGATATTATTACTGGGTTTCTAAAGTGGGTTGAGTGGTAAATTTGTATGGGAGGTACTAGAAGGGGCGTGTCTAGACTTCTAGGTTTATCCTCCAAAGCTTTATCCTGCTATAGCTTTACTAAATACAGAATTTGGGCATGATCGTGTCAAGTGTATTGATACTATTACTCCATCTCTAAAGTGGGCGGAAAGGTACATTTGTATGGGAGGTACCAGAATGGGCGTGTCTAGACTTCCAGATTTTTTCTCCAAAACTTTATCCTGCTTGAACTTTACTAAATACAGAATTTGGTCACGATCGCGGTAGTTCTAATAATAATATTAATCAATTTCTAAAGTGGGCGGTACCAGATGTGTGTGGGAGGTACCAGATGGGGCGTTAGTAGACTTCAGTTTTTTTTTCTCAAAAACTGTATCCTGCTATAGCTTTACTAAATTATGAATTAGGGTACGAGCGCGATGGATTTATTGATATTATTACTCCATATCTGAAGTGGGCGGAAAGGTGAATTTGTATGGGAGGTACCAGAAGGGGCGTGGCTAGACTTCCAATTTTTTTTCCAAAACTTTATCCTGTAATAGTTTTACTAAGTACAGAATTTGGGTACGATCCCGTTGGGTGTATTGATATTATAACTCGATTTCTAAAGTGGGCGGAATGATGTATTTGTATGGGAGGTACCAGAAGGGGCGGAGCCATGTAGCCCATTTTCAATACCGTAAGTAGTTTTGGGGAAATATTTACTCGTGCAAAATTGCAAGATATTTGGTTGCGTCTTTCGAAAGTTATCGTGCGAACCAGTCGGACAGCCACCAGACATGAATCGAATTTGGTTCAAAGTAACCTAGGGTCTAAAGTCACTCCTTCTATGTGTTACACTTTGGGTCGTATCCCTAAGGGTGATGGTATAAAAATTCATTTGGTAACTGTAAGAATGTTTGTACTCTACTGACCTCCCAATCGCACGCAATATAAAAACAAACGGAGACGGTAAGGTCTTACAAGAATCACCCGCATGATAGGCGCGTGGTTTAACCATAATACCACGGTCAGCGGACTGCTTTACCCGTACATACTAATATACGAATTGAACTCCATCTAAACGACATTAGGGTTTAATATATCATCTAATAAAAGCTGAGATTAAAAACCAGTACAGAAATTTCAGTCTGGTAAACTGACTGATAAATACCATAACCCAATAATAATTCCTATTACAAGATAATTAATTACCATCGTTGTGATTGTGTTTATTCGGTCTGTTTGTATGAACATTGACTTTGGAATTTACCTCAAGCTCAAGACCAAGGGTTTTGAAAGAAGTTAGCAGAATGAACTTCTAACTTCATTCAAAACCCTTGGTCTTGAGCTTGAGATAAATTCCAAAGTCAATGATAATTAATTACCAAATTTGATTATCCTCCAAGTGCCGGTTTAGAAATTATGAGAGAAATATAAATTATCCAAAATAGGTAATTTTGTATGGGAGGTACCAGAAGGGGTGATCCGATATAATCCATATTCATTCCTGATTCAAATTTTCATAACCGTACAAGTTACTCCAAATTTGTATCCTCCAAGTGTCCGTTTGGAAGTTATGGGAGAAATATTAAATTTGCAAAAATAGGTCATTTTGTATGGGAGGTACCAGAAGGCGTGAGTCTAGTTTTCATATGCAAACATCAAATGCAAAATTTGAGTGAATTCAGTTTACTTGCAAAAAAGATATGCATGTAAAACTATGAGGGTCAATTAGGTCATTTGTATGGGAGGTGCCAGAAGGGGTATGGCAAAGGTTTCGGTTTTCTAAGTGTTCGTCTACTTTTGCAAGATAAATAGGCTGACCAAATTTAAATATCCTACGGTCCGTTTGGAAGTTATGAAAGAAATATAAATTATCCAAAAATAAGTAATTTTGTATGGGAATGTAATTGTAATGGTAATTTTCCCATAAGTTCGTTTTGAAGAATATTAGTACTTGTAAATTTTCATAGCGATCCGTTAAGGTTTACTCAAGTTATCCTGCTGACCAGCCATCCAGCCAGCCAGCCGGACAGACGGACATAGCTCAATCGTCTTAAAAAGTCCTGAAACGAATTTGGTCTTAAGATACTTGGGGTCTAACTCATCTCATTTAATGCGTTACACTTTTTTCGTATCAATTGATATATACCCACATCCCTAAGGGTGATGGTATGAAAGCGAACATCCTCTTCGGAATATCCTGTGCATGAACATATAAAAGCTTACAATTTATGACTTCTACGTACTAGTATATGGGATCACGCATTTAAATAACAACTGCGTGTGGGCATGAACTGCACTCGGTTACAAGTGTTCATTGTTTACCCAGAACGTTAATCTGTGTCAAATGTACATTTGATGTTTTGTGCTGATCATCAAAGGAAATGAAATGCGTTTAAAACATAAATGCAACCAAGTATTGTATGCTCTACATAAATTGTTATCGAATTGGCTGACTCGTAGTTCCAATATTATAAAATGAAAAGATATTTAAACAACTGCTAGGAATTAAATTTGTTGTCAAACTGTTCGCGAATGCTGATAACTGAAGACAATATATATGTCGTCGATAATATATACCTTTCTTCTGATTAATTACCATACTGACGAACGTTCAATTATTTACCACGATTTGTGTTCGTTGCAAGCATTATTTTGACAAATTCTCGTATTTGGTAATTAATTAAAAGTTTTGAGTTATCACATAACAACCTCACTTTAATTTAAGAATTACTAAATTCGGTTCATATTGCAAACTTTCTAGTATGTTCACATCCATTCTCTGAGATAAATTCAACATTTTCATTACTCCCTGGCTAACTTTTCATTGTATCGCCATCTTCTTTTTCCTCCATTTATATTTCTACTGTTGCAGTAATAAATTACTTAATTGTTCGTTGTACTTAACAATATTCAACAGTGAAACACACAAGCAAATTAGAGAGAGGAGTGTGGAGAAAAATATAAATTATCCCAAGACATATTTTATAACAATAACCTGACAAACAGACATACACATCTCAATGATGAAGTGCAATATTACACAGATCTACTTCAAATTTATAACAGCCATAGCTTATGTTTCCGAACATAGTGGAAATTAAAAAGTTTTTTAATTACATCAACTTATTATATATAAAAGCAAACTAAGAACTCTTGTGTGAAAGGAATTTACGTAGTAACAGAAACAACATTTGATTGTGATATAAACTAACTACCCCGGCAGGCAGGGTAGTCCAAAGGGCTGTACTTTATGTTAACTGTCAAAAAAAATTATTCTCAATGTTTTCCTAACACCTGTTCGTTTCAATGAAATCCTTTCTCGCCCTTGCGATGAACCAACCATGACTTAAACACTTTTATAAATGTAATGGCCATAATACAGCAGTGGCTGGAGGGGGTTTGGCTTTTATTCGCGTACAGTAATTGCGATTGAATTTGAAGTGAACGCAATCTTTAAAAACGTGAAAGTTTCAAATATGTTAATGTCAAGTAGCAACGTTCACGTTAAAGTTCTAAACAGTTTTTGCTTGCATTTTATAAAGAGCAGCTTGCATAGGAGAGTGGCGCAACGAAAGCTAAAATCAAATTTCAAAATGTTAATGACAATTTGTTTGAAGAAGTTTAGTAGTTAGTATACAAAGCGTTAGTTGATATATATATTCTTTAAATGGTCGTTCCAATGTCTCGTACAGTTAGTGTTCAGCTTAAGAGAGGTTATAACTAACATTAAATAAAGCAATTTATATTTGATATATCAATTTTATTAAAACAAAATGCTGTGTATTGGCCGAACCAAATAACATTTTAAATAAGACAGGTAGGGGGCCACATCCCTTCTGGTACCTCCCATACAAATGTACTTTTTCACCTACTTCCGAAATCTATATGTATCTATATATATATATCCCAAAATTTTCTTTCACACAAACCTTCTCCTGGCAACAACGAACAACTGAAAAAAAGTTTGAGCAAAATCGGCTCAGCCCTTCTCAATTGATGAATAACTATACATTTTTGCAAAAATGTGGCAAAAATTAGAGCAACCAAAAGACTTTCTGGAGGCCTTGCAAGACAATTTAATGTTCCCACTATAAATGAAGTCGCAGTGTTGATTGTTGGAGAGAATGTGGATTCATATTGTTCTCAAGCGTCGGGATGGCGGACATCTGCAGCACGTGTACCAGACTCATTGGTCATATGGTGCACTTTAATACCCGTTGATGTTCTGTCGTGGAGAGGATGATCATCTCAATTTAAAGATGGTCAATAGAACGAAAATTTTGTTTGCAAGTCGTCACTTCTTTTTCAATCTCCATTTAAGGTCAAATTCGCATTTTAGAAGAAGAAACGAACAAAATGGTTGTCTGGTTGTCTCTCGATTGATGATTCAGCAAGATGTTGACAATAATCTGTAAAGGTATAGCTGGTTATTTCAACATTTCTGTGTTGACATGTACGTCAAGGTCGAAACGGAGCGTCTCAATTTTATTCGTTTCAATCAGACGCCATATTTCTTAAAGCTTGCCAAAGTTTGCATTTCTCGAGAACGCATTGGGACTCAACGCTTGCCGAGACAACTGTTTCTGCTCCAGCGAATAAAATTCTTAAAATGTTTGCGATCATCATAGCCACGGACAAATACAAGGACGAGATGGCTGACGACATTTTCCACAGAGTTCGCACGACAGCATCTAACTTCAATCTTGAAATTAACTTCAAATCGAATTTTAACTTTGAATTTAGGAATACCAGCGCCAAATCGTTCAATGCACGATGCATTCAATCGCGAATTGCAACGAGAGCAATGAGCAATAGTTTGATCGAGATGAGCTGACTGAAAGATTCCGAACAAATGTGCCGCTGTTGAATGGCGAGCAAACGAACGTGTACGATTCGCTGATGAAGGTTGTTGACGATGGAACGGGAGGAATTCACTTTTTCGATGCTCCCGTTGGGACAGGCAAGACATCCGTAATTTCTTTGATTTTGGCAATAATTCGATCAGGATCGCAAATTTCGTACTCTGCCACATTGTTGAATGGCGGTCGAACTGCAAATTCCGTTTTGAAATTTCCGATGAATCTTCTCACGGTTGATAAGCCAACGTGCACAATATCTAAGATATTGGCGGCAGCGAAATTGTTGGGAGAATCATTTGGGATGAATGCACGATGGCGCATAAACGAGCTTTGGAGGCTGTTGACCGAAAGATAAAGGATTTATGAATTGATTCGAGATGTTTTTTTGGGGCTATGATATTGCTGCCTGGAGATTTTTGTCAAACGCTTTCCGTCATTACAAAATCTACTGCTGAGAGTTTAAATCGTCAAAGGAGGAACTCATCACCAAAGTGTTCCCCGGCATTGCATAAAATTATAAAAATCTAGATTGGATAAGTGAACGGACCATACTAGCAGCAACAAATAGGGACGTCGATAGCTTAAATGTTATTATTCAAAGTCGAATCGATGAGGAACTGCAGTCATACAAATCCGTTGACAGCGTGGCCGACGAAAATAACCAACTATCCGACAGAATTTTTGAACTCCATAGATATGCCAGGAACTCCGCCGCATAATTTACAGCTGAAGGTGGGAGAGATCATAACCATGTGTGGAATCTGAATCATCCGAAATTGTGCAACGGTACGCGGTTGTCCGTCAAGTAACTGATGTACAACGTGATTAAAGAAACGATCATCAAAGGCAAATTCAAAGGAGAGGAAGTCCTTATCCCACGAACTCCTATTATTCCAACCGATCATCCCTTTCAATTCAAGCGAATTCAATTACCCATTCGGTTAGATTTTCGATGGCAATCAATAAATCGCAAGGCCAATCGTTGGAAGTTTGTGGTATGTATCTCGAATTTTCCGGCTTTTCACATGGTTAGCTGTTCGTTGCCAGTTCGCGTGTTGGCAATCCGTGTCACTGTTTGTTTTTGCGCCGGAACACAAATCGAAAGAAATTGTTTATAAGATCGCTCTTTGCTGATTTCGAATAAATTCCGAAGTTTTATGGCAGAACAACGTTTGCCGGGTCAGCTAGTTTAGTAATAAAATCAATACACCCAAAAATTTGAAGTCTAGACACGCCCCTTCTGGTACCTCCCATAAAAATGTACCTTTCCGCCCACTATAGAGATGGAGTAAAATGTCAATTAATCCAACGTGAGAGTACCCAATTTCTTTATTTATTAAAGCTTTAACAGGATAAAGTTTTTGAGAAAACAAATTGGAAGTCTAGCCACGCCCCATCTGGTACCTCCCATACACATCTGGTACCGCCCACTTTAGAAATCGATTAATATTATTAATATACCTAACGCGATCGTCCCCAAATTCTGTACTTAGGAAAGTTCAAGCACGAAAAAGTTTTAGAGAAGAAATCTGGAAGTTTAGACACGCACCTTCTGGTACCTCCCATACAAATGTACCACTTCGCCTACTTTAGAGATGGAGTAATAATATCAATACGCCCAACGTCCCTTCTTGGATATTTGGATATCCTATACTAAATTCAAATAGTTGAAGAATATTATCAACAACACCAAAAGAAACATATTCTTCAATTGTGTGATTTTGGTATGGGATATGATATTTGCGTTCCTCGAAACCATGAATCTATATATATAAAAATGAATTGCTGTGCGTTAGTAAAACGGATGGACAGATCCTCAATTTTTATTTTGTTTTGTTCGCTATAGTTTCCGGATGGTTCAAAAATATTTGTTTGTTTCCAAAAGTGGGCGGCGCCACGCCCCCTTTTTAAAAATCGCTCTGACGGCTTTTCCAATAGACCGATTGATACGAAAATTTTATAAAGTAGTACTGATGACCTGTTGATAGTTCGTGAGATTGGATAAAAGGGCGTGGCACCGCCCATTCAACTTGAAAGTTAAAAAGTCTATATCTCATGAACTATCAGAGGATGAGATTTAGTACATATGTTGTTGAAGCAGTATTTATTACAGGCAGGGTGGAAGTGAGCGGTGGCATGCCCACTGTTCAAAAATCGCCCTGACGGCTTTTTTACCAGACCGATAATTTTAGAAAGTGGTACTGTTGACCGGTAGATTGTCCCTGGCTATATTTGGTTGTGATTGGATAAAGGGGCGTGGCACCTCCCATACTACTTGAAAATTAAAAGGGCATAAACTATCAGAGGTATGAAGATGAGATTGTATATATGTATATGTTTTTAGAGCAGTATTAATTACAGCCAGGGTGGAAGTGGGCGGTGTAACGTACCTTTTCAAAAATCGCTCTGACGTCTTTTCTAATAGGCCTATTGTTACAAAAATTTTACCAAGTGGTACTGTTGACCTGTTGATAGTCTCTGGCTGTACTAGGTTGTGATTGGATAAAGGAGCGTGGCACCGCCCATACACCTTGAAAGTAAAAAAGGCTATATCTCATGAACTATCAGAGGTATATAGATGAGATTTGTTACATACGTTGTTGTTACAGTATGAATTAGTGCAGGGGTGGAAGTGGGCTATGCCACACCCCAGTTATAACTGTCATAGTAATAGTTTAATCGTCCTCTAAATTCCATATTGTATTGCAGTTCGCCTAGAGATATGAACTGTAGTGCGGGCCTATTTTTTTCCAAAAAATTGTATACCAAAATCAGATTCATGATGAATTGTTAGAAAATTTCACAAACAAACTTTGTGTCTAAAATCAATTACTAGCTCGCGCTGGGAAGCATTAAGATTTGAAGTAGAGTTTTTTTGTTTTTAAATAAGCAAAAACCGAAAACTTCAGATACATTTTTTTGAGACCTTCTGCGGAAAACTATGTGTTGCTTAAAAAGTTTTGGCCTTTGAAAGTTGGCAAACAGAAATTAAGTTTTTGAAATTCTTGAATTTTTGCCTTTGACGGAAGTTCAATATGTAGGGCGGGAGCCCAAACAGCATCAGAAATATACTATAATCTTCGTCTTGGTCTCCAAATATCGGAATGGTAGGTCAAAATTGGAGCCGGAACCCATGGGGTCACAATAAGGGTCTCTTGGATTCTATGATAACCCTCAAGGTGCTGGTGTAAAAAAACGTCCCCATAATCGGAATCTATGATGAATTCTATGGAAATTTCACCGAGAAACTATGTGTGTAAAATTAATTCGTAGCTTCCGCCGGAGGCAGGAAGATTTTAGCGCGAACTAGGAATTGATTTTAGACATATTGTTTCTTAGTGAAATTTTTTTAGATTTCGATTTTGGTATATGATTAAATTATTCCGCCCTAATGAGCAGTCTATTTGGAACTAAATAAATAAAAAGTGCCGAGGCGCTGCCCCAGCACTTCAATATTTGAATTTTAAACTGTTTCATATAATTGTCCGTACCCCAGACGGTTGAGGACATAGAGTAGCTGCGCAGACTAAAACAGTGATATGTTTTTAATATACTTAATAGGTATGTGTTTTTGAATTACTTTTCAGGAGAGCGAATCGGTAATAAATCCTATAGATAGAAAATTTAAGCAATATTCATTGGAGTTGGACCAGAAAACATATTTTGTTTGATTGGGGTAACATAAGCAAACCTTGTTAGTAACCTATGTATGGGGTATTTTTCTGTTACGTATTATTGTAAATCTTGCTGTCATACTAATGATGTGTGATAAACTTTCTTTCAGTATACTTTGGCAAATCACCATACAAAGATTTACACTAGAACAACGGTTACAAATCGTGGAAATTTATTTTAAGAATGAGCGTTCTGTTCCCCAAACTTATGGAGCACTTTGTTAAGTTAACGGTGCACATAATCATCCATCTGAGCAGCTAATAGAAGACAAGGGTTGCGAATTTATCGAACCGACGCCGTTCTTAGCAACTCGGTCTCTACAAATGTTGAGGAAATATCTTGGCCTACATATATATAACATCAAACTGTTGGAAGAATTAGAGCCAGTGGACGATCGATTGATTTTGTTATTTCTCATGTCATGCCATTGCAAAAAATAAAACGAAGAATAGTGCTCGCCAATAGGTGTTTCTTTGTACTACGCGAGCACTTCATAAACACCACCAAAGTCCAGCTGTACCAGGTACTAATTTTACCGGTTCTGTTGTATGCCTCCGAGTCTTGGGTGCTTACACAGGCAGATGCAGCTCATCTGGCGATGTTTGAGAGAAAAATACTCCGCAAAATATATGTACCCATTTGCCTAAACGGCGAGTTTAGGATTCGGATGAACCATGAGCTGTACGAGTTATACCACGACATTGATGTGGTCAAGCGAATCAAAGTGCAACGATTACGCTGGCTAGGCCATGTCGTGAGAATGGAAGAGGAAACTCCAGCGTGAAAGGTATTCTGTCAAGACCTCGAAGGACGGCGCAAAAGAGGGTGACCGCGACTATGTTGGAAGGACCAGGTGGAGGAATCACTGACGCTGCTTGGTAGGACTGACGGGAGACGGTGCGCACAAGAACGAAGCGAATGGAAATCTCTAATCATATTGGTCTCTGACTTAGACACTAAGATATAATAACATATATATGTGTTTAAGATGTTTTAAAGGCTAATAATAATAAATAAAAATCATTGGGAAGAGAAATGGTTCCAACTAGGGTTGCCAGACGGTCTTGATTTTTCCTGATTTACAAAAATTTTTAATGCTCGTCAAGAATCAAGAAAAAATATGTTTTGTCAAGATTTTTTTTTTTACCAAAACATAACATAAATATGTTTTTCAAAGTTTTATTTTCTTTGCACAAAGTTTTCTAAAAATCCAATGAACATTTGACTGAAATATCACTGTAAAAAAATTTCTTTTAGTATATTTGTTCGGAAATATATTAACACATAAATTTTCCCCTTTATTCGACACTAATGACATCAGTTTACAAATCTTTATTTATTGTCAGCTGTAAAGTTCTTAAAAATTTTTTCTATAGATTTCGGTCACCTAAACACATTTAACATTTTTACCTCTGATTAGTTTTCAAGAAAAGAATTTGTGAATTTTGTATAAGATGCATCAGCTTTTTGGAGAATAATTCATAAACGCGTCCAACGGTTTAAACAAAGATGATCTCCAATTAATGGTACTGAGCTCCCCTAAAACCTTTCTATACAAGCTTTTAACATCGGTTGGATAGTTTTGATGGTAGGGGCATATAATGTTTGAAAAATTCGTTTGTTCAAAAATCACGGTTTTAAATCGATAAAGAGATTTACAAAACATATGAATTGCAAAAATATCTCCAATTATATAAATTGAGCATAAAGATTGGACTTCCCCGAGCAAAACAAACCATCGCTTATAAATATTCGGGAGTGTGGGAGAGTTACACGTTTTTTAAGAGGATTCTACAAATGGTGAATTTTTCGATTTTAAGGTTTTGACGGTAGGCATAAAGTAACTTAAGGTTGCATGAAAATGACAATAAAAAGTGGAAATGCTACTGAATTCTGGATGAAATCCTAGGTGATCCTTGTACAAAACTATCATTATTTTTCATTTCTGCAGACTGCAGATGACAGTAACACACTGGACTAATGAGATAAAAACATAAACAGGGATTTAATTATCATTTATGTATGATGTTTGATTATTTTGACATTGCTGCATTTTAAGCCTACCTTTTTGGAAAATATCGATATTTATCATTGGCATAAGGTAAGGGTATTTATCAGTCAGTTCATCTGACTGAAATATTATTATATTTTTATAATAAAAATAAATGATATTGAAATACATATTAACAACTTACGTATGAGTATTTTTATTCGTCAAGATTTTTTTTCACAATCAAGATATTTTTTGGTGAATGTCAAGAATTTTGCAATTTTAAATCTGGCAAGCCTAGTTCCAACACAGCGCATGAGACCATCACTTTGTTAAAGCGTTTGGTGGCCAAATTATCTTAAAAAATGGTAATACGAGTTCAATACAAAGGCAGTATTCGGGAATATTCTTGATTCGTGGGGGAAGAAGACATGGCGAAAGAGGTTTTTATATCTAAAGGCATAAATCTTCAAACGAAATTTTCATTTGGGGTCATTAGGCGAAGAAATGACTAAAATGTTTTTTACGCCCAAAGAGATAGTTAGTATACAGAAGGTTCCCGCAACTACAGAACAAAATAAAAATTTAATTTTAAACTTTGAACTTTATCAGAAAGTCCGATTTGAGAAAGAAGTGGTTTTTTGCCCTACATACAGATATGATACATATGACTTTGCTGATGAACTTTTTACTATCGTCATAGAGCCTATAATATTAAGCATTTAAAATAATAAATCTTATTTAGCTAACTTCCATGTTAAGGATTTACTTAAAATTAGTTATATAAGTTAATAAACTCAACATATTATTGTCGAGCTTAAGTACCGTTTTCAAAGTGCTTCGTAGACCTACAAATGTATTAATTAGCGTTTATATAGCATTTAGGATAGTAAGAAAGGTAAAATATATTACAAGTTGATATGCAATAGCGAAGCATTGCCGGGCCCACTAGTAACTTATAAACATTTGTTAACAGATTTTTGTGATTACTGTTGTATAAAAAAACTGTTTTATTTACGTTTATAATTTCGGTTTCAATTTGTTCCTATTTTAAACTGTGCAACCGCTGTAAACTTACAGGTGTACTTTAAATAAAGTCAGCGCATATCCTTCATATTAATTTGTTTAGTCCAAAAATCAATCAAAATTAGTTATTTTCGCCAAGAGCTTTTTTATACCATCACCCTAAGGGATGATTATACCATCACCCTAAGGGATGAGGGTATATATCATTTGATACGACCCAAAAGTGTAACACATAGAAGGAGTGACTTTAGACCCTAGGTTTCTTTGAACCAAATTCGATTCATGACTTTTTAAGTCATTTGAGCCATGTCCGTCTGTCTGTCTGTCTGTCTGGTGGCTGTCCGGCTGGTTCGCACGATAACTTTCGAAAGACGCAACCAAATCTTTTGAAATTTTGCACGAGTTTTTATTTTCTCGAAACTACTTACGGTATTGGAAATGGGCTACATGGCCCCGCCCTTTCTGGTACCTCCCATACAAATACATCATTCCGCCATTTTAGAAATCGAGTAATAATATCAATACACCCTACGGGATAGTCCCCAAATTCTGTATTTAGTAAAGCTATAACAGGATAAAGTTTTGGAAAAAATTTTGAAAGCCTAGCCACGCCCCTTCTGGTACCTCCCATACAAACCTACCTTTCCGCCCACTTTGGAGATGGAGAAATAATATCAATAAAACAAACGTGATCGTACCCAAATTCTATTTTTAGTAAAGCAATAACGGGATAAAGTTTTGGAGAAAAAAAGTGGAAGTCTATCCACGCCCCATCTGGTACCTCCCATGCACATCTGGTACCGCCCACTTTAGAAATCGATTAATATTATTAAAAGACCTAACGCGATCGTGCCCAAATTCTGTATTTGGTAAAGTTCAAGCAGGATAAAGTTTTGGAGAAAAAATCTGGAAGTCAAGACACGTCCCTAATGGTACCTCCCATACAAATGTACCTTTCCGCTCACTTTAGGGATGTAGTAATAATATCAGTACACCCAACGCAATCGTGCCCAAATTCTGTATTTAGTAAAGCTATAGCAGGATAAAGTTATGGAGAATAAATCTGGAAGCCTAGACACACCCCTTCTCGTACTTCCCATACAAATGTACCACTCCGCCCACTTTCGAAATCGAGTAATAATATCAATATAATAGACAATTATTTGTTTTACTGAGAGTAAGGGTAAATGTAAGTTGGGTTGCCCGACTGAAACTTTCTAACTGGTTTTAATTACAAATCGGTTAATTTCAATAACTCAAGACTTAAACAATATCTTATATTGGGTGATGGTATTTATCAGTCAGTTCAACTGACTGAAATTTCTGTACTGGTTTTATTTGTCAGTATATTCTCGAATTTAATTTACAAAAAGGCGTTTTGTCCTTACAAGTAAATACATACTTACCAAATATTTTACCGATGTCTATGAACATCTCAAATGTTCCAATTGTCGGTGTGGTCTCTTTTTATCACAAGGAGTAGCATTTACACTTGCCCGTCAGAGTGCGGCACGATTACTTGTTCTACATATGCATATCACAATTTCACTGGGTACTACCAGGAAAATTCATTTATGGACTATGTGTGCTACATTTTACTCATCCAAGTTGTAGTGAGTTCATTTCAATAAGTTGATGCCGCATTGTGGCATATTATTACATACTATGTATTTGTCTTACATATGTATGCACATGTGTCTACATACATATGTTTGCCCATAAATAATGGACCAATGTTTGCATTTTTGATGTCGAAATCGTCACTAGAGTAGTAGGTCGTGTGGGCGTTGCGAGTGTACTTGAGTTCTGCAAATGTTGTAATGATTGAGGCTCTCACTACTGGTATAATACTGAATACGCTAGTGTGTTATATCAGCGGCGGACAGTTTAAAACTGGTAGCCCTTTTCTGTTGTAAATACAATCGGAAAACGTAATCCAATATGCTGTATGTTAGGTTTTTCTGAAATACCTTGGATAGACAATTGGTTACGATTACGCTTGTCATTGCACAGCGCGTTGCACGGTGGAACAGTTCTTAAGGCAAACTAAGAAGATAGCGTCAATTTGTTTAATGCATAGAAAAATACACCGAGATCAGAAAATTTTTATTGTTAGTGACTTTATTACATAGTTAGTTAACTGTATTACCTAGTACATGACCAATATATACATACAGCAAATACCTGGTATTATGAATGATATATTGCACAGCCCTTGTTATGTCACAACACAATTTAATATTTTCCACCAAAACTGCTATTAAGTTGTAGACATACAGGTCGATGATCCAACCAAGAAATCATAAAATGTTAAGATAAAATAAATTAACTTACAATTCATTGCAATTATTCTAATAATTTTACTGCCCTACAAAATGTCTGGCCTGGGCAAATAATTCCATGACAACTTCGACACTGAGCTGTTTTCTCATACACATTTGTGTGTGGTATTGTGTGTATGTGTAATTTTATAAAAATGCATTCTTAACACAAATTTACACTCTGGTCACATCCAAATGGAAAGTGCATAAACAACTGAGACAACATAACATCATGAATTGTTTGTTAAACAAGCAACAACCAACATTTGCCATTTCAGTTCCGTATTTTATCGTTCCTCTTCATGGTGCTGCTTAGTTTTGTAGTAATAGTTTCTATATTTGGCTGAGACTGCAATGGACAATTGCACTCGAGATTAATTGGCCGTAATTGTAAAATGTCCAGAAATAAGAAAAATCAAATGTGCCACTGATTTGCACAAACACCCGGCATTTGGAATGTGCTATTGTCATTTTTCATTGGCAATAACACATGTGGGCGATTTCTGCTGAATCTGTCAAGTTTATAATTAATATTTCTTCATGTGTGGCTTTTTACGTAAAGAGGATATATAAAAAAATATTACAGTCGGACATGTACATAAATAAACGAGAGTTAATGGGCAATAAACCAAACGCAAAGAAAACTAAACATCACAAAGCAGCTTACGTCGAGATAGCCAATGACAATTTCAACTGGGTCTCTCAATTACGTCTATAATTCCGTTGTTCATAATTTGTATATTGGGCATTCTATATACACAAATTATGGCTTGTAAAACGCTTGTTTTGTGATTTACGAAAGACGAGCCATGTGTGTTGAGTGTGTTATATGAAGGACTTAAGCCCACCTTATCGAATCTGATTGGATATTAAGACCTTGGATATTATGTATGTTTGTAGCTCAATCACGCCTAAACGGCTGAACCGATTGAAATTTGACAGGCGGATAGTGTACTATATGGAAATTACCGTAGATTATATATTTGTAGATTTTTTTTCCTATGGGCGGAGTGGGTAGTCGCCAACACAAATATGGTTATGCAGACGAAATTTTAATTTTGGATCTATATGCGAAGTGGGCGAGGTAAAATTGTATTTTAGACCTACATAGAGATATACAGTTTGGTACACAGATAGTACTCACCAACACGATTAAGAATATGGAAACGAAATTTTAATTTTGGATGAGTGGGTGTGGCAAAACTATATTTTAGCGTTAAATAGATACAATTTGAAAAACAGATAGTACACGGCAACACGAACCGATTTTCAATTTTTTTTGCTTTATTCGTTATAGTTTCCGGATGGTTTAAAAACAACAGCCAAGATGGAAGTGGGCGGTGCCACGCCCCCTTTTCAAAAATCGCTCTAACGGCTTTTCTAATAGACCGATACGAAAATTTTACCAAGTGGTACTGTTGACCTGTTGATAGTCCTAGCTCGCGTTGGGAAGCATGAAGATTTAAAAAAGAAAATTTTTTTTGACTGACTTCCCAAAAAAACCAGTACAGAAATTTCAGTCAGTTAAACTGACTAATAAATACCATCACCCAATATAATATATTGTTTAAGTCTTGAGTTATTGAAAATAATCGATTTGTAATTAAAACCAGTTAGAAAGTTTCAGTCGGGCAACCCGACTTACATTTACCCTTACCCTCAGTAAAACAAATAATTTTCTATTTTATTGATATTATTACTCGATTTCGAAATTGGGCGGAGGGGTGGTACATTTATATGGGAGGTACGTGAAGGGGTGTGTTTAGGCTCCAGATTTATTCTCCATAACTTTATCCTGTTATAGCTTTACTAAATACAGAATTTGCGCACGATTGCGTTGGGTGTACTGATATTATTACTACATCCCAAAAGTGGGCGGAAAGGTACATTTGTATGGGAGGTACCATAAGGGGCGTGTCTAGACTTCCAATTTTTTCTCCAAAACTTTGTCCTGTTATAATATAACAAAATACAGAATTTGGGCACGATCGTGTCGAGTGTATTGATATTATTACTCTATTTCTAAAGTGGGCGGAGTGGTACATTTGTATGGGAGGTACCAGAAGGGGCGTGTCTAGACTTCCAGATTTTTTCTCCAAAACTTTATCCTGCTTAAACTTTACCAAATACAGAATTTGGGCACGATCGCGTTAGGTCTTTTAATAATATTAATCGATTTCTAAAGTGGGCGGTACCAGATGTGTATGGGAGGTACCAGATGGGGCGTGAATAGACTTCCAATTTTTTTCTCTAAAACTTTATCTTGTTATAACTTTACTCAAAATAGAATTTGGGTACGATCACGTTTAATTATACCATCACCCGTAGGGATGAAGGTATATATCATTTGATACGACCCAAAAGTGTAACACATAGAAGGAGTCACTTTAGACCCTAGGTTTCTTTGAACCAAATTCGATTCATGACTTTTTAAGTCGTTTGAGCCATGTCCGTCTGTCTGTCTGTCTGTCTGTCTGTCTGTCTGTCTGTCTGTCTGTCTGTCTGTCTGTCGGGTGGCTGTCCGGCTGGTTCGCACGATAACTTTCGAAAGACGCAACCAAATGTTTTGAAATTTTGCACGAGTTATTATTTTCTCAAAACTACTTACGGTATTGCAAATGGGCTACATGGCCCCGCCCCTTCTGGTACCTCCCATACAAATCCATTATTCCGCCCACTTTAGAAATCGAGTAATAATATCAATACACCCTAAGGGATCGCTCGCAAATTCTGTATTTAGTAAAGCTATAACAGGATAAAGTTTTGGAAAAAATTTTGAAAGCCTAGCCACGCCCCTTCTGGTACCTCCCATACAAATCTACCTTTCCGCCCACTATAGAGATGGAGAAATAATATCAATAAATTAAACGTGATCGTACCCAAATTCTATTTTGAGTAAAGCTATAACAAGATAAAGTTTTAGAGAAAAAAATTGGAAGTCTATTCACGCCCCATCTGGTACCTCCCATACACATCTGGTACCGCCCACTTTAGAAATCGATTAATATTATTAAAAGACCTAACGCGATCGTGCCCAAATTCTGTATTTGGTAAAGTTTAAGCAGGATAAAGTTTTGGAGAAAAAATCTGGAAGTCTAGACACGCCCCTTCTGGTACCTCCCATACAAATGTACCACTCCGCCCACTTTAGAAATAGGGTAATAATATCAATACACTCGACACGATCGTGCCCAAATTCTGTATTTTGTTATATTATAACAGGACAAAGTTTTGGAGAAAAAATTGGAAGTCTAGACACGCCCCTTATGGTACCTCCCATACAAATGTACCTTTCCGCCCACTTTTGGGATGTAGTAATAATATCAGTACACCCAACGCAATCGTGCGCAAATTCTGTATTTAGTAAAGCTATAACAGGATAAAGTTATGGAGAATAAATCTGGAGCCTAAACACACCCCTTCACGTACCTCCCATATAAATGTACTACTCCGCCCAATTTCGAAATCGAGTAATAATATCAATAAAATAGAAAATTATTTGTTTTACTGAGGGTAGGGGTAAATGTAAGTCGGGTTGCCCGACTGAAACTTTCTAACTGGTTTTAATTACAAATCGATTATTTTCAATAACTCAAGACTTAAACAATATATTATATTGGGTGATGGTATTTATCAGTCAGTTTAACTGACTGAAATTTCTGTACTGGTTTATTGATATTATTTCTCCATCTCTATAGTGGGCGGAAAGGTAGATTTGTATGGGAGGTACCAGAAGGGGCGTGGCTAGGCTTTCAAAATTTTTTCCAAAACTTTATCCTGTTATAGCTTTACTAAATACAGAATTTGGGGACGATTCCGTAGGGTGTATTAATATTATTACTCGATTTCTAAAGTGGGCGGAATGATGTATTTGTATGGGAGGTACCAGAAGGGGCGGGGCCATGTAGCCCATTTGCAATACCGTAAGTAGTTTTGAGAAAATAATAACTCGTGCAAAATTTCGAAACATTTGGTTGCGTCTTTCGAAAGTTATCGTGCGAACCAGCCGGACAGCCACCCGACAGACAGACAGACAGACAGACAGACAGACAGACAGACGGACATGGCTCAAACGACTTAAAAAGTCATGAATCGAATTTGGTTCAAAGAAACCTAGGGTCTAAAGTGACTCCTTCTATGTGTTACACTTTTGGGTCGTATCAAATGATATATACCTTCATCCCTACGGGTGATGGTATAATCATCCCTACGGGTGATGGTATAAAAATGGGGTATTATAGAAGCAAATCTATGTATTGGTTAAAAAGTTATGGCCTCTGAGAGTTGGCATACAGAAATTATGTTTTTAAAAAATATACTATTCTCTTCGTCTTGGTCTCCAAACATCGGAATGGTAGGTAAAATTAGAGCCGGGGCCCATAGGTCTGAATTAACTGAATAAGCTCATTGGTAAAAAAAAATATCTCCACCCAAAATCTTCATGCTTCTCTTAGTGACATTTTTTAAGAATTTATCGTAGATTCCTATACTGGTATACGACTACCAAGTGTTTTTTCGACGTGAGCAAATTGATACGCCCTAATGAACAGGCTATTTGGAACTTTATAAGTAAAAAAGTGCCGAGGCGCTGCCCACGCACTTCAATATTTGACTTTTAAACTGTGTGAAATAATGGTCCGTACACCAGGCAGTTGAGGACACATAATAGCTGAGCAGACTAAAACAGTGATTTGATTTTAATTGACTTTAGAGATATAGTATGTCAGAGATAAACATTTGTAAGTAACCTATGTATGGCGTATTTTTTTGATAGACTTTCATTCAGTACACTTTGGAAAAACACCATGTAAAGACTGCACAAGAACAACGTTTACAAATCTTGCAAATTTATTTTCAAAATGCGTGTTCTGTTAGCCAAGCTTATGGAGCCCGGTGCATATACTCATCCATCTGAGCAGCTAATAGACTTACATCGACGCTGTATATGTAAGTGTGACAGGGGACTCGAATTTATCGAACCGACGCCGTGACCGTGACCGAATTATCTCAAAAAATGGTTATACGAGGTCTTGATCTGTGGGAGAAGAAGCCATGTCTTCTTGGTTTTTATGGCTAAAGGCATGAAGCTTCAAACGAAATTTTCATTTGCGGTCAATAGGCGGAGAAGGCATGACAAAAGTGTTTTTTGCGCCCAAGGAGATAGTTAGTATACAGACGGTTCCCGCTACTACAGATAAAAATAAAAATTGAATTTTGATCTTTAACGTAATGTCTGTTTCCGATTTGTGAAAGATATGACTTTGAAGAAGAACTTTTTACTATCGTCATAGAGCCTATGATATTTAGAATTTAAAACAATAAAACTTAATTTGTTAACATTCATGATAAGGAGTTACTTGAAATTAGTTACATAAGTTAATAAACTCAACATATTATTATTGAGCTAAGTACCATTTTGAAAGTACTTTGTAGACCTAAATGTGAAATATATTACAAGTTAATATGCAATAGCGAAGCATTGCCGGGTCCACTAGTTTAAGTATAAAATTCTTAATAATAGATGACATTAGGCCTGATGGGGCTTGATTTTTAAGTATAAAATTCTTGAATATAGATGGCATTAAGCCTGCTTGGGCTTGAATTTTATGCATAGAATTCTTGAATATAGATGACATATAGCCTAGGGATGAGGGTATATATCATTTGTTTGGCATTAAAGTAGACGAGTTAGACCCCAAATTCGTTTCAGGAATTTTTAAAACGATTGAGCTATGTCCGTCTGTCTGGCTGGCTGTTGGGCAGGATAACTCAAGTAAACCTTAACGGATCGGTATGAAAATTTACCAGTATTAATATTTTTTGATATTGGTCGATAAATTTATATTATGATAGGAGGCAAAACCTCAGAAAAACCTAACTAATTGACACACCCCTTCTGGTACCTCCCATACAAATGACCGAAGTCACCCTCATAGCCTTGCATACATATTTAACTTCCAAACATAACTTCCAAACGGACACTAATGATAATTGGTCGATAAATTTATATTGCATTAGGAAGCGAAACCTCAGAAAAAACTATCTATTTGACACACCTCTTCTGGTATCTCCCATTCAAATGACAGAATTCACCCTCATAGTCTTACACACATCTTTTTTTTAAGTAAACTGAATTTCCTCAAAGTTTGCGTAAGTTGTACGGCTGTGGAAATTTATATATGATATATAGCTAGAGGGAGCTTGATTTTTATTAAATAACATGCGGATAGCTAATTAGATAATTGCCAAACTATCTAATCAGTACCCTTTTGCTTTGCTATAATTACAAACATTTAGTGTTATAATCTCCACGAAATTATCGAGAAGTCAAAACACACTGGTGCGAAAATGGCACCAACGAAGATCACACGTCACTTCATTCGCACAAGCTTATAAGATTTTCATACTTAATTGGAGAATTTAATAAAGCCATAGGTAATAAAGCCATATGGCCTTATTTCCCATTCGCCCCCCGCCGCATGCGCCGTAGTTAGTCTCGTTGGGTACTTAGTCTCGATACTCTCTCTCTTCCTGTAGGACGAAACGATTTACATAACCTACTGGATATTTCAGCTCTCAACGCTTTTATAATGTGAGCCGAAATTAATCCTCAATGGAAGAAAAAAAACGGCACAAAAGAACATATCAAAAGGGGTAGTCGACTTTCTCGCGCAGAAGCCTTTTTATCGTTAGAACTTGGAATTCGAGCAGAGGACAGTGCCCCGCCAACTACGCATTCGCCTTCTTCAAACGTGAAGAAGGTTAGGTTAAGTTAATTCGGCAGCCGTATCCACCATAACTCACATGGGTCCTAGAATGAGTCCCGTTGTGATCCCATTTCCAAATTTTCGCACCAAATATTCTGTTCTGTCAACGTTGCTATCAAGCTATTTTGTTGCTCTGATGAAGGCATAGAAATTCCGCAAATCGGTTACTGATAGACAGGTATTATCCATAAGTGTCCGATGACACAGCTGTTCATATCTCACGTCACCAAAAGCAGGGCAGCGACATAGAAGATGCTCCGTTGTCTCCTCTTCTTCCTCATCATTGAAGCTTCTTCAAAAGTCATTGAAGAGAAGTTTCAACCTCTTAGCGTGTTTACCAACCGGCCAGTCGCCGGTTATTACAGTTATGTTGTTCTTCAGGTGGACTCTGGAAAGGTTCAGCACAAATCGTGTCTTCTATATATTTATTGTAGGCCAAATTTGTTTCGTCGCCGTGCAAGTGGGTTATCTCACCCATCTCTCCTTACCAATGAGGTTCAGTTTCCCCGAAATTAGCTGTTTCCCCTTTATGAGAGGGCCGTCGAAGAAGGAAAAAAATATCTTTACCAGTTTGTCATCACACCGACCCACAATTTCTCTAACGAAAACTTATTATAATTTTCACATGCTTTAAACATTTTTTTTAAGATATTGTCATAATTCGGTTTAACATCAGTTCTCTAATTATTTATTATTGCCTATGACAATATCACCGGGCGGGAATTCCCGGGATTCCCGGACATTTTTAATTCCCGGTTTTCCGGGAAATTCGTCCGGGAAACCGGGCAGAGCAAATTTTAGAAGCTTTAAAGAAGCGAATTGAAGAAAGAAGGGACAAGCGACTTTATACTTTAGTGTATTTCAAATTAAATTATTTGTAAATTTATATGTGATGCTCGGAGCGACGTCTGGTTTTCTGATCATACATTTACAGAACTAATTTCACACACTACAAAAGTCATTGCCCGGCTTTGCAAAAGCAAATGAATGTTTTCAGGAAGATCAGCGGAGCAACATCTGCGCAGAGCGCGCAATTAAAATTATGCAAGACATTTTGCCATTTTGTAAATTATCACATACTTTTAACTTAAAATTTATTTCATATAACAATTGAAAACATTTGTTTTTTTTTAAATAAAAATATTAAAAACAAAAATCTGACTTTTTTAGAAATCGCGTTTCATGCGGAACATTTTTGAAACCAAATCATATAAAAAGATGATTTCCATTACTTGTACAATATTTGCCACCACGTAGTGGTATGCCAAATTTTTCGTAAAAATTAGTTATATGCCTAATGTACATACTGCAAAATTGTATAAAATTAACATAGTTTGTCTTGTTTTTCTACTGCGCGAAATTGAAAAGTCTGGGAAAAAGAGAAACTCTATTTTTAACGCATATACCACTTATTACCTCAAATTCAATTTTCTAGGTCAACTATATATCATAGCTCCCATACAACTGATGTTATAAGCAAATCTGATGACATCTTCCATTTTGTTACTTCTATTTTCTCTACGTATATCCCGGAATTTTTTATTCCTTGCTTCAAGGGCTTCTTCAGACATCATGTCAATTGGTATGATAGTATATAGTATAGTATGTTAGTGATTCGGAAACTCCTGTAATGGGACTACCAAATCTGGTTGACTAAAAAGACGTCTGGTTATTTTGTATGAGAGGTACTAGAAGGGGTCGGCCGATATAGTCCATATTCATTTTCAAATTTAAATTTCAATAAGCTCATAGCTTGAACAAAATACGACCAAAATCAGTGTAACTACCAAAAATATGTAGGTATTTAAAACTATGAGGGTAAATTCGGCCACTTGTATGGGAGGTAACAGAAGAGGTGTGGCTAATGCTGTGGTTTTCTCGTTATTTCTTTCCTATTGGAAGATAATAAAACAGACCAAATTTCAATATCCTCCAATTGCCCGTTTTGAAGGTAGTGAACAAATGTTATTTTTTTAAATATTGGTCATTTTGTATGGGAGGTACCAAAGGTGGTTGGGCTATATCTCCAACAGTTGGTTATTATTTTGGATATTTTTACACCACAAGGACTCACACTTTACATAAATGCTTAATGTAGCTTGAATACGATTGAATGACGTTAGTTATACTCCAAAGATTTCAGTATACGCTCTAAAACCATTAATGCTACAACAGTTTAATTCTACCAAATTTTTTTGGTACACATGAGAAGAATGGTCATAAACATATAATTTGTATTTACTACACACCTTCTTTGAATGAGAAAAAAAGAAATTGACTCAATAAAGTATAATTTGTTTGTAATTTGGATCAACCAAGAGAAGTCCAAAAATGGTGCCAAATCTTTGCGGGCCACATGTTAAAAATTTATTCACTTTGAAGGCCTCGCAGCAGATCTGGAATGCACCTAAATGCTCTTGCAAAAGCTTTTATAAGCTTCTTCAAGTGTTATCAATTAAAAGAGAACAAAGAAAATCGGCATTTTTAAAAATTTAAATTCGACTTAAATCCCGCTAGATTGTCTGTTTGGGCCACTGTGCGTTGGGAAAAGTTCTCATTAACTTTGAGATGCTTTCTTCCCTTAAGGTTTGTGATGATAGAGGAGAAGGCAGACATTGTGGTTAATGTCGAAATGACGTCAAACGCCTAACCTGCTGTCAACATAATACATTTCACACTCTTGAATAATAACCTATTGGCAATAATAAATAATTGCCAATAGAACTAATCTTAAACCGAACTATAACAATATCATAATTCATTGCACATCAACAAACCAAATGTAACGTGTGTGATTTTTTTATAATATAGTAGCAGGGCTAAAAACAAGTAAATGTGGTACCATATTTACCGTAAAAAGTCACATATCATTGCCCGATATCTGCGGGATCTTACTGCGCCTGATTTCCTGCATTAATTTGCAGTCTGATGATAAGCGCGGACAAAACCATGTAAATTATATCACAGAACGACGAGTCCTATAATTACACTGTGCAACAACCAAAATCGGAATGGGAGGAAACCAAATGCAAATGAAAGTTGGGATAATGTATAACAAAATCCTCAAGGGATTTCTTAAGTTTAGTGCTAGATTTTTTTGTACACGCATTTGAAGTTGGTGATTTTTGAACGCTGGCTAACAAGAAAAATTCATTAAAAATGTCATAAAATAATGTCGAGCTAAATAATTTTAGCTCGACAGCTCTTAATCTAAGGCTGTAATTGAGAAGACAAACAGACGAACACCCCCAAATAATGCAATTTTGTATGGGAGGTGGTAGTAGTTTTTTGTTCGATCATGCCCTTTTTAGATGTCAAAAATGGATTCCTCGACCCCAAAAACAGTAAGATACCACAACTTTCCGGGATTAATAGCATTATTTTATGACATTTTTAATGAATTTTTCTTGTTAGCCAGCGTTCAAAAATCACCAACTTCAAATGCGTGTACAAAAAAATCTAGCACTAAACTTAAGAAATCCCTTGAGGATTTTGTTATACATTATCCCAACTTCCATTTCCATTTGGTTTCATCCCATTCCGATTCCAAAAGTTAAATTTTGTGTCACAGTGTTATAGGACGCTGCATGACAACTACAACTTTGAAGTTATAGATGATTTTAGTTATATTGGTTCCACCCTATACGACAGTACTTAAGTAAGGCGAAATATTCCGATTAGTGTATTGCTTGAATACGCTAAGCAAGCGTTTTCATCCTATTATAACGGACACTAGAGCTTCCTGTCTTGATATATGGTGCAAAATCCTGGGTAATGACACAAGCAGGTGCATCTGTTCCGTAAGCATTCTAAGGAAATACTCCGAATTTATTGCAACCCATCTTCGTTAACGAATAATAGCGTCGTCGTATAAATCATTAGCTTTATAACTAGATCGACAGAATTAAGCTAGTTGACCCTACGGTCAACAATCGGGTACCTTTTTCAACTTTAAACTGCTGTCATTTCTTTAATGACAAAGATATGGCCTTGAAACTCCAAAACGTCGCGATTAAGGTGTTTATGGATATTTCAAAAGAAAAAATTTTAATATTAAAATTTTAACGCCTTCAAAGTTGACACCTACGAGATTCAATAACCGGGTAAGAAAACAGAAATTCATCGATTGTTAGATTCTCACTTGGTTTGTAATAAGCTGGTATGTTGCATTCAGCGCTGTCTATAAATCACGGATTGGTGTAGCAATGTCCGTAAGTACTTTTTGGACAATGGCTTTGCATTGTCAAAACGAATAAAACGTATCAATGATCAGAATCCGTTTGTGCCGAGTGTTGCTCGGTATATCGAGTAAGATGTGATTGATTCTTATATTTTATTATGTAGCGCACAATTATGCTCAACATTTCATGTTTGAATATTAACGGTAAAATTCAAACTATAATTGGTGCTGGACATTTTCGGCTGATATCTACTTCGCATGTACATGTCTGACATAATTGTAGATATATATACAGCTGATGATGTACCAATGTGCATCAGTTCGTCACAAAGGGGTCTGAAGATGAACTCGTCATGGAGTTCGAAACGCGTCATCCTAGTGCGTGACACACTGAATTTGACCAAAATATTTAAACAATAAAAAAAAACACTTTTCTGATCGTTAGCCGAATTTGATGTATCATTTGATACTCTTACGTAAATTGATAATATTCAATTACAATTATATAATACTCTCTACAATAAAAAAAATAATATGAATGCATTTTCAACCAAGTTTGAGAATTTTTACTAGAATTATGATTTCACGGATTCCGTTTTGTCGGATCCGTAACTGATCAGTTCCGGATCCGATTCCACGTTGGGATCTTACAAATAACAAATCCACTACGTTAACGAAAATTTTGCGAAGTAATCTAACTTTTCTTTCATAAATTTTTAAAACGTCCGTTATGATAGTAAGTCTACATTCCGGAACAAATGTCTTCTTCAAATCTGCAAAACCAGTTGTAGTAAACAAACAAAGAAGTAATGGAAGTAAGGCACAACTGAGCAAAATAAAAAGTGTTTCTAGGATTCTCGGAGGAGAAACTATCAAAACGAATATTGATTTAAAGTGAACTCCAAATTTAAGTAATTTAGTTGATACAAACCGTACACTTTCTATTCAGTTCTTATCGCTGTTACACTAGCGAGTAAAAAAGTTGCACGCAAAATGAAAATTTTCAATATGATCGCTAACTTCTATAGAAAAAAGTTTCAAGTTTCGGCAGTGGCTGCAACTTCTAAAAAATATCAGCAAGAAAATCAACTTTTGTTGAATGGAATTAAATAATTTTACAGTTTGGTTTTTTATTACATGAGTTTTGCACATAATTGACGTAAATGTGTAATATTTTACATAAAAACACGAAGAAAGTACGCTTGGTTACCCGGATACCCAGTTATTGACTAACGTATATTTTTTTGGTTATTGACCGCAGGGTTAATAAAGAGCGAATGCACTAGCTGACACTGGCTGTGCGAACGGATGAACAATCCCCATGAACTAAGTAATAAGCCTAAGAGGCGACACAGACGGAACATTAGATAAGGTCGGCCCCTAGTATAACGTAATAATCAAGATGTCTATTAAAACTAACAAAATTCATTGGTCATTTTACAGTCATTTTAAAATTTTAAATACCCCTAATGTTTTGCAAATGCTATGCCACGGCCGGTTTGAATGATAAAAAAACTTAATTTCCCTTTGCACCCCATGAATGAGGTATGGGATAACTTCTCGCGTTGTTGTGAATTAACACGCTTTCTATTTTTAGATTCACAACTAACGGCACCTACTTGTTTATCGACGAATGCGAACGTCACTGTTTGAGAAGCTCTTACTAGACACGACGATTGAAACGACGCTTAATACTGCGAAGTTTCTGTCAACAACATTCGAGGGGAGCCGACAATGAAAGAAAATGTTCTTTGTTGTTTTTCTTTTAAGATGCCTGGAGCCAGGTTTGAACCTGCGATCTCCCGCATGGTAGTCGCGTGTTCTAACCACTATGCCACGGCCGGTCCCGGTTTGAATGATAACAATTTCTAAAATTTCGTTATCATCTATAAAAGGATAACGGAAATTCTTTATTAAATCCTTAATTTTTAAATGTTTTTGTAACTCAATTCAACAAATCCATTAATTTCATTAATGTACTCACAAATCTGGACTTTGGTAAAAATCAGCACACCACACTTGACATACCCTTTATAGTAATACCTTAAATAACTTTTTGTTATATGCAAACAAATTAAAGTTCATCTCCTACATCCTTAAGATATAAATCACGATATACCCTGTCGGTGTCTAAACCTTAATTTTGGCACATATGGGATAAAAAAAACTTCACGTTTTATTTTATTCTGCAATTTTTTAGCACTATTTATAATTGTAATTATATTTTTATTCATACTTTCATATACATCGAATTATAAATGTTAGTGGACCACTTGTAATGTGTCCCTATTTTGAAGGAAAATATTATATAGTATTTTGGTTAATATTTTTAACTAAATTGTAAATATATTTGGAATCTGGATTTGTAAGTTTATATTTAAACCTGTGTTCAAATCGTGGGGTTATACTTCAAAATTTTGCTCTTCCATTCGTACCATATAAAGAAAATATCACTAAAAAATATTCAAAATAAATATGTATCGCACTTATTTATTATACACACATGTCCCAGAACGAAGTTGATTGAACATATAATCGATTTAGTATTCCTGAATTTATTAGTCCGGTACAAGGACTAATAATAACAATAGGATTGTAACGAAATATTAATATATTCTAATTGCTGTAAATAAGAGTACTTGTGAATAAATATTTGGAATAATTATAGATAAAGAGTTTAACTAACTAATTCTAAATAATTTATATAAAACAACAGTCAAAATTCTATCCATGGTATACAAAAATGGTGTAAAATATTGATATAGTTGGTGCAACCCCGAATTTCAAAACATAAAAAGATTACAAATGTACTGAAAATACACCATTTTTATTCATGCTTTGAGGACCTCCTAAACAAGTCTTATAGTATATTTATAAAGTACAGTTTTATGACTATATCGTGGAGATTTATGTCAATATTTCTGGTCTGTTTGTTCACTAACATACATATGTTTTGTAAATGCACTTTGGACGAATTATAAACGAACAATTTGTCATGACAGACTATTTTGTACTAGAGTATCGATGTTTTATTTTCCCTTTCAGATTACCGACAGCTATAGCCATTAATTGTTACTATTAAAGCCATAATTTTCGGTTATATTTACTATTTATTAACTCCTTAAAATATGAGATACGCTTTAAATAAACCGTTGCTATAAACTGCAGTAAAAAGCTGCTGTAACAGGTTAACAAACTTGTTGTTCTTCGTATTTCATGACTGCACTTCATATAAAGTTCATAATAAAAATCTCATACATATATATAAAATACGAACCCTACGTAAAGTAAAAGTTCTTTTCGATGTAGAGGAAGAAGAAAAAGTTTGTGCCAACTTAGTTGGCAGTTTAATACGTGTATTTATTGTCAGATGAGCAGGACTTTCGGAACGGTGTGAGTAACTTTTGAAAAATTCTTCATAACCAATAAAGTTGGCAACTTACAAATTTTCAACCGAAAAGTAAAAAAAAAGTTTCGTGTAAGTAAGTTTAGCTGGCAGTTAGTAGTTTGTAAAAAATTTTTATAAAATATGACACAAAAGTTGGTATATTTCTTGCTCTCGGCCAACACATTAGCGGCATTGAAAATAACCCCTGCAAATCTGCGAGTAAAAAACGGTAACACTTTAGGTTTATGATGGTGACGGACAGAAGTTCTTGTCTGATAACAAAATAACCAATCTGCATTGGTTCAAAGTACAAAAGTCTACGATAGGGACTTAATCGAACCGAATACATCGAAACAAAGAGTAAGCAAATATTAATTCCTGGAGCTTTTTTTTTTAAATATTAGCGTTTTTGCCTGTTTCTGTACCAAGTTTGAAATTTAATTGCAATATACCCTTTTCTTCACTGTATATTAGGTACAGCCAGAATTGCATGTAAAAATTTTGGAGTCAAATACATAATAGATACATAATTTTCATGTACACAAAATTACGTCACGTCTTTGGCTGAAGCAAAAAAAAATACAACTACTTTTAATAGATTATGTTTTTTAGTGTACCACATCCAAGGAGGCTTATTTAGACCCTAGTCAGGATTTTTTAAGTCGATTGAGCCATGTCCGGCTGAACTACTGGTCTAAACGATAACATAACCACTTAAATATTTTATTGATCAGAACTATGATAACACAGGAAAAAAAATTGTTGCAAACAAGAATTCAAAACACTTGACATCCTAAATCGTTAAAAATCCGAATTTTTAGCCTTTCGCCAAAATATTCATAACTCTTAAAATTGATTATGGATTTTTATGGTTGGCGTGTTGTTTTCTTTAAAAAATGGTCAACTATATGTAAAAAATGCAAAATTAGTGTTTGCATTGCGTTTCCTATTTTTCCTACGACAATAAAGAAAATTTTCTCCCTAAATTTTATAGAAAAAATTAAGTTTTTCAAGTTATTTAAATCGCTAGCATCGAAACGACACTACTTATTTAAAAACTTTCAAGGGAGAACTTGTGGAGGACTTTGTTTTCTTTGACTTTAGTGGTTGCATATGAAGATCGGATAACAAAGTACCCAAAATATTACCGATATATTATTTTCGTGTTTAGGATGTCAAAATCTAGTGTTTTGAAGTCTTATTTGTACAGAAAAGTCGAAAATTTGTGGGCTGGTATAATTTGGGTGCGAATGTCCTACAAAACGGCTTATAATATTATATATAGTTTCACTTCAGACATCCTGTACCAAAAGGGAAATTTACCCCCTCTGAAACAAATGTCCCTTATCCTATTATTTTGTTCAAAGTTATTGTCTTCAGACGGTGAGCTAATCCCTCTCCACAGCTCTCATACAAAATGGAATATTGAACGAAATTTTACTACACTCGAGTTCGTTTATAACGACCACCGTTTAGGACGAACTTTCAGTTATAACAAACACTTTTTCTGGTCCCAACGGTTTTGCTTCATTTCTTCATATAAATATGCACTAGTTATAACGAACATCGTTTATAGCGAACTTTACGTATAACAAACAATATTTGTTGTCCCATTTTCCATTGAGAGGGATGCTTGGCGCATCATTTAAGTGACAAAACCTCGCATTCTGCAGAACCCTCAGTCGCAGAATCACCATTTTGTAAAACACTCCCGAGAAAAACGTTCCATAGTGACTAAATTCTCAAGAGCCAGGTTTCTTACTGGCATATTCCCCACGCCTCTCAGACTTAATGTGTTCTCATACAGGTATTTACCTCACCTATTCAACGGCATATTACTAGTTTATTTGTCTAAGACAGAAAGATATTCATGGCGACAAACTGATTTGAACACAAATTCGAATTTAGACCTCTTTTGCGGCACTCCCAAATCCTTACAAATGATGCGATTAGTAATTTTGTAATTAACAAATATTACTAATACCTTTTTTTTAACTAAATTCCCAAAAATACCATATAACGAACACCCTACCCTATGGGTGAAAGATATACCATCTAATGAGAGATAAACGGTAGCGCTTTGTAACGAAAAAATTTACATAGTTTATCTTAATGAATAAATCAGGTTGTTGATATTATATTATTTGAAAACGGATATATGTAGTACTTTAGAACAATTTAAAGTTGATTTTAAACTGTTTTTTAACTGCCATTCAAGTGCCGTTTTCAAAGCCGAGGTGGGTTTTTATTCAGCAATCATATGATAGGTACACCGACCTTCAGTTGCAAAATATGTGATATTCGACAGTTCGATGAATGTATAAGTAACGCAACTAATTAGTTTCTTAATAGATTGCATTAATTTTCAATTTCCTGGTGCAAATGAAATAATGTTCGTCAGTGGCCAATGGGAGTTTTTCTATTCCCTTCTTTCATATCATTCGAAGGGTTATCACAATTTTTAATTTGTCTCTTTATCACAAAAATGCGTATCGCTCACACGGAAGATGCGTACTGAATTAAAATTGTTTAAAGTAATTATTTCAATAATAATGCAAAAGTAATAATTTTTTAAAAGATAGAACACAAAAATTTTAGGAACACGATGTTAAAAATGTTTTTCCGATAATGTGTCGTAAAACGTGGAAATTGATTGTTGGATGTATGGAAGGATGCCCCCGAAACCGACATAAATGATATTTGTATTCATTCGTACCAGTGGCCACTTTTTCAGCTTCATAGTTTAACCTTTCTAATTGTCGTACATCGTATCAGTAGTATATGTACCAAATCTCACATTCCTATGCTGTATCAAACAATTATCCGTACACCAGGCAGTTGAAAACATATTTTAATCTATCTCACAAACTATACTGCCGATTTAATTCAAACATATATTTTAATTAACTAGACGATATATTCAAATACGTACGTTTTGTTTGGTACAGTGTATGTAGGGTTGCCAGACGGTCTTGATTTTTCTTGATTTACAAGAATTTTTAATGCTCGTCGAGAATCAAGAAAAAATATGTTTTGTCAAGATTTTTACAGACCGACCAAAAAATAACATAAATGTGATTGATTAGTTTTCAAGAAAAGAATTTGAGAATTTTGTATAAGATGCATCAGCTTTTTGGAGAATAATTCATAAACGCGTCCAACGGTTTAAACAAAGATGATCTCCAATTAATGGTACTGAGCTCCCCTAAAACCTTTCTATACAAGCTTTTAACATCGGTTGGATAGTTTTGATGGTAGGGGCATATAATGTTTGAAAAATTCGTTTGTTCAAAAATCACGGTTTCAAATCGATAAAGAGATTAACAAAACATATGAATTGCAAAAATATCTCCAATTATATAAATTGAGCATAAAGATTGGACTTCCCCGAGCAAAACAAACCATCGCTTATAAAAATTCGGGAGAGTGGGAGAGTTACACGTTTTTTAAGAGGATTCTACAAATGGTGAATTTTTCGATTTTAAGGTTTTGACGGTAGGCATAAAGTAACTTAAGGTTGCATGCAAATGACAATAAAAAGTGGAAATGCTACTGAATTCTGGATGAAATCCTTGTACGAAACTATCATTATTTTTCATTTCTGCAGACTGCAGATGACAGTAACACACTGGACTAATGAGATATAAACTGTTTATTGTTTATAAAAGTACATAAACAGGGATTTAATTATCATTTATGTATGATCTTTGATTATTTTGACATTGCTGCATTTTCAGCCTACCTTTTTGGAAAATATCGCTATTTATCATTGGCATAAGGTAAGGGTATTTATCAGTCAGTTCATCTGACTGAAATATCTGTACTTGATTTGTTTAACGTTCCGTATACTTTTTATGCAGAAATTATATTTTTATAATAAAAATAAATGATATTGAAATACATGGTAGCAACTTACAGATGAGTATTTTTATTTGTCAAGATTTTTTTTCACAATCAAGATATTTTTTGGGGAATGTCAAGAATTTTGCAATTTTAAATCTGGCAAGCCTAAGTGTATGTGTAATAGTCAAATTTTTGCATCGCGATTCACTTGCAATATCAAAAATTCAAATAGCCTTTCACCACCGACAACAGAGCTACATTCTATGATATAAATAGATCTGTTCAGGCGTTTTCGATTCTATACGGTACTAAAAAATGCAAAAAAAAACAAACTCATTTTTATACATCACGAATTCCAAGAAAAAGTCTTAAAAAAAGAAATAAAGTAGTAAAGAGAAAGTAAAGCATATCTCGTATATTTATTTGATACCTAAGGACATAAATTATATGTTATTGTAATATAAAGGTAGTACGTGGCTCCGTTGCCCTCAATTATTAAAAAATATTTTACCAACGATGCTTTCCGAATTGAATTTCTGCACAAGTATTTTAAAGAAATTCGCAGAAATTTTAAATATTAGGTATGACAATAGTTGATTTAATTTTTAATTTTTTTTGTTGGTAATAAAATTGATAAAACTTTCATAAACATAAAATAGCGACTTGTTTCAACTTTAAAATTTGTGAACAAAGTCTTGGTAAAGAATATTTTGTTATGTGATTCGGGCAAATACGACACACTGTAATTTTCGTTGCCTGGAATTCATGACATCCAGATATTATGGATTTTTTCATTATCAAAAATGGTGTATGTAAATGTTATGAAGATCAATTTAATGAAAATTTAAATGTATAAATATTTAAAGAGACATAAACATAAATATTTACAAAATAAAACTAGCTGACCGGGCAGACTTCGTTCTGCTAAAAGAACTATTGACTTAAATGTTAGTTTTTTAGTTGGGAATTTTTTGGTGCTTCTTAAATCCGGTAATGCGCGATCAAGGGGTTCCAATTTTTTGTGTGTCATTGCTCACTCATCCCTCATTTTATTTTGACATGTTTGAATTTTTTTATCTTTATATTACATGTGGGTTTTGCAGAAAATTTCAATTTATTGCGCTATTCTGCAACGTCCAAAAGTGTTGCGCAATACAGGAGGATGCATTTTGCATGTTTTTACTTATTTAAGTTATTGTGACAGAACCCGAGTTGCTAAAAACATATGATGATGATGAAGATGATAATGATGAGTATGATGATCATGATGATGTTGATGATGATGATAATGAGGGTGATGATGAGTTTTATAAAAATAATACCTAAAATAGGTTTAAATCCATATATACGGATATATTATTTTTCTCTTATTTTTTATATAAACAATTTTTTTTTATAAATTTTGTTCTAAAACAATATTTTTTTACTAAATGATGTTTAGTTATTCCAAAAAAAATATAAATATCAATAATAATGGGCTTCCCTAAATTAATCCCCAGGATATCTATGTTTCAACCCACTGTGCATCGTTTATAGTGAACTTTTTTTTATAACGAACAATATTTGTTGTCCCATTTTCAAGATTTCATAAATATTTTTAAATCTTTTTAAAATTTTTTCTGCGACGGTAAAAGCCAAATGTGTTCTAAACGAATATTAAAATGTTTTTTGTTGTTGTTTTTATTCAAAAAATTTTTTTTCTTTTAAAATTGATTGATCTCGTTATTTTATTGTAATAAAATTAATATTAAAAAATAAAATTAGTTTTGAACCTGTTTTTTGAATACGCTGTATATAACGAATTTCGCATAAGACAAACTAAAATGCCTAGTCCGTGGGTTTATAGCGAACAAACGTGCTCGAATTTATTGCAGTGTTGTATGCCACTCGTTGCTCTACCTGTAATAGATGTAATATAAATTAAGGTTTTTGTGTTTGCATTTTTAATATGACAGCTATGTTATTTCAAAATTGTAAAATGGCTTTGTTTATAATACATAAGGCCATGAGAACGACAACTCAAAAATATTGACTTCCAATTTGAAGCGAAATGACTTTCGGAATATGAACCAAAAAGAAGAACAAATTTTAATAATCAAATTCGTGTTTAGGAGCAAAAATATATAGGAAAAACATATTAAGATCTCTAAAGCAGACCAAATATTAAGATTTGCAAATTGGTGTAATGCGTACTTAAAAAAAAAAATCCTAACCCCCTTCATATAAAATTAATAACAACTTAATGTTTTTCGCTGAACTTACGTCAACTACGTTAAACTTAAAGTCACCTAACGTGAGTGTTTTACAGAAGCAAATCCCCTCTGCCCAATATGAATTTCACACTGTCTCTAATAGCTCACATTTCGTACAACCATTAATTTTAATGTCTTGGAATAGCTTATTATAATTTGCTTAAAGAGAAGCAAAAAGCCCCATAACACGACAACTTTAGAACAACACTAAAGAAGTTGTTGACAAGTCAAGTGCCAGAAGTTTGTGTATGGCAGCGAGTTGAGTCCTCTTAGTAAATGCTATGTTCTGCATAATTTTGAAAAACTTTTGCCAAAATTGTTTTTGGTGTCGCTACAAAGAATAATGAGACAGGATGTGATGTATCGCTAAAATTAAAGTTATGAACAACAGCAACACTTGTTTGTGTGTGGATATGTGATTGAAAATGTGATAGTGTAGATGTGAAAATTGTTGTATAAGAATATTTTGGGCGAATTCAATCTTCACAAAAAAAAAATTGAGAAAAAAGTTTTGTGGAATGTTTCACTGCAAATGTACTTCGCCCTAAAATTTATTATTAAGATTTGTCTGTCTTTTGCAACATGACACTGTGCGACATGTAGCTGGTAAGGTCTCCACTAAGAAATGATAAAAATTTTGTCCTAATGTCAACCAAAATTTGACGAAATATTACGTTTTTAAAGATTTCAATTAACAAGCTCGGTTAGGTTAATTTACCTTCGTATGAAGCTTTCTCTTTCGTAGAGGACATCACTGAGGTCCCTATGGACCCATTGTGACATTAATTTACCTTTTTCGTTAAAATTAGTGAAAATTGTCTCTAAAAGAATGAAGATGATGTTTCGAAATTCTAAAAATATTCAAAGTATGACGTTGCATGACACCCGTGATTCTTTGATGTTATTTACTATATTTTTAAATGTTTAATCTAAACAAGTTGTGTTTTGGCAAAGTGCAAAAAAACAAGTGAAAAAGCTTCAGTCGGGTAAACCGACTAACATATACCCTCACCCTCATTAAAAACATTAAATTTGCTTAACAAAATAGATAATTTGGGCACTATAGCGTTGGGTATATTGATATTATTTCTTGATTTCTAGTGTGGGCGAGGCTAGATTTCCAGTTTTTATACCATCACCCTTAGGGATGAGGGTATATATCATTTGATACGAAAAAAAGTGTAACGCATTAAAGGAGAGTTAGACCCCAAGTATCTTAAGACCAAATTCGTTTCAGAACTTTTTAAGAAGAATGAGCTATGTCCGTCTGTCTGGCTGGCTGGCTGGCTGGCAGGCTGGCTGGCTGGCTGGCTGGATGGCTGGTCAGCAGGATAACTCGAGTAAACCTTAACGGATCGGTATGAAAATTTACCAGTATCAATATTTTTCAAAACGAACTTATGGGATTGTAAATGGGCTGAATAGCCCCACCCCTTCTGGTACGTCCCATACAAAATTACCTATTTTTGAAAAATTAATATTTCTTCCATAACTTCCAAACAGACAACCGGAGCATGTTTGAATTTGGTCAGTTTATTTATCTTGCAAAAGTAGACAAACCCTAAGAAAACCGAAACCTGTGCTTCACCCATTCTGGTACCTCCTATACAAATGACCGAATTGACCCTTATAGTTTTACATACATATCTTTTTTGCAAGTAAACTTAGATCACTCGAATTTTCCGTATGATGTTTGCTTATAAATATTAGACTCAGGTATGAATATGGACTATTTCGGTTCACGCCTTCTGGTACCTCCCATACAAAATTACCTATTTTTGGAAATTATATATTTCTCCAATAACTTCAAAACAGTCACTTGGGGGGTTATGAGCATTAGTCGATAAATTAATGTTGTGATGGGAGGCGAAACCTCAGAGAGCCTAACTATATGACACACCCCTTCTGGTACCTCCCATACAAATGACCGAATTGACCCTTATAGTTTTACATACATATCTTTTTTGTAAGTAAACTGAGATCACTCAAATTTTGCGTATGATGTTTGCTTATGAAAATTAGACTCAGGTATGAATATGGACTATATCAGTTCACGCCTTCTGGTACCTCCCATACAAAATTACCTATTTTTGGAAAATTAATATTTCTCCTATAACTTCCAAACGGACTCTTGGGGGGTAATGAAAATTGGTCGATTAATTTATATTATTATAAGAGGCAAAACCCTAGAAAACCTAACTATTTGACACACCCCTTCTGGTACCTCCCATACAAATGACCGAACTCACCCCCATAGTATTACAAACATATCTTTTTTCTAAGTACACTGAATTCAGTCAAATTATGAGTAATTTGTACGCTTATGAAAATATGAATCAGAAGTGAATATGGACTATATCGGGTCACCCCTTCTGGTACCTCCCATACAAAATTACCTATTTTTGGAAAATTAATAATTCTCCCATAACTTCCAAACGGACATTTGAGGGGTAATGAAAATTAGTCGGTTAATTTATATTGTGATAGGAGGCAAAACCTTAGAAAACCTAACTATTTGACACACCCCTTCTGGTACCTCCCACACAAAGGACCGAACTCACCCCTATAGTCTTACATACATATATTTTTTTGTAAGTGCAGTGAATTCAGTCAAATTATTCGTAAGTTGTACTTGTGAAAATTTGAGTTAGGAAAGAATAAGGACTGTATCGGTTCACCTCTTGTGGTACCCCCTATCAAAATTAAATTTTTTTGAAAAATTAATATTTCTCACATAAATTCCAAACCGGCACCTATACCCCCTACACAAATAAGTAAAGTTGTGGACGATTTTGCACCACAAGCAGGGGAAAAAATATACATAAGTAATTTTATTTTAATTAAAAATCTATTCATTTCAATAACTCAAGACTTCAACAATATCTTATATTGGGTGATGGTATTTATCAGTCAGTTTACCTGACTGAAATATCTGTACTGGTTTCATCAAAACTTTATCCTACTGGAGCATTTCTAAATACCGAATTTGGGTACGATCGCCATTGGCGTATATATATATATATTTATTCTATTTTGTACATATCAATTATTGCCATAATAGTATAGTACTGTTTCTTGCTATTTTTACTTTGCTTATTCTTCAATGTTGTTATTATCCCTCCTCGTTTACAATATTCAAGCCCCAGTATATAGATTAGTGACTAAAACCAAATAAATGAGATATACGCAACTTGAGCTCATAGTGTTATGTCAAACTGTTTCTGATTGTTATTATTCGGTTTATTTCAGGTTGTATTCCTTGTATGAATTTATTGAAAGATAGTAAATTTACACAATTTAATCTTTTCTGTTCTCTTTTTCACAATGACTAAAAAACAATTGCGTCTACTCTGATTTAAAAACCAAATATTTTCCTATTATTTATTTGGCCAAAAAAAAAAAAATTAAGTCAAAATTCTGGATAATACTGTGACAACTATCTCACAATAGATTTTGCTGGGTTTTTGATTGATTAAAATGTATTTATTACAGAGTCCTACGATTAAAAATAGTTGTTTTTGTTGGATCTAAGCAAGCAGAGCTACATGGAATATTTTGATATTCCTATATATTCACCAATGATTTTACTGTCACTTCAATGTAGAATATTCTATCTGTCTGTGAAGAACTTTTCAAATAAACGTTACCTATTTTTCATTACTTTTTAAATCGTGTGTTTTTATTGGTATCCACAATTAAAACCTACAGGTTATGAGCCCGGCACGCTCCCTCACCGCAGAAATATAATTTTAATAGAAATTTGCAAGAATAAAGCAAAGGAGAATTCCGCAAGGGAGAAATCAAAATGAGTTTTTTCAGTGTTCATATTGAACCTTTAAATAAAGAAAATTTTGACACATGGAAAATCCAAATTGAGGCACTGCTCATTAAGAACAACGCTTGGAAGTACGTAAATGGGTCATGCAAAAAGCCTAGTGAACCGGATACAGCTGTTTTCGAATGGGAGATTAATGATGCGAAGGCGAAATCAGATTTGATTTTGGCAATTTCCCCAAGCGAATTGAAGCAAATTAAAAATTGCAGTTCCGCAAAAGATGTATGGGAAAAATTGCACAGCATCTACCAGTCAAAAGGACTAGCTCGAAAAGCGATGTTGCTTAAATATATCATTTGAAAATGCGTAATGGAAAAATGCGTAATGGAGACAACATGAGGGACCACATTCGAAACTTTTTTGATGTTGTGGATAAACTCCAAGAAATGGACCTTAAGATAATTAATGATCTTTTAACAATTTTGCTCCTTTACAGTATTCCAGAGGAATATGAATCATTTCGCATCGCTATTGAAACTCAAGAAAAATTACCTGATCCACAAGCTCTTAAGGTAAAGTTGCTTGAGGAGTACGAAGCTCGTAAACGAAACAGGAACGAAGATATAGCAGGAGCAATGTATGTCAATAAAAAGTTTGGTAAGTCAAACAATCAAAAACAGAATAGTGGCCTGTCACAAAACACCCGTTTCCAATTTGCTTGCCATAATTGTGGAAAAATCGGTCACAAAGCAAAAGATTGCAGAATGAAGAAAAAACCCAAGGAGCAAGAAAAAAGGCATGTTGAATCCAAATTGGCTGAAGTGGCGTTGACCGTCAACTCACAAAATGATAGATGGTGTTTGGATTCAGGTGCATCATCGCACATGTGTTCCGACAAAAATAAGTTTCTGAAAATAGAATCATCTGCAGCAAGTGTTCTTAACTTAGCGAGTAATAACTCAACTAAGATCGCCGGCAGTGGTACAGTTAAATTAGCAGGGAAAGAAATTATTGCTAAACTTGAAGGAACACTCTACGTTCCAGATCTACGGTCAAATCTTCTATCAGTAGCGAAAATAACCGATCGGGGTTTTGAAGTAAAATTCAATAGAAACGGAGCAGTTGTTAAGCATCCAGACACCGGTAAACACATTATGACAGCCTACCGATACGGAGATTTATACTACATTGATGAGTATAACGAAGAAGGACGATCAGCAAAGATATCGAATGCATCCTTGCAAGAATGGCATGAACGTTTTGGGCACCTAAACGAAAAGGATCTAAAAGACATTATACGTGGTGGAAAAGTAAGTGGAGTCAAAGCAAATACAAATGAAAGTTTGCCACTTTGCGAAACATGCATTCAAGGAAAGCAAACCAATGAATTCTGATCCCTGTATTTATATTCAAAAAACCCAAAATGGTATTGTCCTTGTGGCAATATACGTTGATGATTTAATCGTTGCATCGAACAATCCGGATAAGTTACGACAGCTTAAAGCTGATTTGGCAAAAACTTTTGAAATGAAAGACCTGGGTCCCTTAAACTTTTGCCTCGGTATCGAATTTAAATACAACGATGAAAGAAATGAAGTAACAATGTTACAAACTAAATATATACGCGAAATTTTGCGGCGTTTTAACATGACCGATTGCAAATCAGTTACAACGCCAATCAACCCGAATGAAAAATTATCAAAAGACATGTGCCCGCAGACAGAAGAAGAGATGAAAGAAGTAGAATCAATACCTTATCAAAATCTTGTTGGATCGCTGATGTATTTAGCAGTATCAACCCGTCCAGATATTGCCTATGCTGTAAGTATGCTTAGCCAGTACAATACAAATTTTGGCAAACAGCATTGGGTAGCGGCAAAGAGAGTACTGCGGTACTTAAAGGGCACAGAATGCGTAGGATTAAGATTTAGTAAATCGAAATCTGGTTTAACCGGCTACGCAGATGCTGACTGGGGAGCGAATACCGATGACAGAAGGTCGCACACTGGATACACCTTTATCCTATCTAATGCAGCTATCAGCTGGGAATCTCGCAAACAACGAACTGTCGCATTGTCAAGCACGGAAGCTGAGTATATGGCCATGTCCGAATCCACGAAGGAAGCTATATATCTAAAGCGATTTCTGTCCGAAGTACTAGGTGAACAACAAATAATTAAAATTTTTAATGACAACCAAGGTGCCGGATTACTATGCCGAAATCCTGTTTTCCACAACCGGACCAAACATATAGATATCCGACATCATTTTGTTCGCGAATGTGTTGAAAGAGGAGATATAAATGTTAATTATATTCCAACTGACGAAATGCCAGCAGATGTTCTGACCAAGGGATTATCAGCTCCCAAGCACAATAAATGCACAACAAAACTTGGACTATGGAAGATCAAGTGATATCGAAGCTGCTGCTTGAGGGGAAGTGTTGGATCTAAGCAAGCAGAGCTACATGGAATATTTTGTCATTCCTATATATTCACCAATGATTTTACTGGCACTTCAATGTAGAATATTCTATCTGTCTGTGAAGAACTTTTCAAATAAACGTTACCTATTTTTCATTACTTTTTAAATCGTGTGTTTTTATTGGTATCCACAATTAAAACCTACAGTTTTATTAACCAAATACAAAAGGCCCTTACTACAAAGTGTTCGTTTTGATAACCCACTTGACATTTATTCCGCCTGCTTGCGGATGTCCGCACTGGCGGGTTAAAATTGGAAGTTTTATTCTCATATTCTTTGGTTTTTTTGTGTATATTCGAACTGAAATAAAATTGTAAACAAATTGAAAACGAAAGATAATAAGAATTTAATTTCTCATAGGAACATTTGAATATGAAACACGCAAAACCTCCGACTAGCTTCCGAATGTGGATCCAAAAATGGAAGATTGGCGACAGCGTTGCCAGTTTAGGGGATTTTTCCCCTTTTTGAGGATTTTTAATTGAAAAAAGGGATGTCATTTTTGACTTGGGGATATGGGAATTTTATGGGGATGTCATCGTTTGTTTGGGGAATTAAAGGGGAGTTTTCATCAAATTTTAAATTTTCTCACACATGTTTTTTTTAGCGGATTATCAAACATATTGGGTCTCATGCATAAAAACGAGTAAAAGGGCTGAGTTGAGTCAGGTGAGCAATTGCTCGTAAGTCGAGTTCAATCAAACAGCAACAGCTTTTGCTCAATTTCGTATGCATAAAAATGAGTTCAAACCAATTGCAATTACTTGAGCAAAGGAAGATCAAACATCTAATTGTTATTGAAGTGCAAACATGTCGTCAAGTGAAAGTGAAGTAGAATCATATAATAATAATAAAATAGAAACTGACGACATTTCTAAATTTTTAATAGAAAAATAAAAAAAAATATTTACTAGAAAAAAGTCAATTACCAAGCATTACCAATAAGCAAAAATTTGGCATTGAATTAACGGGGGAAAATATAATAAAAACCAGTGAGAAAGATTTATTCGGGCAACCCGACATACATATACCCTCACTCTTAGTAAAACATAAAATTTTCTATTGTATTAATATTATTACTCGATTTCTAAAGTGGGCGGAGTGGTACATTTGTATGGGAGGTACAAGAAGGAGCGTGGCTAGACTTTCAGTTTTTTTCTCCAAAACTTTGTCCTGTTATAGCTTCACAAAATACAGAATTTGGGCATGATCGTGTCGAGTGTATTGATATTATTACTCCATTTCCAAAGTGGACGGAGTTGTACATTTGTATGGGGGGTACCAGAAGGGGCGTGTCCAAACTTCCAGATTTTATCTCCAAAACTTTATCCAGTTATAGCTTTACTAAATACAGAATTTGGGTACGATCACGTTGGATTTATTGATATTATTACTCCATCTCTGTAGTGGGCGGATAGGTGCATTTGTATGGGAGGTACCATTCCAATTTTTTTCTCCAAAACTTTATTATGTTAAAGCTTTATTTATTTAATTTAGGTCCGATTCCGTTGGGTGTATTGATATTGTTACTCGATTTCTTAAGTAGGCGGAATGATGTATTTGTATGGGAGGTACCAGAAGGGGAGGGGCCAAGTAGCACATTTGCAATGCCGTAAGTAGTTTTGGGAAATATGAAATATGAAAATATCAAAACATAGTTCAAACTGAGCAAGACGAGATCAAACGTGAGCAGTGAGTAAAAGCAAATACATCAAATTTTATTTTGTATACGACAAGCACCTTTTACTCAAAAAATCGAGTCCGAGCTCAAGCTCACGTTTTATGCATAAGACCCATTGTCTCGTTTGTTTAGATATCTACTAAAGAGAGGCACAAATGTATCACTTATCTATTTTGTTAATCATTAAGAAACCAAAGTGAGGGAACACGACTCACAAACGATCAGTTTATCGTGATCTATTGCAAATGCTACAGAGGTTTTCACCAAACTTACTGTTTTTTAAAACATTCAAACAATTTTCCATAATTATATGCTGTAATCCTGTACGACAACCAAGTTTTGGATCTATTTTACCAAGACTGTCCTTAGAGAAGGAGTTCCCACCGATTTTTACGAATCTCAGTCATCCGTGAATTGGAAAAACATTTTCGGCGGTGACATCATTACTAACCTTAACTCAGCTTGGCCTAAAAAGTGTTCCTATCAGGATGCAGCAGGCAATCAACCATTTAAGGAGTTGCTGAAATGGTTTTGAATATGCTCTGCGTGCCAACTAGTAATGCTTGCATGGAGAGAGTATTCTCAGTTATGAACACCACCAAGACTTAAATACGCAACAAAATTCAATATGAGCTTCTAGAGTCATTATTAAGAATAAATAATCATTTTAAAACCAATACAATATGTTGTGATAAGTACAATCAGTCTCCGGAAATGCGGAAAAGCGGTTTATATACAAAAATTTAGCACAATGCGACGACATCGAAGGTTAAGAATCTGAAGTTTTTAATATTATAACACTGACTGAAAAATGGAGTACAAATAATGTATATTTATGTAAGAGGGCTGAATTTAATAGACAAATATAATTTGCATTCAATTAAATGAATTCTTTGTTATGTTTTTAGTTTGTTCCTAAAATTAGCTAAATTTGATTTTTTGTATACTAAAGATATCGTTTCGTTTTTTTTTGTTAAACTGAATTAAATTATAAATTTTTATTTTAAAACCTAAAACTTGCTAGAATTTCCTTTAAAAGAAAGGGGATTTTTTCGGGGATGTTGGCTTCTTTTTTGGGGATTTTCGGGGAGTAAAAATTTCAATTTGGGGATTTGGCCTCAAAAAAAACTAGCAACCCTGATTGGCGAATCCAAAAACGGACAATTTTGCTGCCACAAACAAGGCGACGATGTGTCTTTTTTAGTATCCCTTTCGGATCCTAAAACGGACATTTCATCCGCCAACAGTCCGTTTTTTATTCCCTTTGGACACGTTTTCGGAATTCAATGTCAAGTGGGAAATGCAAAGGGCCCTAACTAACACAACAACAAACACCACACAATACTTTGTTCCGTTACGCCTTTTTGTTTTGTAGTTGATAACATCGTAAACACAATTATAGTTTGTAGTAAACAGTACACGTGTTTTCTCAGTGATCTCAGCGTTAAACTATAATTGAATTGTTCAAACGTTAAGAAAATATATTACATATCACTAATATGAATTCGGATAGTGAAAATATGTCGGAAAATAATTTATCAAGTGGTGCAACCAGAAATACGAGTAATACTACAAAAAATTGGAGAGTTAATAACCAGCAAAGGAAATATACATGATAGAAAGCCCAGAGAAATGAATGATGCGTGCAAGTCAAAGTTCTGTGAGAAAAGTTCCATTCGATTTTGCTCCCATTTTATGGAAGATACTAGTAAGAAAAAATGGTACGTTGTTGGACCCAATCCAGTGGCTTACATTGCACCCAAAAAAATCAAAAAACGCAAAATTCTAATCAAAAGACAGAATGATTACACCATAACAAAAGACTTAGCTACTTACAAAAATGGTTAGAAGATTTATCAAAGTTGGAGTTGCACTATCGTCGCAAATATACGACAAAAATATATTTTGAAGCAGATTTCAAAACATACAAACAGATTTATGAAATTTATTCTCAATCATGCGAAGAACATAAAAACACTGATATTGCTCGAGTATCATTTCCAATTTTTACGAATGTTTTTAAATCTAGCAATTACTCGTTATTTAAACCTCGAAATGACCAGTGTGACTTATGTTTATCTTTAAAATCAAAGAACTTGTCACAGGATAAATTTGGTAGTCACCGAAATGAAATTGAAAAGATGCAAAATGAGAAGCAAAACGATATCGAAAATGCCAAATCAGATTTATGTTTACTACTTTGCATAGACATGGAAGCAGTTAAACTTATACCACAGTCCAACGCCAGCGATATTTTACTTCATTAAAAATGTATTGACAAATTTCTGACAAATAACAAAAATATTTGAATTGTAGTTAGGGCTTTTTGTTTCAGAAAATCAGACGTCAAATGGACGTAACTAACAAAACTTTTACAATATTTAAAAAAAAAATTTTTCTTTCAAATTTAAATATGTAAAACACCGTTACAAGTTACATTGAAAAAAATTGCTCTAAAACCATTAATATATATAGTTTTATACAGTTTTTTGTTTCTCCTGTAAAGTAATGAATATGTTAGATAGGGCCGTTTGCATTCCAGCTGACGATATGTGCCTATTTCAGTACTAACACGTGTGTAGACTTAAATTTCACTTAGAGTTTTAGTTGCGAAGTCAATCGAAGTTAACAAGCAAATTTGTTGTAAAATGTTTACCAATATTTACAGATTATATGATGTAAGTTTCAGCTGCGGAAATTTGCGGATTGTTGAGTTATCTTCACCAGAACAAAGCGGTCTCACCGTTTTCGGTGTCATTTTTTTGATTGTATACTCTAAGAGACGCCCTTGAATCCTTTGTCCGACATTGACCAAATTTTAGATTAAGTCATAAATTGATGGAATCGATAAATATTTTAACTTTGGTATGCCTACTTAACTTAATTTCCCTTGGCACCCCATGAATGAGGTATGGGTAAGCTTCTCGCGTTGTTGTGAATTAACACGCTTTCTATTTTGAAATACTTAACTTAATTTCCCTTGGCACCCCATGAATGAGGTATGGGTAAGCTTCTCGCGTTGTTGTGAATTAACACGCTTTCTATTTTGAAATTCACAACTAACGGCACCTACTTGTTTATCGACGAATGCGAACGTCACTGTTTGAAAAGCTCTTACTAGACACGCCGATTGACTCGACACTTATACTGCGAAGTTGCTGTCAACAACATTCGAGGGGAGCCGACAATGAACGAACAATTTTTTTAGCAGGTTTGAACCTGCTCCAGTCACTTTGAATCCTTTGTCAGACATTGACCAAATTTTAGATTTAGTCATAAATTGATGAAATTAATGGAAATGACTTTGGTGTGCCTACTATGAAATTTAAATTTTCAGGATCTAAGAGAGGGCCCTTTCACAGATTTTAACCAAATTTTATAAATTGGTGTCATTTAAAGAGACTGTGAGATGTGCCAAATATTATTCACCTATGAAAACTCCTTCTATTTTTGGCCGCTCTTTGTATGAAACGGCAACCACTGTGCACTGTTAACAAAGTACTTTCAATATTTCAGCAACATCAGAAAAAACTTCGTCTGTGCTGAAAACATGTGTAAGTAAAGGTTTTAAACCTAAGTTGGAACTTTGCGCAAGAACATATTTCAATTTAGTTTTTTGTGTGTATGTACATTTGTTTATGTGTAGTTGTTGATGTTTATGAATTGAGCACGTATAAAATATTTCAAATATTTTGACAAGAAATATGAGCTAAAAAATATCAAGGCTGTTGCATGTTTATCATATGATTGAAAGACTTAGGTGAGTATATAAAAATTTCGGGAAAACTATATCATAAAATAAGTATGATTCCTAATTTCCGTGATTCTACCTTGGCCAGTTTGGTCTGGGTGATAGCACAAGTTTTATCCCTTTTTCGTTCTTTTTTTAGTCCTAACAGTACGAGCTCAAAAAATTCCTTTGTGCGATTTTGTGGGGGAGCAACCCCAATATCGATTTTCGCTATTATAGATTAACCGTTTAGTCTGGTTGGTGGCAGCAGTTTTTTCACTTTTTTGGCCTTTTGATACCCTCACCCTACGGGTAACACATACTTCTATGTGTAACACATAGAAGTAGTCACCTTTAACCTTTTGTTTACTTGAACCAAATTGGATTCATGCCATTTTAAGTCGTTTGAGCCATATCCGTTTGACCGGCTGGTAAGCACGATAACTTTCAAATGACGCAACCAATAGTCTTGAAACTTTGTATAGGTTAATATTTACTGAAAACTACTAACGGTATTGCAAATGGGCTACTTGGACACGCACCTTCTGGAACCTCTCATACAAATGTACCATTCCGCCCACTTTAGAGAAGGAGTAATAATATCAATACAACCAACACGATCATGTCTAAATCTGTATTTTGTCAAGCTGTAACAGGATACAGTTTTTGGGAAAAAATTTAAAGTCTACCAACGCCCTTTCTGGTATCTCCCATTTAAACGTATAACCCCGCCCAATTTAGAAATTGATTAATAATATCAATGTACTAGAAAATTTAATGTTTTATGGGGGGTAAGGTGTTAGTCGGGTTTCCCGACTGAAACTTTATTACTGGTTTTAGTGTTTTCTTAATAACTCGTATGATGTTAAAGAATATTTCTGAAAACATCACTGAATTGCCAACATTTTATAAAGAACACCCTTTAAGTGTTCATTTATCCTTTATAATTATGATCACACTTCACTACCTCTGTTAAGAAAGTATATATCGGAAAGGCCACGAAAAATGAAACCACATAGATTTTTTTTTCTGTCACAAGGTCCAAAATTTTTTTTTTTTTATTTCAAATGTCTAATATGTATAGAATATGGTAGCAATGTTTGCCAGTGAAAAATTTGTGTCTGCTTTGACATTGTACATCCTTTAAATTTTGTTGTTATTTTTTTATACTTTAGACAGATGATTACTTTTTTTTGATAGAATACAAATCAAGCTATTGATTAGCAAGAAAATTTGTGTACAAAGCTTGGGTTTGGACCAATTAGGGCTTAAAGTAATCAGCCGCAAATAAATGGTGACGTTACTGACAAATTTTTATAAAATGTTTTTTTATGCATTAACTAATTTGCAAAGAGGTTGGATGAGCTGATTTTTATACCATCACCCTTAGGGATGAGGGTATATATCATTTGATACGACTCAAAAGTGTAACACATAGAAGGAGAAACTTCAGACCCTAGGTTTCTTAGAACCAAATACGATTCATGACTTTTTAAGTCCTTTGAGCCATGTCCGTCTGTCTGTCTGTCTGGTGGCTGTCCGGCTGGTTCGCACGATAACTTTCGAAAGACGCAACCAAATATTTTGAAATTTTGCACGAGCTAATATTTCCCCCAAAACTACTTACGGTATTGCAAATGGGCTACATGGCTCCGCCCCTTCTGGTACCTCCCATACAAATACATCATTCCGCCCACTTTAGAAATCGAGTTATAATATCTATACACCCAACGGGATCGTACCCAAATTCTGTACTTAGTAAAGCTATTACAGGATAAAGTTTTGGAAAAAAAAATTGGAAGTCTAGCCACGCCCCTTCTGGTACCTCCCATACAAATTCACCTTTCCGCACACTTTAGATATGGAGTAATAATATCAATAAATCCATCGCGCTCGTACCCTAATTCTTAATTTAGTAAAGCTGTAGCAGGATACAGTTTTTGAGAAAAAAAACTGAAGTCTACCAACGCCCCATCTGGTACCTCCCACACACATCTGGTACCGCCCACTTTAGAAATCGATTAATATTATAATTAGAACTACCGCGATCGTGACCAAATTCTGTATTTAGTAAAGTTCAAGCAGGTTAAAGTTTTGGAGAAAAAATCTGGAAGTCTAGACACGCCCTTTCTGGTACCTCCCATACAAATGTACCTCTCCGCCCACTTTAGCGATGGAATAATAATATCAATACAATTGACACGATCGCGCCCAAATTCTGTACTTGGTAAAGCTATAACAGGATAAAGTTTTGGAGAAAAGATCTGGATGTCTAGACACGCCCCTTCTGGTACCTCCCATACAAATGTACCACGCCGCCCACTTTGGAGCTGGAGTAATAATATCAATATTCTCGACACGATCGTGCCCCCATTCTGTATTTTATTAAGTTATAACAGGATAAAGTTTTGGAGAAAAAATTGGAAGTCTAGCGGCGCCCCTTATGGGACCTCCCATACAAATGTACCTTTCCGCCCACTTCAGAGATGGAGTAATAATATCAATACATCCAACGCTTTCGTGCCCAAACTCTGTATTTAGTAAAGCTATAACAGGATAAAGTTTTGGAGGATAAACCTAGAAGTCTAGACACGCCCCTTCTAGTACCTCCCATACAAATTTATCACTCCACCCACTTTAGAAATCGAATAATAATATCAATATAATAGCATTTTTTTTATTTTACTGAGGGTGATGGTGTATGTAAGTCGGGTCGCCCGACTGAAACTTTTTTACTGGTTTTTTGAGTACTTTTGAAGTACTTTCATAATCAATGCTTAAATTAAGCATTATTAGCAGATAGCAGGGTATTTTTGCAAAAACAGATTGTGTGACGTTACTGGCGTACTATTTTAATTTTATTTATACCATCACCCTAAGGGATGAGGGTATATATCATTTGATACGACCCAAAAGTGTAACACATAGAAGGAGTCACTTTAGACCCTAGGTTTCTTTGAACCAAATTCGATTCATGACTTTTTAAGTCGTTTGAGCCATGTCCGTCTGTCTGTCTGTCTGTCTGTCTGTCTGTCTGTCTGTCTGTCTGTCTGTCTGTCTGTCTGTCTGTCTGTCGGGTGGCTGTCCGGCTGGTTCGCACGATAACTTTCGAAAGACGCAACCAAATGTTTTGAAATTTTGCACGAGTTATTATTTTCTCAAAACTACTTACGGTATTGCAAATGGGCTACATGGCCCCGCCCCTTCTGGTACCTCCCATACAAATACATCATTCCGCCCACTTTAGAAATCGAGTAATAATATCAATACACCCTAGGGGATCGTCCCCAAATTCTGTATTTAGTAAAGCTATAACAGGATAAAGTTTTGGAAAAAAATTTGAAAGCCTAGCCACGCCCCTTCTGGTACCTCCCATACAAATCTACCTTTGCGCCCACTATAGAGATGGAGAAATAATATCAATAAATTAAACGTGATCGTACCCAAATTCTATTTTGAGTAAAGCTATAACAAGATAAAGTTTTAGAGAAAAAAATTGGAAGTCTATTCACGCCCCATCTGGTACCTCCCATACACATCTGGTACCGCCCACTTTAGAAATCGATTAATATTATTAAAAGACCTAACGCGATCGTGCCCAAATTCTGTATTTGGTAAAGTTTAAGCAGGATAAAGTTTTGGAGAAAAAATCTGGAAGTCTAGACACGCCCCTTATGGTACCTCCCATACAAATGTACCTTTCCGCCCACTTTTGGGATGTAGTAATAATATCAGTACACCCAACGCAATCGTCCGCAAATTCTGTATTTAGTAAAGCTATAACAGGATAAAGTTATGGAGAATAAATCTGGAGCCTAAACACACCCCTTCACGTACCTCCCATATAAATGTACCACTCCGCCCAATTTCGAAATCGAGTAATAATATCAATAAAATAGAAAATTATTTGTTTTACTGAGGGTAAGGGTAAATGTAAGTCGGGTTGCCCGACTGAAACTTTCTAACTGGTTTTAATTACAAATCGATTATTTTCAATAACTCAAGACTTAAACAATATATTATATTGGGTGATGGTATTTATCAGTCAGTTTAACTGACTGAAATTTCTGTACTGGTTTTTTACTTTTTTGCTTAACAATTTGGTATTAATTGCTCGACTTCGATTCCTGGTGCACAAAGAGACAAGCGTTATGTTAAAAAGCTAAAAGAAAGCAACAAATACGACGAGTACAAAAGGCAAAAGATCGTCACTGCATAGTAAACAGTGCATGGAAATTCGTAGAGGCGTTCCAATGTACACAATCGCAAATATTTGTTGCGGAAGCTGCTCAAGAAGAGTTTAGAAAATAAACACCATTTTGGATACGGCCACAATTTTCGCAAACGCAAAAAACATTCGTGAATAATGTGTTTTTATTTTACAGAGTGTCCTGGCTTTAGTTCAAAATACTGACACAAAATTTTTATCACCATTGAGGAAGAAATTTCACAAATTTTTTGCAAAAAAAAAAAAACAAAAAAAGATGATAATTTGACATTTTCTGTACTAAATAGCCGCTAAGACCGAAAAGTAGAGAAAATTTACAAATTTTAATTTTAATGATGCAAAACTAGAGTGTTCAAATACCTCATTTTTTAGAAACCCGGTTTCCGAGTTATTCGAAAAATAGATTTTTTAGAAAAATCGGATTTCGAATACAGCATTTTAAAGAAAACCGGTTTAACCGGTTTTTTCGGTTTTTTCCTAAAAAGTTAAAAATACTTATAAAAAATATAATTTGGTTTAAAAAAATGGATTTATTTAGTATGTTACATCAATCGGTTTGGGTGATCGTGCCAAAATCCTACATTTAGTAAAACTATAGCAGGAAAAAGTTTTGGAGAAAAAACTGGAAGTCTAGCTACGTCCCATGTGGGTACCTCCCATACCCATCAGGTACCACTCACTTTAGAAATCGATTAATATTATTAAAGATCCAACGCGTTCGTGACCAAATTCTGTTTTTAGTATTACTCAAACAGAATAAACATTTGGAGAACCAATTTGGAAGCCTAGCCACGTACCTGCTAGAACCTCCCATACAAATGCACCATTCCGCCCACTTCAGAGATGAAGTAGTAATATCAATACACCCAACGTAATTGTTTCCAAATTCTGTATTTAGTAAAGCTAAATCAGGATAAAGTTTTTAAGTCTAGCCACGCCCCAACTGAGACCTTCCATACAAATGTACTATTCCGCCCATTCTAGAGATGGAGTAGTAAAATCAATACACCCAACGTAATCGTGCCCAAATTCTGTATTTATTTAAACTAAATCAGGATAAAGTCTTTAAGAAAAAAAACTTAAATCTATCCACGTCCCTTCTGGTACCTCCCATACAAATGTACCACTTCGCCCACTTTAGAAATCGAGTAATGATATCAATATACTACAAAATTATATGTTTTACTGAAGGGAAGGATATATGTAAGTCGGCTTACCCGACTGAAACTTTCTTACTGGTTAAAATAGTATTAAAGAAATAATATGCAATTTAAGTGTTTTGAGTAAATTCTTCTGTTTCGTTTTTATAAAGCTTGATACAGAAAACACGCGCTCACTTATTGTGGAAGTAGGATTTATTGGCAAAAGAGCGTTTAGAAGGATGTTGAGCTTTTCTGTCCTTTTATTAAATCTGTCGAAATAGTTTAAATCATCATATAGTCTTGTGTCATTGCAATTTGTTTTCACTGGTGGATTTTGATGATTTTTATTGTCATGTTTAAATCGTTGCAAAGACTATCATTAGGAGATACCCCCATCTCACAATCTGAACTGTTAATAGACTCTGCTGTTGGTGGGGAAATTGCAGGAAAAAGTATTTTAAAAAGCTCGTTAGCAAATTCCATCGTTTCCGCCATTTTAGACTACTTTACACAGGTTTAGCTTGTAGGATATTTTCCGGTCCTAATACATATAAATAAGGTATTCAATGTTTGTAAACGAGAATGTTTTTAGAAGCTTTTTATAGTTTTAAAATTCAATTTCAAATTAATTTAGAAAATACTTTTTACATTTTATAAACAAGAATGTTTTTAGAAGCTTTGTACAATTTTAAAATTCAATTACAAACTAATTTAAAAAAAACCGAGTACCCGAAGGAAAAAACTCGGTTAAACCGGTTATTCGAAAATTGAATTTTTGCAAAAACCGACATACGGTTTTAAATAAAAAAACCGGTTTACGGTTTTTCGGTTTCGGTTTCGGTTTTGAACACCCTATGCAAAACTGATCAGAAAGCAATTTCAACCCGGTTTACTGCAATTCTTTTTTTTATGAGAGTGGTTTAGTCTTAATTTCTCCGCAGGTTGCATCTTAACACTCCTCTAAAAAAAAAACTTAATTTCCCTTTGCACCCCATGAATGAGGTATGGGATAGCTTCTCGCGTTGTTGTGAATTAACACTCTTTCTATTTTTAGATTCACAACTAACGGCATTCACAACTAACTTTATCGACGAATCCGAACGTCACTGTTTGAGAAGCTCTTACTAGAAACGACGATTGAATCGACACTTAATACTGCGAAGTTGCTGTCAACAACATTCGAGGGGAGCCGACAATGAAAGAAATTTATTTTTTCTTATAAGATGACTGGAGCCAGGTTTGAACCTACGATCTTCCGCATGGTAGTCGCGTGTTCTAAACATTATGCCACGGTCCCGGCCACTCCTCTACGATGATTTTTTGGTCGTTTAGGGTCCATCTATTAACCCAAGAGAAAAAAGACCCGAAAATCCTACCGAAATTCGTACGTGTGACGTTACTGACATTTTTGTGTGACGTTACTGACACTGCTTTTATGGCGATTACGTGATTAAATCATAAAATTTTAGCCCACCTTTTGGATAAAAATCATCTTTCAGCCTTCCTTTTTTAAATACTGTTCAATTATAAACATAATCTCTTTTCAATTCGCTAATTTTTACAAAAATGTTCAGTAACCTCAAAACACACTTCCAAAATCCGGTGACGTTACTGAAGGCTTAAAATGGTCATAACTTCACAACAAAACTAGATACAGCAAAATTGTCTACATATGAAACAACAGTTATGACGAGAACTTTCATATGCCCTCAAGTTGCGAGAAATAATAGTATTTAGTAAAGATATTGACCAAAATATGTATACGAACGTGACGTTACTGACGGTGGCCTTGCCCATATCGTGAAATACACATATGTATATATGGGGATACCAATAATGTACCAAAAATGTCTTTTATGCCTTATTACTTTGTAGCGTGTTATGTTTACTACCATGGACTATCATACATTATGTTTTCCAAAAACCATAAGCATATCGGTTCAGATTTAGATTAGATATATATGTGTGTTTCATGATATATACTTTTTTAACAGAGGTAGTGAGGTTTGTTAATAACACAGTACAACAGCCAATCTGGGGGGTGAGAAATTACAAGTCAGGGTGTTGGTACAAGGTCAGTATAGTAAAACCCTCAAAGGGTTTGGCGTTCGTATGTGTCAGTTTTTTTATGACATTTTAAATTTTATCTATCATATAGGTAAATATCTCACGTTTAAGGCTCTTTTGATAATTTGTTATATGGTGGCGTATGAATATCATAAGTAATATTCCACTTAAATCATACGCCATGGAGTACAACAGTTTTATTGTAACTGTTACAAATAAACCCAGTTCAAAATCATTTGATGAATGGAAAAAGGAAACTGTTGCTTATATAGAAAAATGTTTTAAGAACAGATTAAAGAAATTGTAATTCTTAATTTTTCTAAATTTGTATCATCAATATCGGACAAGTGGTTCTCGAGTTATGTTAAACTACGTTTTTGCCAAAATGTTACAACTAAGCGAAAAAACAAACAAACAAAAAACTAATTAAAATCACATATTATTTTCTGGACATGATTTTGTGTAAATCGAAAATTTTGTTACAAAGTTTTTTTTGCAAAAGAAATTTAAATTATTTAAAGGTATGGTACTATTATTTTTATATGTTGTAGACTAATGCACGGCTATTTAAGTGCAAATAAGATTTTTTCTAAATAGAAAAAAATTTTATGCTCTTCTGAGATCATTTGGATCAATGGGATCTATTTCTTTTTGGTTCGTAACTAAAAACATTTTCATCTAAAATAAATATATAAAAAAGTTATACAAAACCCCAAGCGAATTTTTTCCAAAACATCAAAAGTGAAAAATTTGATAAAAATTGCATAGTTTCGGAGAATGCTGGCAGGGGGGTGCATGTCCAAATGATCATAATTTTACATAAAATTTATTTTTTAGTCTTTTCTTTATGAAAAAGTTAATAAATTGAATATATTTTTTAGAAATAGGTTAAGAAAAGACATTACGAATCATAGTGCCTATTTGGCAAAACATGGTGTTTTTTACAGGTTGAAAAAAATTAAACTTTGAAAAGTAGCCATTTCCAAACTGCTTGAGGTAACTTAAAAATTTCATTTACCTCAAATGGCCTATTTATCAACAAAACACTGAAAAAAGTCGTTAAAAAAACTTTAAAATTTTTAACTTTGATAGAGAATATTATGATATTCTGCAACACAAGGGTGTTTTTTGTTTGTCCTATTTAGTAGATTCTTAAAAGTGAAACGTCTTTGTAATCAGCCTACAAGTGTAGAAGTACCAGGCTTTTAAAGTTTAGCAGCACCAAAGTGGTCAAATATAGGGTGTATTGCCAACATTGAATCAGGGCGTCTCTGAATGCAAGATGAAAGCCTGACTTCTGGTTTACAAATGTCTAGAACATTTCAAAATGATCAAAACAATACTTTAAAAGTTGTGAACTTATTACCTTGTTTTTCCAATCGGAGCCACTGCGCGAAGGTGCCTTTGGATTTTGACATATATTTCAAGTTCTAGACCGTCAATCAGGTCAGATGGGGTACAAAATTATTGGAGATGAAATGGCCAACAAGAATTATGCCACTTAAACTCAATAAATTGTAAGTTTTGCTGTACTGGTTGAATAAAACTGAAAAATTTTGTTTTTTTTCAGGAAAAAATGGGGCCCCCCCGATATACATTTTATTTAAAACCTTCTGCGTAAAGCAGACACCTCAACAAACAAATGAAGAGTTACAAAAGAGAATCTATAGACTGGTAAAAAAGTTATGGCCTTTGAAAGTTGGCATGCAGAAATTAAGTGCAGAATAATGGGCGGGTGTCCAAACAATAACAAAACCAGTAAGAAAGTTTCAGTCGGGCGACCCGACTTACATATACCATCACCCTCAGTAAAATAAAAAAAATTGGTATTATATTGATATTATTACTCGATTTCTAAAGTGGCTGGAGTGGTAAATTTGTATGGGAGGTACTAAAAGGGGCGTGTCTAGACTTCTAGGTTTATCCTCCAAAACTTTATCCTGTTATAGCTTTACTAAATACAGAGTTTGGGCACGATAGCGTTGGATGTATTGATATTATTACTCCATCTCTGAAGTGGGCGGAAAGGTACATTTGTATGGGAGGTCCCATAAGGGGCGCCGCTAGACTTCCAATTTTTTCTCCAAAACTTTATCCTGTTACAGCTTTACTAAATACAGAATTTGGGAACGATCGTATCGAAAATATTGATATTATTACTCCATCTCTAAAGTGGGCGGCGTGGTACATTTGTATGGGAGGTACCAGAAGGGGCGTGTCTAGACATCCAGATCTTTTCTCCAAAACATTACCCTATTATAGCTTTACTAAATACAGAATTTGGGCACGATCGTGTCAAGTGTATTGATATTATTATTACATCTCTAAAGTGGGCGGAAAGGTACATTTGTATGGGAGATACCAGAATGGGCGTGTCTAGACTTCCAGATTTTTTCTCCAAAACTTTATCCTGCTTGAATTTTACTAAATACAGAATTTGATCACGATCGCGGTAGTTCTAATAATAATATTAATCGATTTCTAAAGTGGGCGGTACCAGATGTGTGTTGGAGGTACCAGATGGGGCGTTGGTAGACTTCAATTTTTTCCCAAAAACGGTATCCTGCTATAGCTTTACTAAATTAAGAATTAGGGTACGAGCGCGATGGATTTATTGATATTATTACTCCATATCTAAAGTGGGCGGAATGGTGAATTTGTATGGGAGGTACCATGGGGGGCGTGGCTAGACTTCCAATTTTTTTCCAAAACTTTATCCTGTAAGAGCTTTACTAAGTACAGAATTTGGGTACGATCCCGTTGGGTGTATTGATATTATAACTCGATTTCTAAAGTGGGCGGAATGATGTATTTGTATGGGAGGTACCAGAAGGGGCGGAGCCATGTAGCCCATTTGCAATACCGTAAGTAGTTTTGGGGAAATATTAACTCGTGCAAAATTTCAAGACATTTGGTTGCGTCTTTCGAAAGTTATCGTGCGAACCAGCCGGACAGCCACCAGACAGACAGACAGACAGACAGACAGACAGACGGACATGGCTCAAACGACTTAAAAAGTCATGAATCGAATTTGGTTCAAAGAAACCTAGGGTCTAAAGTCACTCCTTCTATGTGTTACACTTTTGAGTCGTATCAAATGATATATACCTTCATCCCTAAGGGTGATGGTATAAATAAAACATTCACTTCGTCTTCGTCCCTAAACATCGAAATAGATCGATGGTCAAAATTGGTATTCAAAATACCAAAATGGCTGGAAACTAGTGTATCTGTTATGATAACTTAAGATATTTCAAATAATTTATCTGTGTTTTACTTATGTTAAGTTAAGTTATTCCACGGAATTAAGTCGTCAGTTTCTGCAGTGTCAAATGCAAATATTGCAATTATGTAACGAATACTCCAAATTAAATTAGTTAGCTTTTTGTTTTTGGTAAATATTAAATTCCGTTTGGCACCACGCAGTCAAAGACATTGCATTGTTAAAGTGCGCCTTTTCTGAAAAACGTGGGCGAAACAAGGCCATTCCAAGTCAGTTTGAATTAAATTGCTTTGAAACAGTAAAACGTATTCAGGAGCTATATTCCTGGTTGCCTATGACTCCTACGATCCATAAAATACTCATACACTTGAACAAAATAATTGGAGAAGAAGCTGCTGAATCGCGGTTGGGAGCACTGCCGCATACTTCTTTTATACAAAATATTAATAAAGGTGCAATAATGCCATAATGGCTTTATTTCACTTACCGGACCGTAGGTGTTGAAATTAATTGATTAAAACACGAATTAAAACATTTTTTATCCGTCAAATTTCCGGGAATATTGCCAATAATTTCCTATTAATTCTTTATTTTAGAAACGTCAGTTATGTGATATTAATTTTGCCTATGGCGTGTTAATTTGGTTGTTGACACTGCGGTCCGCGTGAGTTTCAATGCATATTTTGTTTTTATTTCGTTAGAAAACTGAAGTTAACAAAACTGTTTCCACAATTTTAACCTTGTAATAAAAACGTTGTAGTTTGTACGGCATGCGACCTGATAGACAAAAGTAAACCCAGCTGTGTTGGTTAACAAACACGAGTTGGCACAAACATAGATAACAACCCATTTGGGAAATCGGTCATTATTGTGCAAGAGGAGGTATACAACTTTTGAATGCGAATGTACTATGTTCAAACAAATTAGTTATTTGTTTTAGAAAAAATACGTATTTTGTTACTGCTCTCTTGTGGTCCAACTTAATGGTGGTTATTTAAAATGATAGACTAAAGTTGTTCTGTAACTATTGGGTGTGTTTATTGAAAAAAGTTCCGAGATAATTAAACAATTTGTATTAATATAGATAGAAATGGATATTGCAGTTGGCGAATTTAGTCAATACGTCAGAACCTCCTATGTATAATGGATTTATACTGGTAAGCTTTGGACCGAGAAACATTGTAGTGAGTGGAACCAGATTTTCACAAAAAGGAATATCTACGTCACCTGAATATCACCTGATCAGAAGACAGAAAGCAACTTGATTGACAAGGAGATGAGACGAGACGCCTCTTCAAACAGAAAAAGAAAAGAGGAGCTGAGCGATAACAACAAAAAGTACAGAAATAGAGGTGAAACATAAAAATTCAACCATAAGGTAAAATGTTAAGCTTTCGGAACTGGGATCCCCACTTATAAGGATAATAATGGTAATCTGGCCTGATCACTGTCCAAAGTGAGATCAGTACGGCAATTAATTTCCATAAAAACAATAAAGCAGCAGGTGTCAATGAACAGCAGACAGACCTTTTTAGGCCGGCGTTGTTGTATGTATGCTTGCTTGCATATATGATTGAAATCTGAATGTTCTTTGTTGTGTACTCAAAAAGGCTATCCAAGTGTTTTCACTATGTTAAGGTACAGAGATGGGCTGCTGTCAGGCCAGTTTTAAGAAGGGAAATTAGCAAGTCTATCTAATCTTTTCTTACTCTTGCAAGATACCTTGCTGCAGGTCTTATTTTAGAGAATCTATTAGATGCACTGTCTGATTTTGCTATCCGGCGCAGCTAATACGACTTTGCTGGATGACACTGATCGAAGACAGTGAAGAAATGGAAAAACTGGTGTAATAATTTCTACTAAGCGAGACAGGGTGATAGTCCGTCGTGCCATCTATTTACCACACAGACTAAGATTAAATGCTAAAAATTATTTCTAGTGGCGCTGTTGTCTCTGAGAGAACTGAGCTGACTACCCCCGCAACGGTTATTATACCATCACCCTTAGGGATGAGGGTATATATCATTTGATACGACCCAAAAGAGTAACACATAGAAGGAGTCACTTCAGACCCTAGGTATCTTAGAACCAAATTCGATTCATGACTTTTTAAGTTATTTGAGCCATGTCCGTCTGTCTGTCTGTCTGGTGGCTGTCCGGCTGGTTCGCACGATAAATTTCGAAAGACGCAACCAAATGTCTTGAAATTTTGCACGAGTTAATATTTCCCCAAAACTACTTACGGTATTGAAAATGGGCTACATGGTTCCGCCCCTTCTGGTACCACCAAATTCTGAACTTAGTAAAGTTCAAGCCGGGTAAAGTTTTGGAGAAAAAATCTGGAAGTCTAGACACGCCCATTCTGGTACCTCCCATACAAATGTACCTTTCCGCTCACTTTAGAGATGGAATAATAATATCAATACACTTGACACGATCGTGCCCAAATTCTGTATTTAGTAAAGCTATAACATGATAAAGTTTTGGAGAAAGATCTGGATGTCTAGACACGCCCCTTCTGGTACCTCCCATACAAATGTACCACGCCGCCCACTTTAGAGATGGAGTAATAATATAAATATTCTCGACACGATCGTGCCCCAATTCTGTATTTTATTAAGTTATAACAGGATAAAGTTTTGGAGAAAAAATTGGAAGTCTAGCGGCGCCCCTTATGGGACCTCCCATACAAATGTACCTTTCCTCCCACTTCAGAGATGGAGTAATAATATCAATACATTCAACGCTATCGTGCCCAAACTCTGTATTTAGTAAAGCTATAACAGGATAAAGTTTTGGAGGATAAACCTAGAAGTCTAGACACGCCCCTTCTAGTACCTCCCATACAAATTTACCACTCCACCCACTTTAGAAATCGAGTAATAATATCAATATAATAGCATTTTTTTTATTTTACTGAGGGTGGTATATGTAAGTCGGGTCGCCCGACTGAAACTTTCTTACTGGTTAGGATCATGATTTAATGATATGCACCTGGAATGCCTGAATTCTACTCAGGGATGGTGTCTCTATCCAACTGGCGGATGTCCTCGACAAATACAAGGCTGACATCACCGCCATACAGGAAATGAGATGGACGGGACAGGGATACACACGATAAAATAACTGTGACATCTTTTGCAGCTGCCATGCAGATGGACACGAATTTGAATGTGGATTAATATTCGGCAAGAACGGCGCTCTGCACATGATATTAAAATTGTTCTGCGTGATTTTAATGCTCAAATAGGAAGGTTTTGGTTCCTTCTCTTGGTTCAGCAGTCGGAATATTCAGTATACATAACAACACCTCCGATAACGGATTCAAACAGGTTAGCTTCGCGTTAACAAGAAAGATGGTTGTGAGTGGAACCAGATTCCCACATTAAGACATCCACAACACAACCCGGATTTCTCCCGATCAAAATACAAGAAATCAGGCATGTCTTAAGCGTTATGGAAGTTCGTGCGATGCGCTGTGCAAATATTGACTCGGATCACCAGCTAGTTGCAGCTAAGGTATGCAAGCGTCTAAGTAACCAAACTCAAAGGAAGCTAGACTTCTCAAAGCTGTAACCACCGAACCAATGCCTACTTCAACCAGCTCTCTCAATTACTTTAAACAAACCCCCCTAGTTCTGATGTTCCCGACAAACAGTGGCAGCATTTTGGGATTTCTATGACCACTGCCGCAACGACCGTACTGGGTTATGAAAAATCACACTCAGACAAGCCCTGGTTCGATGATGAATGTCGCCAAAAATCTGAATAAATGGATGCTGCATTGCATACAAGGCAAAACTGCAGCTTATGATGACACGTGCGGTGACTGAGCGTTATAATGAGAAGAGGAGAGAGATGAAAATGCGTCTGTGGAAGAAAAGAGGGAGCCAGGATATCGAAAATTATAGGGATAGAGGCGAAGCCCATAAGTTATACGAAAGTGTAAAGATCAAAGGTTTTGGAACAGGAATCTCCACCTGTTAGGACAGAGACGGCAATCTGGTCACGGACACTCAGAGTGTGCTGCAAATATGAAGGGAACACTTTCGTTTGTAAAGGCAGCATGAAATCGCGCCAATCATCGACGGCGGAGAAGATTGTCTACCACCGAACCAAAACGAGATCAACACGGCAATTGCACGACTAAAAAATAATAAAGCTTGCAACATGTTTTCACCAGCTCATAAACTCGATTTGGCTCAAGGAATGCATGCCCGATGATTGGAATCTTAGTGTTCTATGTCCAGTGCCTAAGAAAGGCGATTCATGTGGATGTACAAACTATCGCGGGAACAGGCTTTTACCCATCGCTTACAATAAAGTCGATGGGTGGCTCAGGAGGGGGCGACCAAAACTTCGTTGGAAACTTGGCGTGACGAACTATGTACGAAGCGCAAAAAACAAATCGCTTGGAATTCTTTTCTACGTACGGCTACTGATGGATGCATTTGCTGCCATATAAGAAGATAAAGCTCTTAAACTACATACGGATCGCCATATTCAAATCGACGGAGAATTCGACGCTGAAGGGTATACAAATCTGTACATTGAGTAGCCTAGAGAACTAAACTCCGAAAGCTATTTGGATCGAGTAAAAATTTGCGAAGTAATAAAGAACAGAAAGTTAATGTAATGGGTAAAGGCTTTTGCTTACTGTAAACAAATAGTGGTATTAGTCCGAACAGTTGCTAATAAAGGGGTTGTAGTGTATAAAATTTTTGCAGTCTATATAGCTTCACCTGTTTTGTCATTGACATGGTAATATACACATCACATCTACGTTATAATAGGAAAATAAGTCGAAATATGATTCGAACTTAATTTGTGTTATTGGTTTTTTATCCAACATGGCAAAATTTCGAGTATATCAGTTATACTGTCACAAGAACACTTTTTAATGTCTTGGGGGTTCAAACTTTATGCGGTAGTTAGTAGCAATTTATTTTCAAGATTTTTCTTATAATCCCTAACTAAAGTCGAGATAGACGAATAAAAAATAAGTGAATAAGAAAACAAAATGAAATAAATGCAAACTTTAATGGCCAACTTTAACACTTGCATATTTCTCACAAACCACTAAATGAACCACACACTTGAACTACTTAATTGGATCTACTTGCCCTTAGATTACATTAAAGTAGGCGACTTCTATTCACTGCTTTTCCGCTTTACTACTTTCGTTGGAATCGTTTATAGTAAGCCATTGCGGGAAGAGTTGTGGTGTTCGATAAGTATTTGTGCGCAAACCTCACTGGCACCTAACACAGAAATTAAGTTGTAATACTAAATACGATTAATTAAGTTCCTCTATATGTGTCGATATAATGACTCAATTACAATATTTAATCCGCACACAGTTTTAAGTTGACGATAGTTAGTTTGTTATTTTCTTGAGCTCCCCCTTCCCCTCAATGAATTTAAAAATAAAAAGTTCTTGGCATTGATGAAAAGTTTTTTTGTTCAACATAATAATGTTCTAGGATAGGCAAGAGTGTTATTTGCCTCATTCATCGCTATATACTAGTGGAACTCAGTACTAATTGGTCGATAATAATGGTATGTAGTCCAACAATATCCATAAAATATTCAACAGAACGGGTTAATTTACAACGCAAATAAAAAAAACGAAAAATAATTATAAATCGATTATAGTTTAAAACATTTCTGAAAACTCTTGTGATGAGTTGCAATAATCAATGCCAAAGGTTAAGTAAATGATGTATGTAGTTGACGATCCTTTGTTATTTAAGTCAACAAAATATAAGATTTTGTGGATTCGATGCTTTTAATCTCAAATTTGGTTAAATACAAATATGGCATTAGTTCAGAATGTGAATTGAAAAATGATGCAACAGGTCGATGTAGTTTTGCAACACCCATTCATATTAAGTATCCAATAAAGTTAATTTTAGTAATAGAGTATACAAAACCGAAACCCGGTTTTTACGAAAGAACGATTTTCGAACAACCGAAGAATTTTCATTTTTAACCTTTTTTAAATAATTTAAAATTTATGGTTTTTACATTCAATCGCTTATGCAATTTTTTGTTGATTTTGAGTTAATGCTGGCGAATTGCAATTTTACAGTCTTTCTAAGTGTCTATTTATTTTTCTAAAATAATGTACCATAACGAAATTTTGTATGCTACTTAAACGCTTATGACTCAGTCAATTCTCAACCGAGCTTTGATTCAAAGTTTTGAAAAGCAGAATCTTAGACCTTTCCAACGATATATATATATATTGATATAGATAACTTGTTTTTGTTTTTGCCTCTAAACCGTAAACTTTTCGGATTTTTTCACTATTTTTTATATTTCAGGAGTAAATCGCACGTTTGGTTGTTAAAATTGGTTACACAGTTTGTATCATTGTTTTGGAATTTAATATTAATCATAGGCACAACTTTGAGGGTTTTACTATACTGACCTAGTACCTTAACCCTGACCTGAAATTTCTCACCCCCGACAATGGTCTCAAAAATGTTATTGGCCGAATTAATATGCTGGCTCCATGAAGCCCAATAATTGGCTACTATTAGAACGTGATTTCATTCAATTTCACTTTTTTTGTGTGTGCCTATGAGTTGTGTTTCACAGTACAACATTTTTCATCTCATTGATTTGGGATTCACTGCACGTGAAAGGAGCCCCCAAAGAAGAAGTTCTGCATCATTCGTTTTGTCAAGTTAAATGCCATAATTACGTTTTAGGCTCTTTTGTTTGACATAACTCGAGAACCACCAGTCCGATTTAGCAGAAACACATTTAAAAAAATTAAGAATTACATAAGCAACAGTTTCACTTTTTCATTCATCAAATGATTTTGAACTGGGTTTATTTTGTAGCAGCTACAATAAAACTGTTGTATTCTGTGGCGTATGGTTTACGTGGAATATTACTTATGATAATCATACGCCACCATATAACAAATAGAAAATGGTGCAGAACTTCTTCTTTTTGGGGCAACTTTCACGTGCAATTCTCAGAATTGAGACCCAAAATCATGTGTTGTACTGTGTTATACACCATATGAAATCTATTTTAAGTTTCCACGTGGAATTTATTCAGATGCGTGATGTAGTTAATAGAAGACTTTAGACAGATTATACACCATATGAAATCTATTTTAGGTTTCCACGTGGAATTTATTCAGATGTGTGATGTAGTTAATAAAAGACTTTAGACAGATGTGTGATTTAAAATGGAAGTGTATAAAAAATTGTATATTTAATACTAACAACATTTTTTTTGTGTGATAAATTGATACGTTTTATTTAACATTTCTAAATTAAATTGCTAATAAGAGTAACATTTCTTCTTATTTTTGTGCTCAATGAAAAAACCTGTAAGAAACCGGTTTATCCGATTCTTCTCATCAAGTATCTGAAAAATAATGTAAATTTCGAATAAAACCAAGACGATTGTAACCCATGTAACAATAAATACGACTCGTTCAACTAACGCGAATGTATTATGTATTAAATAATTACGAAAGTTTCGAAAAGGGAGCCTCCATACATAAAAATGAGTTCGTGTTAAGTGTTTTTGTGAGAATCGGCAATTCTTTGCCAGAAAGAAATATATAATCACTAGTGGACCCAGCAATGCTTCGCTATTACTTACGTGACAAATACTTATACAATGTTTGTATCGCCTACTTGAAGGGCTAAGTTTAAGCGTCGATCTTGAACACTCTGTAAACAATTCTTAACACCAAGTTACTCCTTAAACTGATCAAAGTAACAACGTCTCACTAACCGATATTAAAACATCCGTCTGCAAATTCGTACTTATTGCGCCAAGTGCTATATGTATACAAATATTACCTTATATAGTCCTAAAGAGATAATTCCACTTTCCCGCTTGTAACCGATCGGTAAAAAAATGTTCGTTTAAATATTCCCGCTGGCCGAAAATAAAAATTTTGTCCATATATTTATGACTGCATTGCCGAGTACTATAAAAGTTAATTTACACTACCCCTCAAAATGTGCTAGCATAATCACTTTACTGACTCTGAAAAACATAATGTCCAAAGTGTCAGTAAATAACGAAAAATCTTTTAGTCCTTGCTTATTGCCTTAACAGCACTTTTTGATAAAAACAAAAGTACTTTTTGATACAATTAGAAATATTTTTTGGCACAATTAAATAACTTTTTGGTACAATAAAAGTAGTTTTTGGTCCAATAAAGGTATCTGTGGTACAATTAATTGTTTTTTTTTGTACAATAAAATTACATTTTAATACAATAAATTTTACTTTTTAGTACTAATGAAGTACTCTTTGATACCAGCGTACTTTTTGATACAACAAAAGCATTTTTTATACAATTAATTGTACTTATTGGTACAATACATGTACATAAACTGTACTTTTTGGTATTTCATATAATCTGTATATCAAATATCATCGCGGCCTTCGCCCACTGATTGAGAATAACTATTTTGTCTGCAAATTTGTACCTAAAGTGCCGAGTACTATCTGTATACCAAATTTTATATCTCTGGGGCAAAAATACAGTTTGGTCACGACTTCTCCGCTCACTGATCCAAAATTAAAATGCCGTCTGCATATTCATATTACTGTTGCCGCGTACTATGTGGGTGTAAAATTTTTCCTCCCTAGGGCTAAAATATATTATTGCCATGCCTAATCCGCCCACTGTTCCAATATTAAAATTTCGTTTGCATATTATATTATTTGTGTTGTATTTATTTGTTTGTGTTGTTGAATACTATGTGTGTATAAAATTTTTTCTCTCTAGGACTAAAACATAAAACTATGTTATGCCCCCTTTCCCCAATCAGCCAAAATTAAAATGTTGTCTGTATATTCATATTCGTACTGTCGAGTACTATTTGGGTACGAATAAAAGTAACTACAATTTAAATTTATACTATAACTACGAAACTTTTCACTATAAATAATAAATAAAATATAAATAGATAAAAGGAATTGTAATTTTTAAACTTTATGTCAACGGAAACATACCTGGGAATGTTTTGATATTTTAAAACGCTGTAGCTCTGAACTGGATATTCGGATCGACTTGATCCTAGTCAAAACTGTTTTACGCAAAAGTCTCAAGTTTGGTTAGGCTTGGATCACCCGTTTGGAAGATATAGCCCACATACCAAGTTACACCCTTACGTCAACAGCATACATACCTGGGTGTGAAAAGTAAAATGCATGCCAATATGAGATATAATTGACAAGTATAGTTAATTTTGAGTGGACAGATATGTTGGCACCTCTGGGTCGTCGTCAGATTCCAAGAGGTCGTCCTCAACTACCGCTACCGAGTTACGTAGTTAGAGTCTTCGTTGACAGATGGACATGCCGTTTTTTGACTTCGATGTTGAAGCTCCCTTGAGCTGAAGATTTCTTTTTCTCGTCGCTTTTGTAGACACGATGGAAGATGGCGTCAAATCCATGGAACACCCTCCCTTGTGTCCCTCTAAGTGGCAAAAGTGAGTCACTATTTAGTAATATGGTGGCCTTCCTGGAGTCTTCCACCGCTTCAGTAACCTAAACTTTTTACAGCGGGAATCTTGAAAATAAATCGATGCGTCTGTGGAACATCGCAAGATGTATTGCTTCGAGTCTCGCACCAGGAAAAACCCCCCCCGAGCGATTATGTAGCTGCCTTGCGCTGAGTGTACAAGCAACGAGTTTGATGTGTCCCTGATACCAGCCTACATCATGACATTGCGGCGGTGGTTCGAGTCGCTCCCGAACGAATTATAGGAACGCCACAATAAAGAAAACGACAACTTATTTCCTTATACGATCTTTGTAATATCTGTGCAGGATTAAATATGGATTGTTTGGATCCCGGAAGGTAGTGTTCTTAGACCTCTGCCGTTTAGGCGCTACATAAGATGACTTCCTTTAAGTATTGTCATCCTCCGCAAGAGGTACGCTACCTGTTAACTCCTCGATGTGGGATTGAACCCACTGGAGAGAACTCTCTCCTGCTCCATGAGCTCGTCGACCGGTTTGTCACCGAGCCGACTAATTATTTTATAGGCGGAACGCCTGGTAATGTAGGCCCTACAGGAGGGTTTTTTGTGCCTAGGGGGAATTGTAGTGGACGTGGGAGGTGCTACGGAGAGAATTCCATTATTTTTCGCTTTTTCTCCTTGCTCAGCTGTAGGCACTAAGGAAACTGAATTGGCGGCCAATCAGCGATAAAAGACCCCTAAGGATCAACGGACGTATGTCTCCAAGCCGCCCCAAAAAACAATGTCTAAATGTAAGGATAAAACTGGCAATCACAAAATGTTTAAACCTTTTGTCATGCATTGAAACCAGGGACTGAAAATAATTGTTATTATTTTTTTCGGGAAAAAAGGTTACGTTAAAATGAGCTTTATTTGTTTTAGGGAATTTTCAACCATCAAATCATTATAAATGAGAAAAAAAAATTTTGGTTATGAATAACCGTTTTAACAGCCACAAAAATTTTTTGGTTACCGATAACCATAATCGAAAAAAAATATTTTTTTGGGTATCGGTGGCCAATTTGACATCAAACATTTTTTTTTAAAGTGTAATGCATTAAAGTAGACGTGTTAGACCACAGGTATCTTAAGACCAAATTCGTTTCAGGACTTTTAAAGACGTCTGACCCATGTCCGTCTGTCTGGATCCTTGGTCTATACAAATTAGACAATTTACCCAATAATTTGGTACCGTGAAAGACGTATTCGGTACTCCCATATTTAACAACCACATGTCCTGATATATTGAATTGAACTTTAAACATTTGTTGGCGAATTATATCATATCATAATATCATACATAGGGTGACGGTATTTATCATTCAGTTCCCCCGATTGAAATTTCTGTACTGGTTCCTATTTGTCCTATATCTAATTATAGATTTTTTTTAAAATACAAAGTAATATCTGTATTAGCCAAATACATTAAATAAAATACATTTAATAACGAATGAATTAATAACATTACATTTTTATTAAATTTAAATGTAAAAAACAGAACTTTTTTTAAAGGATGATTTTATTTAGTTTTTAGTGTTTCTTACATTTTCTTTTGGGAATTAAATTTTTATTTTCTATAGAAAAAATCATTTAAATTAAATTTTAGTGTTTTATAGAAAAGAACCAGTACAGAAATTTCAGTCAGGTAAACATTTGTATGGGAGATACCAGAAGCGGCGTGGCTAGACTTTCAATATTTTTCTAAATAACACAAGGGAACAAGGTATTTGTTGTTTAAGAACTGAATATTGTTTTAAAGGTAATTTGGGACGCTGAATCCAAATCTGCACTTGGTTTTTTTGTATCAGCTCGACCGTTATATCCAAAACTAAGGCACTTCCACTACAAATATTTAAATAACTTGCAAACGGTTCACCATATTCAATTAAAAAAAACTTAAACTCGTCAACAAAATTATCTTTAATCCGTTCCTAAATTGTTTCATATTTGGCCTAGTAGTTCCAGAGATATCGTTGTAGTTTAAAAAAAAAAAAACAAAAATTTTACAAAAAAAAAATTGTTTTTTAAAAATTCATAAAAAAAAATTATGCAACAAAAATCACAGTGTTGGTTTTAAACTTTTTAGTTTAATATAGTTTAAATCAAATGAGCTATATTTTATTGAAATCTGTACACAACTTTTGATTTGGTCAACAATTTACTAAGACAAATAAATTTACAAAAATCGCGATTTCCATACAGAAATAACATTTATTAATATGTTTGTGAAAGTGTAACTCGAGCAAACCTTAACGAATCGTTATGAAAATTTATCAGTATTAATATTTTTCGAAACGAAATTATGAGATTGTAAATGGGCGGAATAGCCCCACCCCTTCTGGTACCTCCCATACAAAATTACCTATTTTTGAATAATTAATATATCTTCGATAGCTGCCAAACAGACTACCGGAGGATATTTAAATATGGTCAGTTTATTTATCTTGCAAAAGTAGACAAACCCTAAAAAAACCGAAACCGTTGCCATACCCCTTCTGGTACCTCCCATACAAATGACCGAACTCACCCCAATAGTCTTACATGCATATGCATCTTTTTTGTAAGTACACTGAATTCAGCCAAACTATGCGTAAGTTTTACGGTTATCAAAATATGAGTCAGGAATGAATTTGCACTATATCGGATCACCCCTTCTGGTACCTCCCATACAAAATGACCTATTTTTGCAAAATTAATGTTTGTCCCTTAACTTCCAAATTGAAACCTGCCGATTAATTAAATTTGGTCAGTTAATTAATATTGTAATAGGAAGCAAAACTATAAATTAAACTATAAATAAATTTGCAAATTTGTCATGATTTTTAAAAATACAAAATTTAAATTTTTTTTGGGTAGAAACAAAAAAATTCGAAAAATCTGTTATCACCGAACTTAGCATAACTCATTCAATTTTCAATCGATTATTATGTACATATGTACTTTATGATATTCAATAAAGCTAATAAAAATAACAAATTTGATTTGTTTCAAAGGTAACAACGATATCTTTAAAAAATAAATTATGATTTTGTGAACTATAATTTTTTGGAAAATAGGCGAAAATACGATTAGTACCTGTAACTTAAAAATTCGAGCTGATGGAGAAAAATGGAGATTAGATTTATAATCAGCGACCTCAAATTAGTAAAAAACAGCTATAGAATTCCAAACAACACTCAAAAAGTTCAATTTTGTTCCCTTGTGTAATTTGCGCACGATAGCGTTGGGTGTATTGATATTATTCTCGATTTCTTAAGTGGGCGGAAGGATACATTTGTATGGGAGGTACCAGAAAGGGCGTGGTTAGACCTCCGGTTTTTTTTCTCCAAAACTTTATCCTGTTATATATAGCTTAACTAAATACAGAATTTTGGCATGACTGCGTTAGTCGTATTGATATTATTACTCGTTTTCTAAAGTGGACGGAATGGAACATTTGTGTGGGGGGTACGAGAAGGACCGAGGCCATGCAAAGTTTCAAAATAAACTTTTACGTCTTTCGAAAGTTATCGTGCGTATCAGCCGGACAGACAGACGGACAAACGACTTAAAAACTCATGACTCGAATTAGGTTCAAAGAAACCTAGCGTCTAAAGTGACTCCTTCTATGTGTTGCACTTTTGGGTCGTATCAAATGATATTTATACTCCTACCCGAAGGTGAGGGTATAAAAAACATTTCATTATAATACGATATATATCTGGGTAGAGATTACCAACAAAGTAAATGTTCTTTCGGTAAAGGTTATGCTTAACTAACAATTTTTGTCGGTTGTCAATAATGGTTATTCATAACCAAAAAAAAATTGTTCTCACTTATATTGGTTACGATGACTAAAATTAAATATTTCTCATCGATAATGGTTTCTTATAACCATTATATGAATTAGTCAATGTTAATGGTTAAATAAGACTTTATCTTTATAACTCTTATAACTGTTACGTCCTTGATTGAAACTAATTCATTCCTTTAGAAACTGATTTGTTATTATGATGAATTTTTGTGTTCAAATATTTAAAATAAACAGATTTTCCGAGAAATGCAATAACAATTAACGAAGATTAATTGTATTTTAAATATTTAAAATAAACAATATTTCTAACAAAATAAAACGAGAAAGGATAATAATTTTAACAAACGAGTTAGATATGAAAATTTTTGTGCATTTTTATTCCCCATACAAATCGTATGAACATACCAAGATATGTTGCTGTTGACGTGCGTAAAGCAGTTCTGCTGTTGACATTAAGGTTAATTTGTCTAAATTTTATTCAGCAAAATTGGCATAGTCGATCTTGAGTTATGTCAAACAAAAGATGTACAAACGTGGCTACTGGAGCTTTGGAACTTAAGAATAATTTATTTTATTTTCGAAAATATTTTTTGACACACATAAGAAAACCTATACCTATAAGGATGTTTTTTGAAGATTTTTCCAAGTAACATAATAATCCGAAAAATCTTTCAGATCGATTCATTAATGCACTTTCCACGAACATTTTAATTTTTATAACACCCGAGATGTCCAACTTTGGAGGGTCACCTTAGCCAGTAGGGCTAATCACATGGAAAACACAGGCTACTATTATTATCATCAGGATACTATTATATTACATACTATTATATACTATCCGTTCAAACAAAACAAAATTAATTTAAAAACAACGTCTTCGCACCACTGTGCCTTATTATTTATTAAGACATGATTTGTGTGATAATAACGTAATAAAAGATTAAATTTAAATTCTTTCATAACCAGTATTTTAAATTGTATAGGATGCAACTATGTTTTTTCAAAATCAATTTTCTCAATAATGGATCAAAAAAATTTGATGTGCTACCATCTTCGATTAAAAGTTGGTTTAAGCCCACCGTGCAATGGTATGAGGTTTTCCCGCTCTGGCAATCTTCACTCTAATGAGGTACGAGGCATACACAGTAGGGGGATCGATTTATTTTCGCACAAAGCGTATACTTATAACGAAATCTATTTTTAATTCTAAGAAACGCCCATAAGAAACCATTGGTCAACAAAATGTTCCTAGCTTGCGCAAATCAATATTAGATCTTTTTTTTTGACTATTTTTTAAGTTTTAAGTAGTTTTTAGCCACTATTTTATTACATTACCTTAATGTTTATTAAATTATTCAGAAAGTGCATTTTGTCATGTGTAAAACCCATATTTGTTTGTTAAAATTGGTGAACAAATGCACAGAATTTTCATTAGTATTAAGGAAATGTGGTACAAAATTTTGATGAAACTTACAATGCATTTGTTGTTTATTCTAAAAAGTTAATGTACCAAATTTAAACTATGCTGGGACAGGAAAAATTATACGAGTGGTCTGAAGTGGTTAGTTAATATGTATAATGCTCAGAGCCAACTTTTAATGATCAGGGACCACTCTTTATAGTTTTTCCACAAAATTATGTAAAGCCATTCCACTTTGAGCAGACTAGAAGATACAAAATTTGGAAAAAAAAAAATATTTTTTCAGCTTTAATACAATACAATAACTACGATGTCATCTCCAGTGGCGGATTTAGGACTGCTGCCGCCCTAGGCACTATTTGATATGCCGCCCTTTTTGGTTATATAGAAGTGTTTATAAAACCAGTGCAGAAATTTCAGTCAGTTGAACTGACTGATAAATACCATCACCCAATATAAGATATTGTTTAAGTCTTGAGTTATTGAAATTAACCGATTTGTAATTAAAACCAGTTAGAAAGTTTCAGTCGGGCAACCCAACTTACATTTACCCTTACCCTCAGTAAAACAAATAATTTTCTATTATATTGATATTATTACTCGATTTCTAAAGTGAGCGGAGTGGTACATTTGTATGGGAGGTACGAGAAGGGGTGTTGTCAATCTTCCAGATTTATTCTCCATTACTTTATCCTGTTATAGCTTTACTAATTACAGAATTTGGGCACGATTACCTTGGGTGTACTGATATTATTAGTACATCCCTAACGTGGGCGGAAAGGTATATTTGTATGGGAGGTACCATAAGGGGCATCGCTAGGCTTCCAATTTTTTCTCCAAAACTTTGTCCTGTTATAACATAACAAAATGCAGAATTTGGGCACGATCGTGTCGAGTGTATTGATATTTTTACCCTATTTCTGAAGTGGGTGGAGTTGTACATTTGTATGGGAGGTACCAGAAGGGGCGTGTCTAGACTTCCAGATTTTTTCTCCAAAACTTTATCCTGCTTAAACTTTACCAAATACAGAAATTGGGCACGATCGCGGTAGGTCTTTTAATAATATTAATCGATTTTCAAAGTGGGCGGTACCAGATGTGTATGGGAGGTACCAGATGGGGCGTGAATACACTTCCAAATTTTTTCTCCAAAACTTTATCCTGTTATAGCTTTACTAAAAATAGAATTTGGGTACGATCACGTTTAATTTATTGATATTATTTCTCCATCTCTATAGTGGGCGGAAAGGTAGAATTGTATGGGAGGTACCAGAAGGGGCGTGGCTAGGCTTTAAAAATTTTTTCCAAAACTTTATACTGTTATAGCTTTACTAAATACAGAATTTAGGGACGATCCCGTAGGGTGTATTGATATTATTAATCGACTTCTAATGTGTGCGGAATGATGTATTTGTATGGGAGGTACCAGAAGGGATGGGGCCATGTAGCCCATTTGCAATACCGTAAGTAGTTTTGAGAAAATAATAACTCGTGCAAAATTTCAAAACATTTGGTTACATCTTTCGAAAGTTATCGTGCGAACCAGCCGGACAGCCACCAGACAGACAGACAGACGGACATGGCTCAAACGACTTAAAAAGTCATGAATCGAATTTGGTTCAAAGAAACCTAGGGTCTAAAGTCACTCCTTCTATGTGTTACACTTTTGGGTCGTATCAAATGATATATACCCTCATCCCTAAGGGTGATGGTATAAAAACACTTTGTAATAATGCGTATGACCTTTCTTATTTTGAATAAATTCAAAAATGCCTTTCGGTCATACTATTTATCAGGGTTTTTGGGGTTGAACTTCGTAAGAAGTCCCAAGCTGCTATTACTGCCGATTTTTGCTCTGCAACGCTATTGTATTGTTTAATATTGGAGTACATTTTACGAACAAGTAAGCCCCCCACATTTTCAATAAGGTTCATGTCATGGAAACATGCTGGCCCCTCTGAGACTTCAACGTCCGGCTGCGGAATGTGTTACCCCAGATGGTGTGGGACCACTTAAATGGATTGAAGGCATAACACGAAAGGAAGACTATCTTCGCATTTTGCAAGATAATTTGCCCCATAGCCCTGGCCAAAATGCCAGAAATACCAGAGAATGTCTTTTTCCAATATGACAACGACCAAAACATTCTGAAAAAATTTTCAAGGAATGGCTTAGTTCTCAGGTGTTTGGGGTCAGGCAGTGGCCACCGCAGAGTACAGGTTTGAACCCGATCGAAAACCTGTGGGCTTATATAAAGAGCGGGTTGGGAGAATACAGAGAAATCCGGAAAAGAATAAATGAGCTGTGGGAGAGGGTTTAGGCTGAATGAAACAAAATTCCTGTATATTTAATTGCTAAACTTTGTCAATATACGCCAAATAGGATAAATCAGTTGAAAAAGCAAAAGTATAGTGAATTAATTATTAAATTTGGATGAGAAAAACTTTGGAACAAAAGTGTGCCAATGTTCTGATTTAGAAAATGTTTTGTTTTTATATACTTACAGTTATGTAGATTATATTTTTGTTATTGCATTACATAGTCTACAGATGCATACTTTATATTTAACAAAAATTTTGAAAATAATTTAATAAAAACTAAAAAAACTATTGATTTACATACTTAGTTTAAGACATTTGCTTATTTTTGCAACACAGTGTATATCTGTGTTTGCCTTGAAAGAGCAAACTTGTAGGATTTGAAAGTGACGTTCTTCGAAAAACTTCAATAACTTAACCACTGTTTAAACAATTTTGTAGGCAAAAATGCGTAATACTCGTGAATGAATGCAATTTTTAAATAAAATAATAAACATTAGGGAATCCTATTAAAATATAGGATAAAAACTTCTTCAAACTTAAAAAATAGTGAAAAAATCTAACAAGTTTGCGGTTTCGAAGCAAAAACAGACATATATGACAAGTTATCTATATAAATATATATATCATTGCAAAGGCCGTAGTCTTTTCTTTCCAAAACCATTAAGAAATATAACCTTGGTTAAGAATCGACTGTGTTATAAGTCGTAAATTGAGGAAAGTAATGAAGAGTCGGGTTTTTAGCCGTATGTCAGGATTTTAAGAGTTTAGGGAACTTTGGTATACAGGTTATTGTTGTACTCGATGTGACATATAACATGCACTAGTTTACTTTCTAAGTTCTCATTGACTGTAGCACGGTGTAATTTATTTTTCAAAATAAGTCTCATTTTTCTGGCACATACGTGAAGATAACTTATTTTTTTATAATTCGAAATGTTCATATATTTTTTATTGTATATATACATCAATGGTTCATACGGCATCATAACGCAAAATTTTTTTTCCAAAAGTGGATATACGGCAAAACGGTTCCTTAATATCTCAGAAACTATAAGAGATAAGGACCTGGGGATTTAACAGATCGATAGATCTAACAAATTTATCCAATGAAATGATCTTATCTCATTTTTTTTGATTTTGTGATATACTTGATATACTTCGGAACGACGATTCACTGAAAAAAATTTAAACAAAGCAATAAATGTTTCTTCGTCTCATTAGCTGTTTGCTTGGTTGACATAAGAAAATGTTCTTACTATTTTTAATTTAAATTTTGGCGCCCTTAAAATCGTGCCGCCACTGGCCATCTCTGAGAACTTCTAGCAAAAAATACTCAATACATACTTAACACATTATGTGATAAATATTTAACTTATTATAAAGAATCTGTTTAATTCCTCTGTCTTGGGGCCTTACGACGGTCTACAGTAATAATTAATAGCTTCAAAATAGTTTCCACATTATTAAGTCGAAATGTTTGAATCGTTAACTCAATGAATCCAACAGAGTAATAAAATCAATAATAAGCTCTAAGAATATAAAAATAAATCCTTAAAATTAAAGTGAAGCAAATAGTGTAGATATTACATACATTATCCAATGTATAGATATGTAATAAGTGTTATGCTTCAATAGATTTATACAAAACGCTTTTGGCATTTTCGTCGATCTTCCACACCCAATTTTCGTTAATAAACTGCGCCTTAACTTAAAAGTTGCACTCTCATTGTGAAATTATCTCCTTCATAATAGTGGGTTTAATTATAAACCACAATTTTGATTTTTTGTCAATGCTGCTGTTTCATTGAATTAAGCACACAAGCATATCATTTCCTTTACCATTCACGCTTTTCAAAAAAATTTACTATTCCTCATGTTAATTTTAGATTAAACGTAATTACTTTTCATGTAGTGCTTGAAAAGGAAAGTCATTACATATAATTACATTTGATACTTACTTTGCAAACTCATATTCGCCATTTTATATTTAAAGGAAAACTTAAAGAAATTAACTCAAATGTTGACGTTCGCATGGCTTCTACACGCCAAACAGCTGATTTCGAAGCCTCTAACTCATATTAGAACGACAACTAGAACGAAAATCTATGCGAACAAAACGTAAGCATTTCAGTACAAAATCGGTAGCCACTAATTATTTTTGATGTCATCTGTGCGAAAACAAATGTCAAAAACACTCACTTATGTTTCTGCTTTCGTGTAGAGCCAAAAAAGCACAATTGAACTGGTTTATATGTTATTTGATAGTAGTTAGTAGTTACAGTTTATAGTTATTTTACTCATTTGATGTTTACCTCTGGTACCTCTAATACAAAATGCCCTTGTTTGAAAAATTAATATTTCTTCCATAACTTCAAAACCTAGGGGATAATCAAATTTTATCAGTTCATTTATCTTGTAATAGGAGGCAAAACCTCAGCAACCCTAACTATTTGACACACCCATTCTGGTACCTCCTATATAAATAACAAATATTTCCCCTTTGACATACATATCACTTTTGTATGTACACTGAATTCAGATAAATTTTGCCAAGGTAAGAGATTACTGAACGTTGATTTACGAAAAAATTTGACACGTTGTGCTCCCCTGATTGTACCTCCTATAAAAATAAGTCAAATTTTTAGAGGTTTTGCTCCACAAGCACACAAAAAATATTACCTAAGTATTTTTATTGTAATTCAAAAATTATTACTTTAAAAACTCAAAACTGAGGCATTGTTATTATTATTTTCTGGGCAGGTGCGTCAGCTATTTCAATTCATAACTTTGTTACTGGTAGGTCAATTATTATGATTTTCTGCACTTTGGATAGGTTGGATCGGATAAACAGTGCAACCGAAAAAATGCAAATAAATTTTTTTTTAGAACGAGTGTTTTACCCCTATTTTGTAGAGCATATTTATGCATTTTTTACTCATCATATTTTAGCATATTTTGGATTGAAAAACATAGTTTTAAAAAATTTCTTTTTCAAAAAGCATATTTCATGTTTTCAGAGCATATTCACTAAAAAATATCCCTTTTTAAGCATATTAAATATTTTTCACATTATTGTTTCTTTCTAACAAAAACGATTAAAAACCTTTTTTTCAAGCGCGTTCATGTTCAAAAATAAACAAAACACAAAAATTTGAGTTTTTCAACAACCACCGATATTAATCCTGGAAATAATGCCTAAAAGTAAAACGGAAAAAGCAGCAAACCTAAAGGCGATCGCAGAAAAGTTTCCTGACTACCGAGCTAAAAGTTATTGTAGCAGATCGCAGATTTCAAATGAAGCAGTAATAAAAAACATATTCAACTAAATCAAAGAATTAAAAACCAGTACAGAAATTTCAGTCAGTTAAACTGACTGATAAATACCATCACCCAATATAATATATTGTTTAAGTCTTGAGTTATTGAAAATAATCGATTTGTAATTTAAACCAGTTAGAAAGTTTCAGTCGGGCAACCCGACTTACATTTACCCTTACCCTCAGTAAAACAAATAATTTTCTATTTTATTGATATTATTACTCGACTTCGAAATTGGGCGGAGTGGTACATTTCTATGGGAGGTACGTGAAGGGGTGTGTTTAGGCTCGAGATTTATTCTCCATAACTTTATCCTGTTATAGCTTTACTAAATACAGAATTTGCGCACGATTGCGTTGGGTGTACTGATATTATTACTACATCCCAAAAGTGGGCGGAAAGGTACATTTGTATGGGAGGTACCATAAGGGGCGTGTCTAAACTTCCAATTTTTTCTCCAAAACTTTGTCCTGTTATAATATAACAAAATACAGAATTTGGGCCCGATCGTGTCGAGTGTATTGATATTATTACCCTATTTCTAAAGTGGGCGGAGTGGTACATTTGTATGGGAGGTACCAGAAGGGGCGTGTCTAGACTTCCAGATTTTTTCTCCAAAACTTTATCCTGCTTAAACTTTACCAAATACAGAATTTGGGCACGATCGCGTTAGGTCTTTTAATAATATTAATCGATTTCTAAAGTGGGCGGTACCAGATGTGTATGGGAAGTACCAGATGGGGCGTGAATAGACTTCCAATTTTTTTCTCTAAAACTTTATCTTGTTATAGCTTTACTCAAAATAGAATTTGGGTACGATCACGTTTAATTTATTGATATTATTTCTCCATCTCTATAGTGGGCGGAAAGGTAGATTTGTATGGGAGGTACCAGAAGGGGCGTGGCTAGGCTTTCAAAATTTTTTCCAAAACTTTATTCTGTTATAACTTTACTAAATAAAGAATTTGGGGACGATCCCGTAGGTTGTATTGATATTATTACTCGATTTCTAAAGTGGGCGGAATGATGTATTTGTATGGGAGGTACCAGAAGGGGCGGGGCCATGTAGCCCATTTGCAATACCGTAAGTAGTTTTGAGAAAATAATAACTCGTGCAAAATTTCAAAACATTTGGTTGCGTCTTTCGCAAGTTATCGTGCGAACCAGCCGGACAGCCACCCGACAGACAGACAGACAGACAGACAGACAGACAGACAGACAGACAGACAGACAGACAGACAGACGGACATGGCTCAAACGACTTAAAAAGTCATGAATCGAATTTGGTTCAAAGAAACCTAGGGTCTAAAGTGACTCCTTCTATGTGTTACACTTTTGGGTCGTATCAAATGATATATACCTTCATCCCTACGGGTGATGGTATAATAAGCATACAGAAAAACTGGGGGATGAGTAATTGTTGTTGTTGTCGGTATCAATTTGTCTTGAAAAACGACAATAGATCCAGCTGGAATTGATGTAAAGTGGACTGTATTTTCGGGTGGTAGAGGCGACACTTCCCTTATAAAGCAGGAAATCTTGGCGATTAGTTTTGTTGATTTACGTCATATAATTTCTTATAGATGTTGGGAAATATATGATTTGAGATGAAATACAAAGGGCAGATTATAATTATGATTAATTCCATACTATTTTTATTGGGAGGAAGCTTGGTTCTCACCGCTTGAGAGTTGGATGTTGACAAGACAGATTTTAGGTTTTTTTTTGTTTGCTAATATAACTTCGGTTCAACTTTTTCGAAAATAGTATTTACAATAATAGGGTAAATGGTTTACAATAATAGGTAATGGTATAATAAATGTACTATTTAGATATGGAACAAATTGTAGATATAATTCAAGGCAAAGTCATATTTATAATTCAAAATTCAAAAATATATAAAGTTCAATGTAATGTTAAGTATAAACGTCAATTTATACAGGTTTCAATAGATGAAACTATACATGCGACAGTCAGAAATGTGGAAAACGTGATAGTAGGCGTTTTGGGTTCAGACAAGGAAATTGCAAAAGAGAATTTCAGCCTTGGAAAGGCTAATTACTCGACTGTGTGACGACGCCTTCAAAAATAAATAAGAATAATGTTTTGCCTTTTGTACAGATCCATACATGGTAAAGAGTGCAAAACCTATAGTGGCATTTTATTCGAAATAGGACATATATTGCACATGGTGTCCATAGATAGTGTGAATGTATAAGGAATTTATATGAAAACGGGAATAAATCTATTGCTTTATTGAAGAGGATATTATTGAATGATCCATAAAGAGTCGCACTTTTTACACAAATTTTTCCGGACCTTGCACTACATCCAGAACCTATAACTAGACGATGGGGAACATGTCTGGAAGCAGTTAATTACTATGCCACAATTATGAAGATATTTTAAAGGTCCTATGTGCATAATTTGTTTCGATCTGTTCAGAACTCTCTTATTGGTTTAAATAAGATTAAGAGATATAAGTTTAAATTTGCACTCATAAAATAATGGCTACCCCACAAATGGCAAAAGTAGTCGACCAAAATGGCACATATTTGGTTTAACAAAGCTCTTTCAAATATAAAGCTCGTCAAATATAAAGCTCGTCAAATTTGTAACAGACTTTTTTCGAACGCCTTTAATTTATTTTTTGTTATACTTACCGACGGAAAGAGCAAAAACATAGCAAATCTATTTTTAAAAATTAAACTTCTATAATGCAAGTGAAAAAATTAACAACAAACGTTTTAAATGTAATATCTAATATATAAAAATCAAGAGTCACTACACAGAAAAAAAAATCGCATTCTAAATTTTAGTTTAAAATTCTTATTTTTCGCAGAAAAAGTACTTAAATATTTAAGTACGACAAGTGCTAATTATTCTTAAATTAAGTAAAAAACAAAATATGTTCAGAAATGTAAGCGTAGAAATTATTAAAATATAAATGAAATTCTCCAATTGAGTATGTACGAACTCAATTGGAGAATATTAAGAACGAACTTCTCAAATATCAAGTCAAAAATTCTTAGAATATAATATATGTTTCAAAGTAAAAATAAAAAATCTTTCATAAATCTCTGAGAAAAAATGTTTGGGAGAGGAATAACATTTACTCTCTTAGCTTAATGTTTTCTCCCCACAATTATTTCGCATTTTTGTTTTGTGCAAACCAGTGTGTTTTGATTTCTTATTAATTTGGGTTAGAATTTAACACTTAAGGTTTGTAATGATAGCAAAAAAGCAAAGCAATAGGGGACTGATTAGATAGTTTGGCAACTATCTAATTAGCTATCCGCATATTTTTTTTTTACAAAAATCAAGCTCCATCTAGCTTAATGCCATCTATAATTAAGAATTCTACACTTACAAATCATGCCGCATTATGCTTAATGTCATCTATAATTATGAATTCTATACTTAAATATCAAGCCACAGGAGGCTTAATGCCATCGTTATTCAAGAATTCTATACATAAAAATCAAGCCTAATCAGGCTTAATATCATCTATTATTAAGAATTTTATACTTAAAATCAAGCGCCACAGGGCTTAATAACATCTACATATAATAATTCCAGGCTAGGTTTTTCCGTTCTTGGATCAAGCATTATGTACTGGATTTAAGAAAATCCGTACTTACCGTACTTTTGACACCGCTTGAAAATGATTTAAGTTCGATTTATGTCGAAAATTTAAATGGATGCACCAATTAAACTGAAATTTAGTTCGATCATGAGTAAAAATTATGCGTTCAATGGACCCAAAAGGTGGCGTTTGGTGGTTTATATCGAAAATTTGGTCATATGGACCAATTTATCTGAAATTGGAAATGTATATTTGTTTGATTATGAGAACAAATTTTTTGTATGAAAAAATTAATTATTGCAACGTGTTACATGATAGTTTTAAATATATAACAGAACGATAAATGCTGATTCAATACATGCTTTGCACAGTTACGTGCTACTTATTTTTCCAGTTAAGTTTTGTCAGTTTTGTCAATAACCTACACATTAAAGTTTCAAGCTTTTGTCGACATACATAGATGTGTGTTTTAACATATATATGTCAATGTGCAAGGTATTGGATATTATGGCTGATAAACGAAGGCACTTATTCATAGTTCTAAATAAATAAATGTTTCCGTGTTCAAAAATACAGACTGGTTTTATTGCCGCAGCATGAGGCCTACGTAAAAATTTGCCATTTTTGGATTTATTTTGATAAATTTTTACCAGGTAAATGTAAACATTTTTTAAATCCTCCTATCTAATTAGTAAATCTTATTAACCATAAAAAAACTATTTTGACTAGGCTAACAAATCTAAAATCCTTAAGGGCTAATATGTGAATATTTTACAAGTTAAGTTGAGATTTTATCTTCCCCTAATTAAAAATATCTACATAGGACACGCGGTATAATTTGCTCTAAATCCCATTTCTAATTATGTAACATTTATGTGCAAATGTTCACCTACCTACATGACAAAGCGTATGCAGATGTGTGTTTTCGGTACATGTTATGTTAGGCTTAAGCTAATTGAATAGACATTTTAACGGCTCCCCTAAGACATGTCATAATCATATTTGACAAATACAAAGCGTTGTCACAAAATGTCGTTAAACAGTTTAGCATAAATGTCAACAGACGTGATATTGCATCTTAAACATTCTACAAGATTCTCGCGATACACAAACACACAGGATTATACCTACAGATGTATGTTTTTCACTGTCAGGAGAGGAGATTTAAATTGGAAAGCATATTATACAGCCCTTTGAACTGCACACTATCAAATGGAAAGTTATATGCTGAAATCGTAAAAGATTAATTGCGCTATTAGCTTTTTAGTTTGAGATTGTTTCAAACTCGCGGTTAGTATTATTGTATTTGAAAGAAAGCGGGTGCAAAAGGCCTTATAAATTTCATGCATATTTGTATAAGTAAGACGCATAAGCGGTATATTTGTTGGTGATAGATTTTTGCTCCAACCAAAAATGGTACTCGCATAATTGTAAATTAACACGCTTTCTATTTTTAGCTTTTACTATTCTATGCTTTTACTAGACCAAAAAAAACTGTGTTCGTGTACTTGCAAATATGCATTTTTTTTGCAAATTTTTACTGGATTGCGTTCGTTTACACCAAAAGTCCAGCAAATGAAAGCGAGAGAGCTAACACTAAACAGTTTGCAAATTTTGGTTGGATAAATTTTAGTCAACCAAAATTTGGAAGATAGAACACCTCTTAGAAATTTGAATTGTCCAACTGCAAAATGGGTTCCATTATTTCATCGGGGTTATTTAAGGATGCAAATTAGTTGTTCAAATTCAACAAAAGCATCATCACATCATATGTTTTCTTGCAAACTTTTACTGGATGTTGTTCGAGAGTCGTATGAATCATGATATTGACGTGATCAGACGCATTAAGGTCCAGCAGTTGCGTTGGCTAGTTTATGTTGTATGCATGGACGAAAATGCTCCAGTTCTGAAATTCGCCGACCATGAACTCGATGGATGGCACAGAAAAAGTTGACCAAAACTCCGTCGGAAAGACTAGGTTACAGAACTGAGAACCTTTGCGTGACTCACTAAGATCGAACCGCATATAATATTTTTTCTATGTGCGGCATTTAATCCAATACGATTTCAATGAAGTGCCAGTTCTGTAAGTAAGTAAGTAGGAGGAGAGGCTAGGAAGTAGTACATTTTAGCCCTAGAGAGTTACAATACGAGGGTCGAATTTAATGTTTCGGGATTTGGCAACCCTAGTGTTGCAATCTGGCAACTGACAGCTCTATCGTAAAGCTGGACATTTTTGACGTTGTACGTACTCAGAACGTTTTGACATACGAGCGTTATTTGTGTTGTTTACTGTCACTTAAAAAAAAATGTGTCTCGGCCCAAAAATGGAATTCAATCGTGAACATTTTCGTGCGATTATTTTTAACAACTTTCGACGTGGATTAACTCAACAACAGTGCATGGATGAACTTAACTCAATTTTTGGAAATGAAGCTCCATCAAGGACCGGTGTTTATCGATGGTAATTTCGTGAAGGTTCTCAGAAATCAGCTGTCGTTCCGAAAACCATTGATGCTGTGCGCGAACTGATCTTGCAAAATATGCTCGTGTCGATTGGCCAACAAAAATGCTCCAAGAATACGATCGCGGTGCTTTGAAACACGTCTATGACATCGTGACAGGTGATAATCCTGGATTTACGCGTATGAGCCCGAAAGTAAACAGCAGTCAATTGTACGGGTGTTTCAAAATGAGTTAAATCCAACAAAGTTGTTCGCGCCCGAAACACTTCCTAGCTAATTTTCGCCTGTTTTTTCGAAAAATCTGAAAATGTCGCAACCGTACCACTAGAACAACGCAGAACAGTTAATTATGAGTGGTACACAACCATTTGTTTGCCAGTTGTCTTCCAGGAAATCAAGAAAACCAACCGCCGAAGACGGATCACTCTTCACCACGACAATGCGAGCTCTCACACATCGGCTCAAACAACTGCATTCTTGAGCACCCAAAACATCGATTTGTTGGGTCATCCGCCGTATAGTCCTGACTTGGCACCGAATGATTTCTTTGTATTCTTTTAGCAGGCATGTATACCAACCATAGGTAGTCCTTTACTGAGATTAACAAAAATTTCATATACATGTACATTTCGCTTCTAAAATGATACCTGCAATGAGGCCTCTTTGCTAGGGTGGTAAAATATTCGGCAGACATGCTTCTTTCTTTTCTTTTCGCTTATAAAAATTGGACTCAGGAATGAATATGGACTATATCGGTTCACGCCTTCTTGTACCTCCCAGGCAAAATGACCTATTTTTGGAAAATTAATATTTCTCCCATAACTTCCAAACTGACACTTGAAGGGTAATGTAAATTAAAAAAAAATAAAAAATTGGTTGAAAAATTATGGAAAAACAAGCTGACCTAGCAAACGTTGTTCTGCCAGACAACTTCGGACCCGGCAAACTTCGTCTCGCTCCTAAGGTAACGAATTCATATAAGTTCCAGGGATATTGTAAATCACAGTTAGTTAATGTTTTTATGTGATTAATTTGAATTTAATCGAAATTAATGAAGAGCGGTGAAGAGCGATCTGATTAACAATGTTTTTCGATAATCTTGTGAAAAGCATGAAAATTCGAGATTGATCCCACAAACTTTCATTGAGAGGTTTTGCGATTTATTATTGTCATCTCAAAAGCCGATAGAATGGGGAGTTGACTTCGCTTGAATTTGGAATAATAGGAATTCGTGGGATAAGGATTTCCTCTCCTTGGAATTTGCCCCTGATGAACGTCGTTTTAATCACATTGATGATAATTTTCTTGACCGACAAACGCGTACCGTTGCACAATCTAAGATGATTCAGGATCCGCAACATGCTTATGATCGATCCCACCGTCAGCTGTAACTTGTGCGGCGGAGTTCCTGAGACATCTAAAAAATTCAAAAATTCTGTCAGATAGTTGGTTGCCTCATTCTCGTTGGTCACACTGTCAACGGATTTGTATAAATACAGTTCTCCATCGATACGACTTTGAATAATAACATTCAAGCTATCGACGACCTTATTCTTCGCTGCTAGTATGGCCCGCTCACTGATCCAATCTAGATTTTTTAAATTTTTGCAATGCCGGGGAAAACTTTGGTGATGAGTTCCTCCTTTGACGATGTAAACTCCAAAAAATTTGCCGGGAACGCCATCAATCCAGTTGAAACATCAACAGGAATTTGGCCATTACCAAGTGCCAGTAGCTGTATTGAAAATTCAGTAACACAAAGATGACAATTTCTGGCATTCGTTAATTTCATAAGCAGCAGTAGATTTTGGGATGACGGGAAGCGTTTGACGAAAATATCATAGCCACACCAAATTATCTCGAATCACCTCGTTAATCGTTCGGTCAACTGCCTCCGAAATTGGTTTATGTGCCATCGTGCATTCATCCCAAATGATGATTTTGCATTCTCGCAACAATTTCGCTGCACGTAGGCTTGTCAACCGTGAGAAGATTTATCAGCAGCTTCAAAGCGGAAAGTGCAGGTCGACCGCGTTTCAACAACATGGCAGAAATACCAGCGGATGCAACAGCTAACGGAATTTGCGATCATGACCAAATGTTGCCAGAAATAAAGAAATGACGAATGTCTTGCCTGGGGGAGCATCGAGAAAGTAAATGCCTCCCGTTCCATCGTTAACAACCTCCATCAGCGAATCGTACACGTTCGTTTACTCGGCATTCAATGGCGGCACATTTTTTCGAACTCTTTCCGTCAGCTCATCTCTATCAATGCTTGATCCCTTTGCAATTCGTTACTGAATGCATCGTGCATCGAACGATTTGACGCTGGTATTCCAATTTCGACAGTAGACTGCCGCATATGAGAACGCACATGTCTTCGATCAGAAGTGAATTTCAAGATCGAAATTCGAACTTTAATGGAGAATGAAAAAGATGAGATGACTTGTTAACAAACCTTTTGTTCTATTGACCGTTTTTAAATTGAGGTGATAGCCATCCTCTCCACGACAGAACATCAACGGGTATTGAAGTGCATTACATGATTCCACATTCTTCCCAACAATCACCACTGCGACATCATTTATAGTGAGAGCATTGAATTGTTCTGAATGGCAATGATTTTGTGGTCGTCGGAATGCATTGTATTCAATGCGGTTTTGAACAATCAAACCAGTGCGTTATTTTCATGCATAAGATTTTGAAATTGTTCGATCATTTCGCGTTTAATCTTTTAACATAATAGTCCAAAATTTTCCAAGCATCATAACGAATTTTCCACCTTTACGTCGACAGAAATCATTATCAAGCGATACAGTACAAAATTTCGTCGAAAAAATCTAAATTTTCGAGATTTTACGAATATTTCGAGTTTTCCACCAAAAATTTTTCTATTATCCGAAATATTACAGATTAACATCGTCCAAAATTATCAAAAATACGATAAAATTCATAATTTCGTCTAAAAAAAATTTAAATTGTTAAAATTTTTCTGTAATTTTTCGACAACAATTTTCTATTTTTCCATTCGTAAAGCCACTACGGAACAATTACACACAAAATTTTAAACAAAAATTCAATTATCGATATTTTTCACATCAAGCAATACAATGCAAAATTATGTAGAAAAAAATCCAAGTTTTTCCAGAATTTTCCGAGTTTTGGAATAATTATCCGAAATTTTTCACAGTTCCATCGTCCAACATTATTAAATCATACTATAAAATGCAGAATTTCGTCGAAAAAACAAATTCAAACTTTTTGATTTTTTTCCGGAATCTTCCGCATTTTTCACCAAATTTTTCCATTTTTCTATTCGAAAAGCCATTCTGTAACAATTCCATACAAAAGGCCATACAAAAAGTCAATTTTAGATTTTTCCAATTTTCCGGAATATTTTCCTTAATTATTTTTTACATAAACCTTCTCCTAGCAATAACGAACAACTGAAAAAAAGTTTTAGCAAATCGGCCCAGCCGTTCTCAATTGATGAATTACTATACATTTTTGCCACCATTTTTATATGTATACGGCCTTAACTTTTAAAAGGTTTATAAACCATTTTTAAGCAAGAGAAAACAATATTCATAAACGATTCACATCTTCAATAAGTTAAAGTGGGGTTGTCTCTACTTTAAGCGTGCTATAAGTTGACGTTTGTACAATTTATTGTATACTAGCTGACCGGGCAGACTTCGTCCTGCCTAAAGAAGTATTGACTGAAATTTAACTTTTTTGGTTGGAATAAATCTTCGAGTTGTGTTAGTTTCTTTTGATATTCGCATCGAAATTTAACAAAAATTTTGAGGTATATTAAAACATAATATAGTTATAATGACAGAAATTTATTGTAATGCTTTTGATAATAGAGTATGTATGGAAGAACCAAAGAAGTGTACATATTTTAATCAGTGGGTCATTCTACACGTGAACATGCAACATAAAGGTGTTCATGCGAAAAATTTGGATTTTTCAAATTTGAATAGACTGTTCCTCAGATTTATTGAATGTCATTGCAAATTTTAACCGAACTGGAAACTGTAGTCATTTAAATCTAACGGCAAATCCGTGGGTATCATTGTTATACATAGTAGCAACACTTCGGTTCCCTTATATTTTCTGGGTAAATTAATTTAAGAAGGATAACTCAATCATGTATTGCTTCTTAAATCCTATAATACGCGATCAAGGAGTTTCAACGATTTTTTGTGAGTCATAGTACACTCATCCCTTATTATCTCAGAAAATTTAAACTTTTTGCTCTATTCTGCAACATCCAAAATAGCCGCGCAATAAAGGAGGATGCAATAGCCAACGCGATAAAACATTTTGCAAAATCAACAATAACAAAACCCATTGGTGCAATAAGGAAATAAAATCCTCCACACTCATTCGTAACTGCTAATATTACACTGTTGTATAATGTTCGTCGATCTAAATGTAATAGAATGCAGATTTGAGAAATGTTTAAATTCGTGATTATTCGATTTTTTCTGCCGTAGATCTCAGTTACATACACCACTGGTCTCAAAAAATTGCATACCAAATATCAAGACGAATAGTGCTGCAGTCCTTCAGCTATTGCTTTTGGGAAACAGAATTTGGCAGGTCTACCCCTTATGCTTGATCACGAATATTGGTGTTTATTCCACATCCTATTTCAAATCCCCCCTTTTCCTTTAGGATACGTATATTAACCTTAATTGAATCCACAACAAATTCCATTACCATTCGCAAATTTACGTCCTACGGACGGAGCCACGCCTAATGATCTAGGCCATCAGATATTGCACTTTTACAAATTAGGTCCTACGAGTAGGGCTATTCATACTAATCTAGTACTTCAGATACCGCACTTTAACAAATTAGCTCATGGGGGCGGGTTCACGCCTTATAATCTAATCGTGCCAGTTTTTGACCTGATTATATTGCATCCACACCTGATTTAAAGTCACTTATTTTAGTAGTACGCCAGATATTGCATTTTTGTTAATGGGGAGGAATGGATTGGCCTCACCTCAGAGACATCAGTTAAATGCTGTAGCATCCACTGAGTTTCAAACAAACTCAATTTAAATCTTATATTCATACATAAATATACCATTTGTCTGTGTCATTTGAAAATTCAAATATTGACAAATTTAACATTGACATACTATTTAAATTTTCACAATTTAAAACTTTTGAAAATTTTTTGTATGGGAAAATCGACTCAATAAATGGACCACATGATTCAAATGCAATGTTTAAGTAACCTATAACGATCCTCGAAAGATTGTCTTTCTATTGATGCCGGTTTGTTGCACATCGGTTGGGTGGTTTTGAAGTCTATAGTGGACATACGTAGAAACAAATGTTCACTTTTATATATATAGATAAATTTCAGATCTTTATTTTGAGTTTTTCGGCATTTTTCCTATTGGAAAGAGTTGTTGCATGCATTCAATGTGTAGGACATTTTCTTCTTAATCATTGCGCACATAGAAAAGTATCTAAATAGACACTTTTCATTCATGTATTCCATTTTGAAAAATATTTCTCCAAAATTCTTCAAAAACCAGTAAGAAAGTTTCAGTCGAGAAACCCGACTTACATATACCATCACCCTCAGTAAAACAAAAAAATGTCGGTTATATTGATATTATTACTCGATTTCTAAAGTGGGCGAAGTGGTACATTTGTATGGGAGGTACCAGAAGGAGCGTGTCTAGACTTCCAGATTTTTTTCTCCAAAACTTTATCCTGTTAAAGCATTACTAAATGCAGAACTTGGGCACTACCGCTTTAGGTCCATTAATAATATTAATCGATTTCTTAAGTGGGCGGTACCTAGGCTTGCCAGATTTAAAATTGTTAAATTCTTGACATTCACCAAAAAATATCTTGATTGTGAAAAAAAATCTTGACAAATAAAAACACTCATACGTTAGACGTTGTAAATATTTCAGTATCACTTATTTTTTTATAAAAAGTACTCACATGTTCTTACACCGTTTAAGGGGTTAAAGTGCAAAAAAGTGTTAATGAATTTGCCAACAAATGTAGAAATATTAATTCTATATTTCTGGGAATATTGTAATTTTGTATGGGTTTAACGAAAAAGTCTTTTACCACAAATATCTCTAAAAATTCATAATTTCTAATGGGTTGGATGAAACACTGTTCTTTAAGTTTCACCTAGAAATGCAAAATATTAATAGTATACTATTTTTAACGTCTTGAGTTTATTTTAGAAACTGTTGAAAGTAACTACTTACTTAATTTCCCTTTGCACCCCATGAATGAGGTATGGGATAGCTTCTCGCGTTGTTGTGAATTAACACGCTTTCTATTTTTAGATTCACAACTAACGGCACCTACTTGTTTATCGACGAATGCGAACGTCACTGTTTGAGAAGCTCTTACTAGACACTTTTACTGCGAAGTTGCTGTCAACAACATTCGAGGGGAGCCGACAATGAAACAACATTTTTTTTTTAAGATGACTGGAGCCAGGTTTGAACCTGCGATCTCCCGCATGGTAGTCGCGTGTTCTAACCACTATGCCACGGCCGGTCCCAAGTAACTACAGATGTTTATTTGCAGGATAACATTGAATAAAATCTTACCTTGTATCTAAATTTAGTGTACTTAACATAAAGATATAACTATGTGGGTGTTTTCGGTCAATTTTATGGGCAATACTACAGAGAGTGTGACAATCGTTTAAGTTTCCCAAGGATTTTGTTTTAAACTGACCAAATTTAAGTGACCTCCAGTTGTAGGTTTGGATTTAATGGAAGAAATATAAATTTTCCAAAAATAGGTCATTTTCTTTAGGAGGAATCAGGGGTTGGCCGATATAGTCCATATTCATTCCGGGGTGACATTTTTATTACATGTTTAAATTCAGTGTACTACCAAAATGATATGTACCTAAAATTATTAGGGTAAATGCGCTCATTTGTGCCAAAATGATTGTGGCAAAACTTTACGATATTCTAAGGATTGTCTACTATTACCTCTTACCTAAGGTTGAGGGTATAAAAAATATATGCGTTAAATTTCCTTTAAAATATCTCTTCATTTACTAGAGTTATTAATTACATCCCGCTAGCAAAGCTGTTTGACCCACTGTGCTACTGGTCGTTTTCGTCAACACTTCAGCTTCAGATACAAATTTATAAAACAAAATGAATTAAACAATTTCTACACGAACGGAGCTTCTGCTAGATATTGGCTGTTTAATGTTGTTAAATTACACTGTGCTACACACAAAATATACAGGGGTTCTCATGTAGCATTTCTGTTAGACTGGAGTCCATAGAGTACAGTGATACTCACAGTTTTTCTCGGTCACTTCGTTAAGTAATGTTTTTATAGCAAATTAAGTGAACTGGCGATATTCCTTAAATTACAAGTTCCAAAATTCATAAGTCTGCTCTTTGTAAACAGATTTCCAAAACCTTACATCTGTTGTCAAGCTATGACTTTCACCTTTTAAAAAAAAAAAGAATCAACTGAGAGCGTTGGGAAAATAAAAATTCGGAATTTTTTTTCGGGGTTGTTTTGCTTAAACAGCCGCCGTTTCACTATTTTTTAACCGATTGAAAATCGATTGAAAATCGGTTAAAAAATAGTGAAACGGCGGCTGTTTAAGCAAAACAACCAGGAAAAAAAATTGCGAATTCTCATTTTCCCAACGCTTTCAGTTGATCCGGAAGCAGCGCAATGTATATTTTTTATTTTTGTATTATGCTATATTAAAGTAGCTTTCTAAAATAGGTAAGTTTATAAGAATCGGTGGAAAAATGAATGAGTTATGCTAATTTTTGTAATATATTTTTCGACATTCTTTGGAATATGTAGTACGAATTACTTGTTTGTGATACGTATACGTCATATGTATTTGTACAAAGTGACACACACACTCAAAGGAAAAACAACGAAATGACGCGAACATGTAATTACAAAATGTAGCATAACTCATTCATTTTTCAACCGTTTCTTACAAACTTACCCATTTTAGAAAGCTACTTTAATATAGCATAATACAAAAATAAAAAATATACATTGCGATGCTTCATAATCAACTGAGAGCGTTGGGAAAATAAAAATTCGGAATTTTTTTTCGGGGTTGTTTTGCTTAAACAGCCGCCGATTCACTATTTTTTAACCGATTTTCAAAATTCTTTTTTTTAATAAAAGGTGAAAGTCATAGCTTGACAACAGATGTTAGGTTTTGGAAATCTGTTTACAAAGAGAAGTCTTATGAATTTTGGAACTTGTAATTTTAGGAATATCGCCATTTCACTTAATTTGCTATAAAAACATTACTTAACGAAGTGACCGAGAAAAACTAAAAGTAACATTTTACTCTATGGACTCCAGTCTAACAGAAATGCTACATGAGAACCCCTGTATATTTTGTGTGTAGCACAGTGTAATTAATTAATAATTTGGACATGGAAGAGGAATTTGTGTCAGGAAGGAAAAAAAATCGCCACTGTGGAAAAAAGTTTTAGAATAAATCAAGGAGCAAAAAACTGACTTCAATCTGAGCAAGGAGCAGACTAAGAGAAAATTTATAAACATGCAAATGTCGTATAAAAGAATAAAAAAGCGAAATAAGGATTATATACTGTTCCATTTGTAATTTTTTCGCGTTCTAAATTGCAAACAAAATAAGCAAGCATCTGCAACAGCAGCGTCAACTAATCAGTGTTGCAGTGCAGTGCAGGGTGATTTTTTAAGAGCTATAGGAAAGTTTTTAAAAAAACACATAAAATTCATAAAAATGCATGAAATCATTATTTGAATCGATAGTACGGTCCATATAATTTAATGTTTGAAGATTGTTTCATGCAAATGTTGACCGTGACTGCGCCTCAAATGGTCTATCCGCTTAGTCCAATTTTGGCATACTCTTTCCAACATTTCGGCCGGTATCTGATGAATAAGTGCTTCAATGTAGTCTTCCGTGGGACCGGCCGTGGCATAGTGGTTAGAACATTCTTTCATTGCCGGCTCCCCTCGATGTTGTCGACAGCAACTTCGCAGTATAAGTGTCGAGTCAATCGGCATCTCTAGTAAGAGCTTCTCAAATAGTGTCGTTCGCATTCGTCGATAAACAAGTAGGTGCCGTTAGTTGTGAATCTAAAAATAGAAAGCGTGTTAATTCACAACAACGCGTGAAACTATCCAATAACTCATTCATGGGGTGTAAAGGGAAATTTAGTTTTTTTTATTAGATCACTGCCGATTGACTACAATACTCCAAAGTTGCTGCCTACAACATCGAGAGGGCCGTCGAAATTTGTCGAAATTTGTGGAACATTCCTTTAAATACAGTTTGTTTACAATCAAGTACGATTTATTTTACAGGCTTATATACAAGCCATAGTTTGCCCTTCACTGAGAATACCACACACATGTACATTTCGCTTCTAAAATGAAACCTGCAATGAGGCCTCTTGTTAGGGTGAGAAAAGCTCCGGCAGACATGCTTCTTACTCTTCTTAAAACACCCTCACCCTCAGTAAAACAACAAATTTTCTATTATATTTATATTATTACTGGATTTCTAAAGTGCGTGTCTTAACTTTCAGATTTTTTCCCCAGAACTTTATCCTGTTATATCTTTACTAAATACAGAATTTGGGCACGATCGTGTCGAGTGTATTGATATTATAACTCCATCTCTAAATTGGGTGGAGTGGTACATTTGTATGGGAGGTACCAGAAGGGCGTGTCTAGACTTACAGGTTTGTTCTCTAAAACTTTATCCTACTTGAACTTTAATAAATACAGAATTTGGTCACGATCGCTTTAGGTCTATTAAAAATTTCAAAACATTTGGTTGCGTCTTTCGAAAGTTAACGTGCGAACCAGCCGGACAGACAGATAGACAGTATAATTATTAAGTAAAACCAGTACATTTTCAATGAAAATATAGCAATACAAAATGCAGTGAAATGAGATAATTTCATACAAATGCTGCAATAAAGTGCAGTCATAGTGAGTTTAAGTGCTCTTATACGGAATGTGCAGCTAAGCGAATTTTACTGTATTCATTCCTGTCCGGAGAAAACCCGGGATTCCTGCTCCTTTTGCATTCCCGCAAATTTTTTCGAGAATTACTTGAAAATTAATAAGCATTCGGACAACTAGTAAGAACTGAAAATATCTTAACCTATGGCTAACAAAAAACGTTTTTTTATTTTGGGATTAATTTATAATTAAAATTTAGCTAAAATCAGGAAATTGATGGAAACACTTTTAGGAAAATATAAAATTAAATTTAAAAATCTGTGAAAAATCCAACGTGATGAAATAAATTGTGAAAGTTGGTCCCGTTGAAGAAGTGTTTTGTCTCAGTCATGGTCTTTATTATGCGGTGGTAGATGGTTAAAGAAAACCTGCCGCTGACTTTAACAAAATTATATAAAAGAAGTCCTACAAAAGAACGTGATGGAAGAAAACAAGAAATCATTTTCTATGGGGCTTGACATCATTCCTAGATGGAACTTAGAAGTTGATAAGATAACAAGTTTTTACTATAAAAACCAGTAAGACAGTTTCAGTCGGGCAACCCGACTTACATATACCCTCACCCTCAGTAAAACATAAAATTTTCTAGTATATCGATATTATTACTCGATTTCTAAAGAGGACCGAGTAGTATATTTGTATGGGAGGTACCATAAGGGGCTTCGCTAGACTTCCAATTTTTTTCTCCAAAACTTTTTCCTGTTATAACATTACAATATACAGAATTTTGGCACGATCGTATCGAGTGTATTCAGATTATTACTCCATCTCTAAAGAGGGTGGAATGGTACATTTGTATTGGAGGTACCAGAGCGGGCAGATTTTTTCTCCAAAACTTTTTCCTGCTTGGACTTTGCTAAATACAGAATTTGGGCACGATCGCGTTAGGTTTATTAATAGTAATCGATTTCTAAAGTGGGCGGTACCAGATGTGTATGGGAGGTACCACACGAGGCGTGGCTAGACTTCCAGTTTTTTTTTTCTCAAAAACTGTATCCTGCTATAGCTTTACTAAATAAAGAATTTGGGTACGATCTTAGTGACATATTAACATAATGATATTCCCTAATTTCGCAAATAAAACAATGGCTAAAGCAAACATTTGTTAAGCATTTCACAGCTGTGGGATATTTGATAAGGTCTAGTTGGGAACTATTGAAAATATAATATAAAATACAAAAAATGTTAAACTTTTATGTGCTTTTTTTCCAATTGAATAGTACGATCGTAACATTCGTAAGGCTGGAATTACCCATATACAATTACAATTACAGCCGCTTGGTCTGGTTGATTCGGCCGTTTAACTCCTAAATGTTCGAATTTCTAAAAATCCCGTCTGGCGGCTTTCTAATTCCATATACATTTTCGAAACTCTACCTTTAGGCATTTGGTTTGAGCGATAGTACCAGTTTTATCCCTTTTAAGTATTTTTACACCTAAAGAACGAATTTCGAAAAATTACATCACATCGCACAACTGAAAATTTTACTTAAATTTTTGCAACTATACCTTTGGCCGTTTAGTACTAGTTTTACCCCATTTCGGCCCTTTTTACCCCTAAAAGATAAGAATTTCGATTCGTTCTAATTCCAAGCCTATAAAAATTATTATGTTTATATCATTAGCCGTTTCGTCTGGGCGATACTTACATTTTTATCTCTTTGTCGATTTGTTTTACCCAGAAATATCTGATTTAAAAAAAAAACCTTAATCTAATTTCATATTGAGCAAGCCCATATCAATTTCTTCGATTATATCATTAGCAGATTGGTCGGGTAATTTTTACCCCTAAAAGTACGAATTTCCAAAAATCCATTCCTACCCAGTAGGAAGTGTCTGCAAGACATCCTCAAGGATAGGTGCATGACCATAGTAAATCGTCGACGAAATTTGCATACAAGTGTCCGCTTTGTCATGCACGACCTGATAAGTGACAATGTCGGTAAAATTGTCGTTGATGCCTATATAAGCATGTCGCTCACAAAATCATGCACGAACTAATAACCGACAATGTCAGTCAAATTGTCGTTACCAGTGCTTAATAATTTAAAATAACAAATTAAAGTATGTAGTTTTTATTGAAAACGTGCGATACATGAACCGTCACGCACTGCTTTTTCCAACAAACTGAACATTTTTTACTTCTACTTTCCTCTCTTCAATTTTATGTCGTTATTGTCTCGTTATATTTAATTTTTTTGTTTGCTGCACGACAACATTAGTATTTTGTCATTCAGCTTGTCGTCAACCAAGTGTTTTGATAACAAGTTAAATTTTTCACATTTAGTCTTGAGGACAGCGTTGACGACAAAGTCGTGTGTGATGATACTTCCTACTGGGTAGCTGATGTTTACTCGAAAAGGGGAACAACCCCCCAGATGTCATCATTCTATCTACAGCCACTAGGCAATTTTAATTATATAGATTATGATAATGTTATTACAATCGTTATATTAATAATGCCGACGTAACAATTGTTTCAAAAGGGGCGTGAGACTGCCCATTTCCCAGCGAGACGTAATCCCCCACGTACCATTTACATATGTAGCAAATTTCATCTTCATACCTTTAATACTTCGCGAAATATGACCGATTGAAATTTTGGTTTGTGTGGGAGGTGCCACCCGCCTTTGTCTTAGTATGTTTTCATGTAGCCTATGATAGAGACCCTACGGATAGTACCACACAGTGAAAATTTCATTGCAATCAGTTCATTTATTTCGCCCAGATAACGATTTTTTTGAAAAGGGGCGTGGCACCGCCCATTTTCCAGCGAGACTTAATCTTCTTTATATCAGTAACATATGTAGCAAATCTCATCTTCATACCTCTAATGGCTCTTGAGATAAGACCGATTGAAATTTCGGTTTATGTGGGCGGTGTCACGCCCCTTTGTCTAATTATGTTATCATGTAGCCTATGATAGAGGCCCTATGGATAGTATCACACATAGAAAATTCAATTCTAATCGGTCCTTCTATTAAGCCACTATTACTATTTTAAAAAAAAGGGCACCGCCCACTTTCCACAAACAAAGTATTTTTTGCTATACGACCGATAAAGCTACTAAATCTCAACTTCGTACCTATAATGGTTCAAAAGATACAGTCATTTTAAAATTCTAGTTGTATGGGGCGGTGTCACGCCCATTTTACCCCCTTTCAGTCCGAATTTCCAAAAATCCCTTCTTAGTGCGCGCCTACGTCATAAAAGAAACCTACATTCTAAACTTCACGGTTCTAGCTTTAGCCGTTTGAGCTGGGGTGATCAGTCAGTCACCCAAGCCTTTTATATATATATATAGATTGCTGAAGTTTTGAGTTATTCAAATTAACCGATTATTAATAAAAATTCCTTATGTATTACTACACTGTACGACACGATTTTTCACCCATGATCAAACTGGCCAGATTCTGAAAATATAGCTCAAATAAAATTATACGTATCTCCCAGTTTTTCTAGATCAGCTCATTTAAGTTTTTTACGAGCAATTCAATTTTTGGAGCGAAGCTCCTATACAGCGACTCAAAAGTGAATTCTTCCTGTTCGCAGAACTCTGCGAGTTGTTAACAGAATTTGATGAATTTTTTGTTAACGAATTGACTCAAAATTGAACATTTAAATTGCATATTATTTCTTAAATACTATTTTAACCAGTAAGAAAGTTTCAGTCGTGTAAGCCGACTTATATATACCCTTACCCTCAGTAAAACATATAATTTTCTAGTATATTGATATCATTACACGATTTCTAAAGTGGGCGAATTGGTACATTTTAATGGTGGTACCAGAAGGGGCTTGGATAGACTTAAAGTTTTTTTCTTCAAAACTTTATCCCGATTTCGCTTTAATAAATACAGAATTTGGACACGATACCGTTGGGTGTATTGATATTATTACTCCATCTCTGAAGTGGGCGGAATGGTGCATTTGTATGGGAGGTTCCAGCAGGTACGTGGCTAGGCTTCCAAATTGGTTCTACCAATTGGTTCTAAAAACAGAATTTGGTCACGATCGCGTTGGGTCTATTACTAATATTAATCGATTTCTAAAGTGGGTGCTACCTGATGGGTATGGGAGGTACCACATGGGGCTAGACTTCCAGTTTTTTCTCCAAAACTTTGTCCTGCTATAGTTTTACTAAATGTAGGATTTGGGCACGATCACCCAATTCGATTGATATAACATACTAAATAAATGCATTTTTTTAAACCAAATTATATTTTTTATAAGTATTTTTAACTTTTTAGGAAAAACCGAAAAAACCGGTTTTCTTTAAAATGCTGTATTCGAAATCCGATTTTTCTTAAAAATCAATTTTTCGAATTACTCGGAAACCGGGTTTCTAAAAAAGGAGGTATTTGAACACTCTAGGTGAGACCAAAGGTTTAAATTTGTCTTATAGTGCTATATGCCTGCTTGTAGATCGTAAACGGTTGTAGATAGGACTTTCGGTCAGTTATTTATATGGGAGGTACCAGATAGGGTGTGTCAAAAAGTAAGCATTTCTGAAGTTTTTCCTCCTAGTACAGGATAAATTAACTGACTAAATTTCATTATCACCTAGGTGCCTGTTTGGAAGTTATGATAGAAATATTAATTTTTAAAAAAGGGGTCATTTTGTATGGGAGGTACCAGAAGAGGTGATATATAATAAATGCAGGAGGAAATGTCAAAACGACGAGAAGCTTCTCGTGGGTGTCTTGCACATGTGTGGATGAAAGATTTTTGACACGACCACTCAGTGCCGAGTATTATACGGACTATCAGGACTAGAAAAGGATTTAAAAGGGGTAAAACTGGTACCATCACCTAAACCAAACGGCTAATGCTAAAAAAATGATCGATATGAGAAGGATATCTATATAATTAGAGAGCTGTACGAAGCGATTTTAAGAAAGTTATATCGGCAACATCGAGAAAGTGTCATAAAGTCCATGGACCTTAATTCTCTTTTCATTGTGTCATAACGTCCGTGGACCTTATGACACAGGCACTTTTCTTGTCTCATAAGGAGCATGGACCTTATGACTTTCCACCTTCATTCCTAATTTGATTGCTTAACATGAATATATATAATCAAAATTATTCAGTTTGCACTAATTTTGTAGAATTGTCTAAAGTGTTTCCTATGCACGTGCTGAGATGGATCTATCTTCTACAAATGTATCGTGGTGATACCCGTACAATATCCACAATTTTGTGGTCAGCACGAATGCCGGTTTGTTTTACATTTATTTTAAATGCTACATTGCAATTGTTTTGATAAACAAATGTAAATACTTGAGTTAAAAACAAAATAGTTCAACTACCTTCAAGTACAGGGGCATTGTTAGGTAACTTTTAATATTATATTTACGACAGACGAACTAGAAGTCAGGCGCATAAATAAATCCACTTAACGTCCATGTATTTAGAGTATGGAAGACGTGACTTAAATAACAATTACATGCAGAAGTTTCTTTATGCATCTAGATGTCCGTATGAGATTAAATTTATATACAATACACTGTGTTTACGTACACATATGTAAGAGTATAATGCACAAGCATGAATATAATATGAACGCTTAAAGTATGCTCAATATATATGCATATATTTTAGTATATATTTGCTCACTCGAATAGGACATCGTAACCATATTTTGCAGACAATATAAATATGAGCAATGCTGTAAGATTCGTGCACAGATATTTTATTATCAAAAATTTCTAATGTATTTATATTAACCCTCTAGTGCTCAAGACCGCCTCTAGATGGGTAAAATTCAAAACACCCTTATCCGCTTTCCGCATTCCGCATTCCTTTTTGTCTTCGTTTTGCGTTTGTCAAATTCAGGGAAGTCTAAAAATTAATTTCGTTGCTTTTGCAATACATGCCAGCGCTTGTGTCAGGTGCTGCAGCCATTTGAAGTTGAAAGTTTTGTGAAGTTCGGGCGCAATAATTATTTTGCAAAAAGTGCGAAGTTAAAAAATGAAAAAAAAATATTTTCAAAAGTCGCAGCTGGATTTTTTTTTTGGGTATTGCTTATAATTCTATAAGATAGCCCGTCCAAAAGCGGCCTTGGGACAATTTAAAAAAAATTATAAAGTAAATTTGAATGTGGAACAACTCAATATATAAAAGGTGGTTAAATTTTAAGGGCCGATGTTGATTTTGAATCAAACACAAACTATTTAAAATTACTATTATTTCTTTTTCATTTCATTGCTTTTTATTATGATAATATTCAATTAGAATAATGATAATGTTCAATTATGTATGGAACAAAATATATTCCAAATGGCCGCAGCGACCTCGGCAGCACACCTTCATCCGATGGTCCAAATTTTCGATGACTGAGACCTAATTGAGGTTCGATGTCGTTAATGTGTTGCTGGCTTATCGACGTACACCTTATCTTTCAAATAACCCCAAAGAACGAAGTACAACGTGTCAAATTACATGATCATGGCTGCCAATTGGCATCGCCACCACGTGAGATAACACGGCCATTGAATTTGTTGTGCAAAAGAGCCATTCACGATAGCGAACACCATTCACAGTAACTGCCTGACCGGCCTCATTTTGGAAAAAATACGGCTCGATGATGCTGCCAGCTCATAAGCCGCACCAAACAGTCACTCTTGGTGGGTGCATTGGTTTTTCGGTTTTTCGACAATCACTCTTGGATTATCATTCGACCAAATGCGGCAATTCTGCTTATTGAAGATTCCACTGAGGTGAGGATTTTCTTCGAAATTTGATCATCCACTGTTGCCATTTCTTGCCACCATTCTGACCATTGACGACGTTTGGAATGGTCAAGAGGCTTTAGTTCCTGACAGGGCCGTAGCCAGGATTTTATTTCGGGAGGGCCAAAACCAATTGGAACAAAAAACCAGTTAAAAAGTTTCAGTCGGGCGACCCGACTTACATATACCATCACCCTCAGTAAAATAAAAAAATTGCTATTATATTGATATTATTACTCGATTTCTAATGTGGGTGGAATGGTAAATTTGTATGGGAGGTACTAGAAGGGGCGTGTGTAGACTTCTACGTTTATCCTCCAAAACTTTATCCTGTTATAGCTTTACTAAATACAGAGTTTGGGCACGATAGCGTTGGATGTATTGATATTATTACTCCATCTCTGAAGTGGGCGGAAAGGTACATTTGTATGGGAGGTCCCATATGGGTCGCCGCTAGACTTCCAATTTTTTCTCCAAAACTTTATCCTGTTATAACTTAATAAAATACAGAATTGGGGCACGATCGTGTCGAGTATCTTGATATTATTACTCCATCTCTAAAGTGGGCGGAGATGTACATTTGTATGGGAGGTACCAGGAGGGGCGTATCTAGACATCCAGATCTTTTCTCCAAAATTTTATCCTGTTATAGCTTTACTAAATACAGAATTTGGGCACGATCGTGTCAAGTGTATTGATATTATTATTCCATCTCTAAAGTGGACGCAAAGGTACATTTGTATGGGAGGTACCAGAAGAGGCGTGGCTGGGCTTCCAATTGTTTTTCCAAAACTTTATCCTGTAATAGCTTTACTAAGTACAGAATTTGGGTACGATCCCGTTGGGCGTATTGATATTATAACTCGATTTCTAAAGTGGGCGGAATGATGTATTTGTATGGGAGGTACCAGAAGGGGCGGAGCCATGTAGCACATTTGCAATACCGTAAGTAGTTTTGGGGAAATAGTAACTCGTGCAAAATTTCAAGACATTTGGTTGCGTCTTTCGAAAGTTATCGTGCGAACCAGCCGGACAGCCACCAGACAGACAGACAGACATGCGGACATGGCTCAAATGACTTAAAAAGTCATGAATCGAATTTGGTTCTAAGAAACCTAGGGTCTGAAGTGACTCCTTCTATGAGTTACACTTTTGGGTCGTATCAAATGATATATACCCTCATCCCTAAGGGTGATGGTATAATAATTAAAAACCAGTACAGAAATTTCAGTCAGTTAAACTGACTGATAAATACCATCACCCAATATAAGATATTGTTTAAGTCTTGTGTTATTGAAATTAACCGATTTGTAATTAAAATCAGTTAGAAAGTTTCATTCGGCAGCCCGACTTACATTAACCCTTACCCTCAGTAAAATAAATAATTTTCTATTATATTGATATTATTACTCGATTTCGAAAGTGGGCGGAGTGGTACATTTGTATGGGAGGTACGAGAAGGGGTGTGGTTAGGCTTCCAGATTTATTCTCCATAACTTTATCCTGTTATAGCTTTACTAATTACAGAATTTGAGCACGATTGCGTTGGCTGTACTGATATTATTACTACATCCCTAAAGTGGGCGGAAAGGTACATTTGTATGGGAGGTACTATAAGGGGCGTCGCTAGACTTCCAATTTTTTCTCCAAAACTTTGTCCTGTTATAACATAACAAAATACAGAATTTGAGCACGATCGTGTCGAGTGTATTGATATTATTACCTTATTTCTAAAGTGGGCGCAGTGGAACATTTGTATGGGAGGTACCAGAAGGGGCGTGTCTAGACTTCCAGATTTTTTCTCCAAAACTTTATCCTGCTTAAACTTTACCAAATACAGAATTTGGTCACGATAGCGTTAGGTCTTTTAATAATATTAATCGATTTCTAAAGTGGGCGGTACCAAATGTGTATGGGAGGTACCAGACGGGGCGTGGACAGACTTCCAATTTTGTTCTCCAAAACTTTATCCTGTTATAGCTTTACTAAAAAGAGAATTTGGTTCCGATCACGTTTAATTTATTGATATTTTTTCACCATCTCTATAGTGGGCGGAAACGTAGATTTGTATGGGAGGTACCATAATGGGCGTGGCTAGGCTTTCAAAATTTTTTCCAAAACTTTATCCTGTTATAGCTTTACTAAATACAGAATTTGGGGACGATCCCGTAGGGTGTATTGATATTATTACTCGATTTCTGAAGTGGGCGGAATGATGTATTTGTATGGGAGGTACCAGAAGGGGCGGGGCCATGTAGCCCATTTGCAATACCGTAAGTAGTTTTGAGAAAATAATAACTCGTGCAAAATTTCAAAACATTTGGTTGCGTCTTTCGAAAGTTATCGTGCGAACCAGCCGGACAGCCACCGGACAGACAGACAGACAGACGGACATGGCTCAAACGACTTAAAAAGTCATGAATCGAATTTGGTTCAAAGAAACCTATTGTCTGAAGTCACTCCTTCTATGTGTTACACTTTTGGCTCGTATCAAATGATATATACCTTCATCCCTAAGGGTGATGGTATAATAAAACAATCAACAAAACATGTATCGAAAAAATTAATTCAATTTGACATGAATAATGAAAAAAAATGTTATATGTACTTAAAAATTATTTAGTTATGCTATGTTGTTATGAGTTTTTTAGTAACTTATTTTCTAAAGCTTTAATCACAAGTCATTAAATACATGACATACAAATTCAAGTTTAAGAAGTAATAAAACATAACCACCGTGTTAGAACATTAATGGTGATCACTTATTGTCAAAGTATATTATCCATATTTAAAGATTTATTTTTGACTTTGTGAAAAAATTTCAACTATATAATTAAAAATAACTTTCGTGTCTATGAGCCGACATAAGTGCTAAAGGCGAAACATATTATTTTACACGCTATTTCTTAAATATGCTTTTACTCTAAGCAGGGTTGAATAAAACAAGTGGGTTGCCAATAATCTATGCACACAGATATTTCTCTCGTCCAAATATGGGATGAAGAGGGTTGCTCTGTAATACTCTTCTGTGTCGGATGTAGGTATATTTGACCTATACTTCTGTGTTCTGGGTGTACTTGTTATGCCGAGGAATCCTGCAAGTTTTTGAACATCGCGGAAACATTTTTTAACGAGTTTCAATCAAAATTTTCTCGCATCTTTGTAAACTTTGATTTGCTCATACAGCATGATAATGTCACAGTTTGCAACTAGCCTGATAAATAGTGGGAGAGGTTTCATATTAGACTGCTTTTAGCTACACCCAGAACAAAGGTGAACAAACAGACTTGATAAGGAAAATTTAACGCACTTTTGCAACCTATATGTTGAAATAAAATTATATAAATTATAATTAAGTAATTCCATAGGAAACGATCACATACATTTTGGATACTCTCTCTAATATTAATGAAATTTTGCAAATATGTACCTTAAAGTGCGCAGACAAGAATTAGAAATTTTTTTAATTCAGTGGGCCGTGCGAAAACTTTGGTAACTTTTTTAAAAAAATCTTCTTACTTTGTTCTCGATTGAGAAAATTTTTTGTAATTGCTTGCTGAAAGATAATAGTATTCGAAATAAAAGAGTATAATTTTTTTTGTTTTTTAAATAAAAACAAAACTATTTTGAAGAAAAAATCCAGCCCTATTTTTTTAATTTTTTCCCCGTAGTAGATAATATTGTTGTTGAGCCCTCTCTAAGTTTCATGGTTGTATCTGTTCAACTTCTTGAGAAAAAATAAAATAGATCACTGACAAATTAAGAAAAAAATAATTTTTTATGGGGGGAAAGCTTGAAATTGGGGACAATGTGTATCATATGTTGCGCTTGCAAGAAAGTGATTTAAATGAAAATACTGCGTTTTTTGTTTATCTATGTGTACAGATCGCAAAAACTTACCATATTTCACATTTTAACAATAACTTTTAATAGTATTTTTGCTAAATTTTCAAGAAAGGAAGTGTCATGTCCCCTCTCCGAACATCGAACATATTAAAATTCGCTCAAGCTCAAACTGACGTATATTTCCAGTCCAAAACCTCTAAAATAGGTCGAAAATAGATTTTGTTTCCTTTTTCAATGTTTGAAAGAAAAAACACAGCGAAGTGTGTTTCTTTAACGGACGCATAATTGTTTGCAGTACATAGAGGGAACGAGATTTTCATCTCACACATACAATGACAAGATATAATGGATTTGTTTGCTGCTCTAAAAACTTACTAATTTCTGTAATTGATTCATAAAAACTTTCAATAAATTTCAAAAATTTCAAATCATTTCGGGAGGGGGGGGGGGGCCTTGGTTCCTGAGTCAATTGCACCTTGTAAGCATGTAAATGCAAGTTTTTATGCATAATATTCATCAACGACGAGCGTGAGAGGTGCAATTTTTGCACGATTTTTCCGATTGTACGCACATTTAGACGATTAAATTGACCGAAATTAACCGCGTTGCTCGATTGTGTATCTTTCTATGGTTCAAATTAAGTAAGTCTGAAATTGAGAAATTTCAAATGAAATGCAGAAAACAACTCGACTTTTAGGCCCTTACTGTAGAGATGGGAACGACGACAAATGCATAAGCTATTAGCTCTTGGTTGCGAGACAGCGTTTCCTGTCAATAATGAAGATCATTATGCGATCGAAAGAGCGCTATATATGTCAGATTCTATGTTGGCTTCAAATATTTGCTTAACATCAAGTGGAAGTTCTAATCCGTTGGAAAAATTGTTGTCACCCTTAACTTCGGTTTCATCTAATTCACCTCTAGCTCAGAAAGGCAAACGCAAAGAGTTTCTTCTGCTTATGTAGAAGAAAGCACAATAACCGATTTTTTAGGATCTGTTTTGGATATAGATCCAAAATCGCCGATTTTCAATAATATATTGTGGATAAATCTGCGATTTCTATTACTGGGCCAGACTTCGGAGATCTCAAAAAACTTGATAGGCCATTCAAGAGTTTTGAATACTTTTTTAATAATACAATCATTGAGCATATTATTCAGCAAAAAAATTTTTATGCTGCAAAAAAGATGTCAATACATGGTTTTCAACAACCAATTTGGAAATTTGACAATTTATTGGCAATTTTTGTATATCCTTTTTTCGCTACCCAAATGTTCGTTCATATTGGGTTGAGTATGCGTTTGGAACAGTTTTAGATCACATTGTCAAAAAATGTCGCTGTGAACAAATACGAAGCAATTTGCATGTCAATAGTAATAGTAAGTTGCCCTCCAAGGATTCTGCAGACCACGATCCTTTATGCAATATACGACTAATAGTGAATCACTTCAATGGGAAGTTTCGATGACTCAACGTTTATCTATGGATGAACAAATGTGTACAACGACGACGAAGGCCTTTTTTCGACAATATTTACCGAAAAAAACCACACAAATGGTGAGTGAAATTCTTCAATTTGTGTTACCTCCTTTAGCTTTGCTATAATTTTGAGATATAATATATTGCGGCGCAGGAGACAACGTTGTGTAAACTGGGTCACCAGATCTTGGTGTGTCAGCAAATGTAGTCGTTCGAATGTCACGTAAGTTACGGATTTGCAAAACCAGATAATCTACTTTGACAATTATTATACTGGTTTGCCGCTTCTTGTATATCTCAAATACCAGGGAATATTTTCTTTGGAAACTATTGAATTATTGAGCCATCTGTCGGACGAACTGCAAACTGCACAGAAACACTACTCACGGCCCATAGAGCATGCATATAAAATTTGGTCAAAATCGGTCCAGTAGTTTTTGAGTTCAGCGATCACGAACATACACGTATTTTTATATATGTAGAGATAAATAAATTTACTCTTATTGTTCAAAATTGAACATGTGTGTTATATTTTTGTAATGTGTGGTGTTCCCTTATTGACACAAATAAATGAATCGTCGTCTGCATGTAGCAGGAGATAAGGGAAACCATGCACTTAGGGTCGGGGTGTTTATGCTGTGGAATTTTCCATGCTGATAAGGCGATTGCGCGGCCTCGTGTGTGCACTCATACTGCGCTTGTGTGGCCGCTTATTATGATACATAGATTATTTCTTCCTTTTCTGTCTTTGTCTATCGTTAGGTTAGGTTAGTTAAGATTTATTTTCAATGTTAGCAAGTAAGTTCATATTTTTCAGAAATAAAATCAGTAATTTACAACTACTCATCCGGAACGGTTGTTTTTATTAAAGGACAATCGTTCATTTGGTCCTTCGAGCCGGATTCCTTAAGTTTTCCCCCACCAGAGGTAAGAGGCTTAAGGCGAACGCGAACGAAGATTATTTAAGTACATGGACAAACGGATGCCACAAACGGAAGAGTTGTCGGTTAATCCTGAGCCTATTAAGTACTGCAAGCTTGTATTTACGGATGCCACAAACAAAAGAGTTGTAGGTTAATCCTAAAACCAGCCTAAATACAAGGACGCCACAAACAGCAGAGTTGTAGGTTAGTCCCCAACCAACTAATAACCATCCACGTTGGAATTAGAAGACGCGGAAAACAAAATGCCGCAAACAAAGGAGTCGTCGGTTAATTCTGGAATGGAATTTCTACGAAAAATATTCTTTCGGAAAGCAGCGAGAATAATTGATTGTCTGCAAACGATTGAGTCTGACGATAAAGATGGAATTCAACAATGTTTACAACAGATTTCGATGGCATACGATAGACTATGCGAAGAAAATTTGGTAGACGAAGAAGCGGAACACACCTTTGAGGAAATTAAATATACCGCGCAGATGGCCTTAAGGAAGGGTGTAAAAAAAGAACATCAAAATCTGGAAACTTGGCCAAATGCTTCCTTAAAGAATAAAGAAGATGCAAAAATAGATGAAATGAAACTGGAGATAGCAGACTTAAAAAATGATTTATATATGGAAAGTCGTATATTGGAGACAACGAAAAAAGAACTGATGGAGCGCATATGTAATAACATCCGGTTGTACAATAAATGCTACAATTTGGATGTGGAAAACAAACAATTAAAAAGCCAGTTGATTGAAGAGAAAGAACAATGGACGGCCGTTCAGATGGAACTACAAACTCTAAAAGACGAATATGAAAGATTGAAATATGCTAGCACTGTGACCGATAACCATTTAGCTAATACAGAGGCTATGCTGCGAAACGAACAACAATGCAACAAATCCAATCAAGAAAAGTTAGAAGGTGTTTACAATCAACTGCGCCTTAAAGAGGAATTTGAATCATCGCTGAAAGAGCAGTTGCGGCATGAGCAATCTCTAAAGCTGGCAGCAGAATCAATGGTCTTGTCGTTGACAAAGCTGAATGAGGATGTGCAGAATCGTTTGAGTGGTCAAACGTCGTCGCTCTTCGCAGCACAACATAAAGTTGAAACACTCCAAGAAGACTATAAAACCATTCAAATGCTTAATGAGAATCTAGAGCGAAAACTGGTATGTTTTAAAGAAGAAAACATCATACTTAAAACGGAATATGCAAAGTTGATCCAGACTTTGCAGACCAATGCTTCCATGGTGGAAGCATCACAAAAAGATTTGGATTCCGATAGCAATGGTGACGAGGTAATGCGTGAAATCGATTTGAATATATTCACCAGCGTCGATTTTGTGGGTGTAATTGAAAAAGAAATAAATGACGACTTCGAGGAACTTTTAAATGACGCCCATAACTGACTGAAATTTCTGTACTGGTTTTTTTATTTATTGAATAAAAAACAAAAAAACAATATCACATCTATTAAAGAAGTAATAAAAAACAATAAGCAAATTAACAAAATTATTCAGTCGGGTATTCATACATGAAATGTAATTTTCAAACCAAAAAAAAAATATCTTAAAGTGGGATTTTAACTTTGCCAATGTCTCGATTACAATTAAGCACTAAGTGCGTTTTTAAATTTTCAACGGTGAGACTTTTACGCTGGTTTGTAAAAAAAATTTCATATACAGGGTGGGCCATTTAAAATTTTAATCAGCTATAAAAAAGAAGGTACTGATAATATTTTCAAATTTCTGGATTTATTGGAAAGGTTGAACTTTGTCATTTAATAATGAAACACAATATCATTCATCCGATTATCGTGTTTTCGGATGAAGCTTATTTTCATCTCGGC